>JADLZL010002591.1:0-119952 GCA_015844335.1 Chrysopogon serrulatus
AACATATTGATGCTTCAACTTTTTGTTAAGGCAAGCCATCGCTTCCTCTGTAGGAGAACCTGACACCCTACAAGGCTAATGTTTGCGATGATTTGGACATTAGATTCATAGGCGGAAGTTGGCGCAACACTCTAGAGTGGAGCATTGGGCATGACCTTATTAGGCCATATGCCTCAAACTCCAACTATGGCCACCTCTTGCCATTTGTCAGCAACCATGCAAGTGATCAAGCTAGCTTCCACGAATATATATACCTATAGTCTTAATCTTCATGGTTTCTATGTAGGAATTGATATTTTAGTTGTTTCTTGTACTGGGTGCAGTAAATGTGGCCATATTTACGCTGGTGGACTATTTCCTAAAGTTTTTTATTAATTTTTTATTTTGAATATAATTCTCACACGAGCTAGGTGCAGTAACGACAAATATGGTCATGCTTTGCCCTGTTGGACCGTTTTCAACTTTTCATAAGTTATCTATGGTATGGATTTTAAAATCTCATACTAAAAATTTAGATTCCTAGAATCCCTAAATAGATTCAAACAACACCTCACCACCAATCGGGGTGAATTGAAACCAACAACTTTCCAATCCCAACTGTAGCTTCATGAGTCCAAATATAAGCTATTTTTTCTACCATAAGCTATCACATTTCTGTCCATGCGCCTATAATGTTTAAGGGCTGGTAAAACTCTCACGTCACTATTTAAGCCACCTCTTTATCTTTTATATTTAAGTTATATTCTCTCCGCCCTAGAAAAACCGTCGATTTGGATTTTTCGTATAATAAATTTGATTCGATTTGTAGATACGTGCAAATATTTGTATTTCGAAATAAATTTATTAAAAATTAGATTTATTTTTTAATAATACTAATTATATACCATATTAATATAAAAGTTAAAGTTTATTCTGAAAATGGGAACTCTAGGACGAGGAAGTAAGCATGCTGCTCGTTGTCGTTGACCAAGCTCCCGATGGGACCAGGATGCCACGCCTTACCAAATGCCGCATGCCGGCCGTCCATCCCGGGCAAAAACCAGGTAGAAGGTAGAATCAACGGCCCAGATCGAATCAACAATCCCCTTCTCGTCCCCTTCGCGACGAAGCATCATCCTCCATTCCTCCCTCCCCTCTCGCTCGCGGTCTCACATGGCACGAGCTGCTTCTCCCCTAGAAAAATCGATTAATTAATTAATAAAAAACAAAACCAAAAACACCCCTAAATTCATTACGTACCAAACACGCGCTGCCACCGACCGATCAGGCGACCCCCCTCCACGAGGAAACCCACCACCGCGGCCGGGGCCTCCCAGATCTCGCCGGAGGCAGCGGCAGCGGCGGCGGTGGGGCGCGATGGCGCTCAACATGAAGACCCTGACGCAGGCGCTGGCGAAGGCGTCGGCGGTGATCGAGAAGACGGTGTCCACGACGGTGCAGGAGGTGACGGGCCCGCGCCCGCTGCAGGACTACGAGCTGCTGGACCAGGCCGGGTCCGGCGGGCCGGGGCTCGCGTGGCGGATCTACACGGCGCGGCCGCGGGACGGCGCCCCCTCGGCGCCCTACCCCGTCGTCTCCGTCTGGGTACTCGACAAGCGCGCGCTCGCCGAGGCGCGGGCGCGGGCGGGGCTGTCGAAGGCGGCCGAGGACGCCTTCCTCGACCTCGTCCGCGCCGACGCGGCGCGGCTCGTGCGCCTGCGCCACCCGGGAGTGCTCCACGTCGTGCAGGCGCTCGACGAGACCAAGGCCGCCATGGCCATGGCCACCGAGCCCGTCTTCGCCTCCGTAGCTAACGCGCTCGGGTGCCTTGACAACGTCGGCAAGGTGCCCAAGGAGCTCAAGGGCATGGTACGACTTTTACATCTCTCTCTCTCTTATTTAACTCTGCGTTCTGTGTATGTACTACCTACCATCGACCTTCAGCAATTACTAATTTACTGCTAGGAGAGCTGCAAGACTGAAGGATAAAAGTTTTTTCGTGTTTTCTTACTTGTTACTTGTTCATACTGCATTGAAGACTGGTTAGCATGTTAGGGCGATTAGTGTTGGTATGGGAGTGGAAAACTGGCGATTGTTTCTTGTTTTGGCTGTTCATACCATTATTAGTTGGCAAATGTCATAGAATTGATCTAAAAGATATTGTTTATGTTTCTAATTCAACATTTGGCAGTGTCACATCCAGAAAAGCCACCAAATGAGTGTAATTTTTGCACTTGTAAAATTTTGCAACAAACCTTCCTCAAACATGGCTTCCTTGTTCAACCGGTGTATAAAAAACTGTAATATTCCTGGAGTTTGCATAGTTATTTTACTTCCTAAGTTATACTCCACTGATTTGTAAAAATCTTCCGAGATTATCTGACTTCAGTACCTCACTTGTTACACTGTCCCTGCCACAGATCCACTGGTGTTTGGTAGGACTTTAGATAACCAGAATTGTATTTAAACATGAGGTTTGACTGAGATTCTTGTGGATTTCGGCTCAGAGTTGGAACTTCTCCGGTCATATAAGTGGTGATTGGTGCATGTAGATTCTACATTCCTTGTATTTCTATGTATTGAGGTTCTAGTCATGAAGGTTGTTTGTATAGCCAAAGCATGATCACATTTTTCAGTTCAACAATTTCTTTCTTGTGTTTCAGGAAATGGGGCTACTTGAGATTAAACATGGACTGCTACAAGTTGCAGAGACATTGGATTTTCTTCATAACAATGCTCATCTTGCCCATCGAGCTATATCGCCTGAGGTTACTATGCGTCACCATTCTTCTGCCTTATAATTTTCTGCTCATTCCTTTTCTGTTACTGATATAATTAATTTGCTCTCTGAACCGCTTAGCAGCACAAGCACAAGGGATCTAATGTGCCTGCAAATGAATTTGCAGAATGCCTAATTAGTGCAATGTTACTTTCTTGTCGTCCATTGTGCCAACATTAAGTTCTACACTAGTGCACTGTACTAATCTTGCTTCCTTTACAGACAGTCTTTATAACTTCTAGCGGATCTTGGAAGCTTGGTGGGTTTGGTTTTGCTCTTTCGGTTGATCAAGCCACAGGTGGTTTGACTTCGTCACAGCAATTCCATTATTCGGTTAGTAAGTAATCTACATTTAATTTGTCATTTTCGTGGCTTTATTAATGTCTAAATTGTCCCATAGTTCCTGCATGATACATATTTTTCTGAAATAGAGTTTCTTCTAGACATGAAAGATATTTTTGTATCAATTTTAAAAAGTATACCACTCGTGCCATGTGGCAATTGCATGTAGCACATTGGTACTGCTGAAATTTGTAACGGCATATACAATGTGCACGACAAACCTATGCTAATCATTATTATTACCGCTCTGCAGTTAAGTTGTTAGTGGACAGCTCAGCATATTTAGCGCTACATCATACCCATTGCTCAGTACTTTAGTGACATCTTCCGTGCTTTCTGATTCTGCGATCTGCTTAATGAAACCTGCTTCTTTTTGCATTCCTATTCTCTGAATTGTTACAAATTTACCTGCTTGGTTTCTTTCTAGGACTATGATGTCGAGGATACAGCTTTACCTCTTCAACCATCGTTGAATTATACTGCACCAGAATTGGTCCGAAGTGGAGATTCTAAAGTTGGCTCTGCTTGTGACATGTTTAGCTTTGGATGTCTGGCTTACCACCTGGTTGCTCGTAGACCACTTCTGGACTGCCATAATAATGTTAAAATGGTATGTTTCAAAATCTGAATGATGACATTTACCTAATATAGATCTGTTCTTTTAGCATCAATGGTCTGAAACTGTAGATTTTGCACTTCTCCACTTCAGTTTTGCAAGTAGACCATCTTGTTCAGGTTGTATCCACATTCCTCAGCACCTGTACTGATCTTTTCCCCTATTCTTGCAGTACATGAATGCCTTGACATATTTAACAAGTGAAGCCTTTTCTAATATTCCTTCTGATTTGGTATCGGATTTGCAAAGGATGCTATCGATGGATGCAGTATCACGTCCTAGTGCTATGGCCTTTACAGGTGTGTAACACCTTTCTCTCTCATAAGGGAATATCAATGGAGATTTTGTGTCGCCCACTAGTAGGGCGAATCATGACCATTGCTAATAGTTTCATGAAATGCTTTTGAAAATATTACCTTTTTTCTATATAGGTTCTTCCTTCTTCCGGGATGATACGAGGTTGCGTGCTCTTCGTTTCCTTGACCATTTGCTTGTATGTATTTCTTATTCTCCTTTTAGTTTATTTTCCTGGATAAGTTCAAAGGTTGCAGTCTCATTATGTGTATGTCTTGCTTCTTTGCTGTCTGAGAATCACCTTTGACTAGTTTTTTTAGTTATACCTGTCAATACATCAGCAACAGTCTTGTCTGATTGACTAGAGAATAAAACAACACAATTTGGTACCTGAAAATGGTCCTAAATTTTAAGTCAATGTTCCTTTCAGGAGAGAGATAATATGCAGAAGACAGAGTTTTTGAAGGCATTATCAGATATGTGGAAGGATTTTGATTCCCGAGTTCTTCGATACAAAGTATGTTTAGTACAGCAATCCATTCTATCTTCTTCCAATCAATGCTACTCCCATGTGTCTACTATCTGTTAGCATCATTTTCTTATACTACATATCGCTTCATTGAATTTATTGGAACCCGAATATGTTACAATTCAATAGATACAATTATGGTCCCATTTGGATCCAGCTAGCTAACTATTAGCTATATTTGCTGGAAGAAACTAGCTAATAGCTAATTTTTTAGCTGGGTAGTAGGTAAGACAATTATTTTTTATAAATTTGACTTTGTCCAATTAAACTGATAAATCTATCCCAGATCCCATAATGTTTGGTTGCTATCAGAATGCCGTACTTTCTGTATGGAAATAAATAAAATAATATCTACTCCCTCCATTCCAAATTATAAGACCTTTTGGCTTTACTAGATACATAGCTTTTGCTATGTATTTAGATATACACTATGCCTAGATACATAGTAAAAGCAATGTGTCTAGAAAAGCCAAAATGTGTACAATTTGAAACGGAGTAGATCTTAAACTTGGTCACAGTATGAATCAATGCTTTGATTGGCCCTTTCTAGTATTGTGATTCTATTTTTTTTTCTATTTGTGCCTTTCAAACTGATTTGTTCAGGAAAAGAATTGCCTCATATTTATTTGATCCATTGGTTATTTCAAAGCTGACTTGTGCTTGCAACCAGGTTCTCCCTCCTCTTTGTGCTGAGTTACGCAACATGGTTATGCAGCCAATGATTTTACCTATGGTTCTAACGATAGCGGAATCTCAGGTTATTTTCTATGTTTTGTCATTTATATCCATTTTAAGGCAAGAATAAAGTTTCTTTCCATTTGACGAATAGTATGGATCTCATCCTAGTATCTACTCTTAATGCTAGTACTTTCCATGTAATATGCATATCATTGTAATAAAAGTCTTAGCTAATTGTGATTTATGTCATTCTATTTGCAAGGTCTACAACTAGAATTGAATGCTGCAATCAATTTTATTTAGTTTTTTTAAAAGAAAAATGCATTTCAGTACATGTTATGTACTGGCCTTTTTTATGTATCATGTACTGGCCTTTTTTATGTATCTCAACTATGCTGAAAGGTCTTTACTTTTGGCTCTTTTACAGGATAAAGGGGATTTTGAGCTCGCTACACTGCCTGCACTTGTTCCAGTGTTTACTTCAGCATCAGGGGAAACTCTACTTTTGCTTGTGAAGCATGCAGATCTCATCATTAACAAGGTAATCAGGGTTACTTATTTCATATCAATAGATTGTATTATTCCTTTGAGTTATATGACTGAACGGAGTGGTGATCTTAATCCACAAAGGATTGTTACTAACCTGTAGTTTAATCAGTAGGTTTTTTTTTTCTCATGGCGGTTTGTGACCAGATTCTCTCTCTTGTGCAGGCTACACAGGAACATTTGATATCACATGTTCTTCCAATGCTGGTCCGGGCTTTTGATGACAATGATCCCCGGCTACAGGAAGAAGTTCTGCGTCGAACAGTATCTCTGTCTCGTCAACTTGACACCAAGGTTACCCTTTTGCTATACTGAAAAATGAAGATTAACCGTTCGATTAGTCAGTAGAAAATCATATCACTGCTTTAATTGATTGTTTGAATGGTTTCTCACTTGCTGAATGGGTTAGAATGAATGTGCAAGGCATGCATGGGATGTGCTCATGTAATATATTTTTTTATTCTTCTTGTGCAGCTAGTCAAGCAGGCAGTGCTTCCTCGTGTACATGGATTAGCTCTAAAGACTACAGTTGCTGCGGTATGCACCATATATACTTTATTAACTCTGGCAATGTACTTATTAGCTTTAAGCATGTGAATACACATTAAAGCATCGGAATACTGCTGACTTCTATAAAATGGAAAGCTACTGCCTCATTTATGTTCTAGCAGGCTCATACAAGAAAATAAAAGAAAAGGATAGGAAACCTTTGACACAGAATGCTTGGTTTTCTTATGTAATTATTAGCTTTGATGTTGCCTATTAGTGTCCTGTGTCTCTGGTCTACTCATATCTTAATTGATGGCTGATGGCCCAAAGTTTGTCGATTCTGCATAATAGGTGTTTAAAGTAGTTACTTTTGGGTTTTCTTATCTTAAGTAATATTATCAACGTGTAATATTATCAATTTGTAATTTTACCAATGTGTAGTGATGTTTCATTTGACCTTAATTCTAATTCATTCTAGTTGAACAAGATTGACATTTTAGAATTCCATCATTGCAGTGCTCTCTATCTCTCACTTTTTTTCTCTATCTGCTGCTCATTTGTTTTGGAACATTTGTTGTTTTTCGTATGTAGTCCTGTACCTGTACGTGTGCACTCTTACCTCCCTTTTTTTTTTTTTTTGAACCGCTCTTACCTCCCTTTCAGGAATACATCATTCTGTACTTTGTACTATAACTTATGTTGCTTTCTTATTTTCTTAATTGTTCCTGCAATATAGGTGCGTGTAAATGCCTTGCGCTGTTTAGGAGATCTTGTGCCATCGCTGGACAAAGAAGGTATAGTGGGTATCTTGGATACTATTCACCGTTGCACAGCTGTTGACCATTCTGCGCCAACTCTTATGTGCACACTTGGTGTTGCTAATGCAATCTATAAACAAGTTAGTTCTTGTCTTCTTGACATGTTCTTTTTACCATAGCTGAATTATGAGCAGCTTTTTCCCATGCCGTGATTTACCTTTCAGTAATATGCAATTTGCTCCTCTCATTGATCCAGTGTGGTGTTGAGTTTGCTGCGGAACATGTGATTCCACTCATATTCCCATTGCTCACAGCACATCAACTGAATGTACAACAATTTGCCAAGTACATGCTATTTGTCAAGGATATCACAAGGTATCAATTATTATCCTGCATTGCCCTCTCCATGTGTCCATCAATATGTCAACTAAACTACTACCTACTTCTACAGCAAGATTGAAGAGAAGCGTGGTGTGACTGTTACAGATAATGGGAGTACAGAGGTAAAAGCATCACCTTCATTGGCAAATGGGATCCATCCTGAACCTATGTCAGGACAAATACCAACTGCAAAGAGCAGCCCTGCATGGGATGAAGACTGGGGTCCTACTAAGAAAACCGGTAGTCCTGCTCCATCTCTCTCAGTTGATTCTAGTGCACAAACAAAGCATCCCTCAGCAGACCCTTTTGACTTCAGTACTCATACAAAGCAATCAACAACACTCCCCTTTGATTTGAGCACTAGAGCAAATCAGCCATCACTAGTTTCTCCAGTTACAGCGGCTACAATCCCACCTGCACAACCACAACCATCACTGCAATCTCTTGTGCCCAACTCAGGACCCCAAACTTCTGGCTCATGTGTTCCTGTTGACATTGAATGGCCTCCTCGAAGAAGCTCTTCATCTGACTTCAATGCGCCATTTTCTGTTAACAAGGAGAAAGATTCTGGAAGGCTGTCTAGTGATGGACTTGATGGTATTGATCCTTTTGCTGATTGGCCCCCAAAACCTAGCAATGTTACTAGCATTCCAGCAACCGAGCATCGGCCAAGCACAAATCAAAATATTTCTGGATTTAGCTCAGGCAACATAGGGTTTGGTGGCAGCGGGAATTCTATAGGGCAAATGAAAAGCAAACCAAATGAGCTGGTCAAACACATCTAATCTAATGGGCATGAACTCTACTGGCAGCTATTTGAATCAGGGTAGTGCAGCTCTAGGGTTTGGAAATCCAATTGGAGCATTGAGCACAGGTTTGTCCAATCCAAGTGGTTCCAGTACAGGCCAGAGCATGATGCAACCAAAATCTGATTTTGGATCACTGTCCATGTCGGCCAACAATGCCGCACATGGCCCACCTAGACTTGCCCCTCCTCCTGCTACTTCAGTTGGAAGAGGGCGTGGTAGAAATCAAGGACAGTCTGCACTCTCCCGAGCATCAAGGCCGCCTAATTCCAACTCGTCATCAGGACAACAACCTATCCTGGATTTACTTTAGTAAGAGAGGCTTGCCTCTGTTCTTCCAGTTCCGATTGTCAATGTGTACATCTTGAAACATTTGTAAGGTGAGCGTCATACTGTTCTTTTGGACATGCATGTGGCGAAAGCATATTTTTTTTGTTCATTTTGAAGCTGGATGGCCTTGGTTCATGGTATGAAGGAATTCTTCTACTTCGGGAAATCAGGATCTTGCAGAGGTTACCTTCTCTCGTGCGTAGGGTTTTGATTTGGGCATTGAGGCCATCTTCATATGGGTGACAGAAGAAATGTCATTGTGTATATTTCTGTCCAAACTCGGCTGTAGCTTGTAGAGTTGATGAATATAGTTGACATGTTTATCTGGGCTTCTGAAGTTTTGAATGTTTTACATTGTACAACAATGTTCAATGGGCCTTATAGGTGGACCTTTTGTACTCCATGCTCCCACAACATCATGTAATTCATTAGTTAAGGCCCATGTTGTGTATTCTGTTGAATTAAGGCCTATCGGCAATTCTGCTTCTATATGTTGTTTTGAGGAACCGTTGCTGCTGGTACAAGCACATCTGTGATGAAAGATACCCCAGAACTGTGCAAAATTGATCTTCATGTTTGGCCTTTTCTCATTATTACCCTTCACCATTTGTAGCTGATTAAACAAACTTGGTCCCAGTTGCCTTTATCTAGGCTGATATTGATGGTTAAGCCTACTGCTAATGTATCCTAGGACTTGTTTGTTAGTCTCTTTCTTTTTGACATGCTGCATTACAGACATCTATTTGGGAAAGGGGGGGGCTGGTGTAAAACTGCCTAGCAGTTGGAGTAGGGGCTAAGCAAACTTTGCTGCCCTGAAGTGTATAAGAGAGGAGGGTAAGGTCACTAGACCTTTGTATCACTTTTGCAATTCCAATTCAATCCAAGCAGCCTATGGCTAAGCTGCCATCCGGGCTTTCGGGCAACAATTGGTATCAAGAGTCTAGGGTTTTAATAGCGCCGCCGCCCACCCTCGCCCGCCACCATGGCTTCCACCTCTAGCGAGAGCTGCCGCTTTGGCCAGCCTCGCCTGTGCGGTGCTTTCGACCTTAGCAGTGCTTGGAGCACGCCGCGGGCTCGCAAGCGCGGGATCCTTCCGCCGACAGGCGCGCCCCGCGCCTAGCGGCCGCGGGGGCGGTGGCCTCGCGACGGGCCAAGGCCCAGCGCTGCCGCAGCTGCCGCGCTACGGCGATTCGCGTGGAGATGGAGCAGGAGTAGCCGCTAAGGCTGCCGCGGAGCTTGGAGCCACGCCGCCGCCACTGGCCGCTCGACGCGCCGGGGCGGGCGCTGACGCCGCCTCCGCCGATTCCACACCATCTACCCCGACTCCAAATGGGCGCAAGCATGGGCCGACGCCACCAAGAGCAACTACCATGAGTGGAGTCTTCTTCATGAAGGTGAAGTTGTGCATGGCACCTTCGGGAGGCCGCCCACACGGCGGGCGC
The DNA here is from genome assembly GCA_015844335.1 of Chrysopogon serrulatus. Lineage (NCBI taxonomy): Eukaryota > Viridiplantae > Streptophyta > Magnoliopsida > Poales > Poaceae > Chrysopogon > Chrysopogon serrulatus. The sequence continues at coordinate 9,970 of JADLZL010002591.1, forward strand.
GCGCCGACTTCGACGACGACGGGCAGGCCTTGAGGCTCTCTCCGCGCTGCCGCGCAGCTTGGTGCCTCCTCGCCAACAAGCCGACGGCTAAGGCGGCGTGGGGACGCGATCGCACTAGCGCTGTTGGCGGCGAGCGCTGTGGCGAGCGACCGGGCGTCTTCGACGGACGGGGGAAGCTCTCACCTTCGTGGGGGGAGCAAGTCGAGGATTTTGCTCTTGGCCAAGAATCTATGGGATCGATGGTGCGCGCAACGGCATAACCGACATCACCGGTGGAGCGCGCCATCGAAGTTCCTCCACCGAAGCCGAGAAGTACGAGCAGATCGGGTCATGTCGATCGAGACCGCCGACTTCGACCAGCCACGCCGAGGACGCCACCGGGCGGCTCAAGGCGGTCCAGACCGCAAGCACAACCTCGCGTCCGGCCGACGCCGGGCGTAAACTCCTCTACACCGCCGAGCAAGCTGGGCGGCCTTCGAGAAGAAGAAGGAGGAGGGCGCAAGCCTGGGCACGGATCGTTGGCGGCGACCGGGGCGGCAAGAAGAACAAGCGCGCTGGGATCGGGATGGTGCCGGGCGGGTGGCGGTGGAGGGCAAGCGGACAAGGAGGGAGCTGCGGGCGGTAAGGCGAACGGCGACGACACACCTGCCTCAACCGCGGCCGCCCCGCCACTGGCGCGCGATTGCCCCAGACCACGTGGCGCTAAGCGGCACACGCCACCGAGGCAGACGGAGACGCCCGGCTTCCTCGGCGCACGGCCGCCGAGTTGGATGTCGGAGGGAGCTGCGGCAAGGCGCAAGCTTCAAACTTCGACACGGCCACCGCGCCCCTCGACCTCAACGAGCCCCGGGCACGTGCCTACCTCAACACCGACAATGATGGTGGCGACAAGCTTGGAGGATGGTACCTCGACAAAGCGGCGCCACCCATCACATGACTGGGCGTCGTGAGTTCTTCACTGAATTGGACACCTCCATCAAGGGATCGGTAGGGTTCGGCGACGAATCAAAGGTGGAGATCCGCGGCGTCGGCACGATCGTCTTCGAGGCCAAGAACGGCGAGCACCGGGCGCTCCACGGCGTGTTCTACATCCCGGCGCTTCGCAACTCGATCATGAGTCTCGGCCAGCTGGATGAGGGAGGGTCGAAGGTGGAGATTGAGGACGGCGTGTTGAGGATATGGGACAGGCACCGGCGACTACTTGCTGTGGGTGCGCGTGTGACGCCGCACGCCTCTACATCCTACACCTCAACACGGCCAAGCTGCTCTGTCTCGCCGCGCGCAAGGATGACGAAGCATGGCGCTGGCATGAGCGCTTCGGCCACATCCACTTCGACGCCCTCCGCAGGCTCTCCAAGGACGGCATGGCGCGCTGGATCTGCCGGGCGACAACCACGCCGAGTACTCGACATGTGCGCCCTCACCTGGGCACCGGGCGAGCCCCATTCCTCCAAAGCTCAAGACAGGCGCGTTAGACCTGCCTGAGCTCGCCCACGGCGATCTCTGTAGCCCTCGCCACGCCGGCGACACCCGGAGGCAGACGCTACTTCCTACTACTGGTCGATGACGCCACGCGGTACATGTGGGTGGCCTTGTTGACATCCAAGGACACCGCCGTCGCGCCATCAAGCACCTCTAGGCCGCAGCAGAGAAGGAGAGCGGCCGAAAGCTCCGGGTGCTGCGCACCGACAACGAGCGTGAATTCACCGTCGGCGAGTTCTCGGCGCATCGGTGTGGATGAAGGCATCCAGCCGACACTACAATGCCCCTTACCGCGGCAAAGCAGAATGGAGTCGTGGGAGAGGCGGAACCGCACGGTAGTGGCGATGGCGCAGCGCCGAAGAAGCAGGAGTCCGCCGCCCGCCGTTTGGGGGAGGGTGGTGACGCCGCCCACCTCTTGAACCGAGCATCCATCGGAAGCATGAAGGGGAAGACGCCGTATGAAGCTTGGCACGGCAAGACGCCGGGCGGTGGGACATTCGCGCACATTCGGGTGCGCCGCGTACACCAAGGATCTGTCGCAACTGAGGAAGCGGGACGACCGTAGCCACCCCGGCATCTTCATCGGTACGCAGACGGGCGCCAAGGCCTACCGTGAAACTCGATCCGCGACATTGGCGTGTGCGTGTCGCGCGACGTGATCTTCGGCGAGAGCAGGAGATGGGACTCTCTGAAGGAAGGCGGAGAAGCCGGCTGCGACGACGGTGGAGTTCATCGCCGAGCACTTCTGAGTGGTGAAGGGACTTCACCAGCTCTCCCGCAAGGCCACCATCTCCACTCGGGGAGCCGGGAGACGAACAAGCGGCGGCCATGCCATCTTCGCCCTCGGCCTCCGTCACGCCACGCCAGACGCCACGCACCCGCCACTCCCTCTGCGCCTCAACGCCATCGATCGACTCCACCGAGCAGCCCCAAGTCGAGATCGCCACGCCTTTGGAGGATGATAAGGACCGGCTTGACGCGTTCTACGACGATGAGCTACTCCGTTACCGCCGCATCACCAACATCATCGGCGATGAGTCTCCTCCAGGATTGGCGCCGCGACTCTTTGCCCAGCTGTACCTCACGCACGCCGGTGAGCCCAACACCTATGCGGAAGCACAGGGTGATCCAGCATGGGAGGCGGCCATGCAACAAGAGCTTCAGTCCGTGGAGAAGAACAAGACTTGGGAGCTGGTGGATCTTTCCGCCGGTCACCGCCCAATGTGTTCAAGTTAAAGAAAGACGAGAAGGGGGCGGTGACGAAGCACAAGACGAGGCTGGTGGCAAGAGGCTTCGCGGCAGCGAGGGGATCGACTACGACGACGTGTTCGCACTGCGGGCGCGGATGGAATCAGTCCGGTCTCCTCGGGCCGGGCGGCTCAGGGGGTGGAAGGTCCACCACATGGACGTGAAGTCCGCCTTCCCGAACGGCGACCTCAAGGAGGAGGTATATGCGGCGGCCGCCGGGCTTCACCGCCGCCGGAAGGAAGGCATGGTCTACCGCCTCGCGCAAAGGCCCTCTACGGCTTGCGACAGGCGCCCAGCCGATACGGGAATCACGGCTCACGCCACGCTCAAGGCAATGGGTTTTCGCTGCAGCACGCATGAGGCGGCGGTATCGGGCGGGCAATGGGCGCCATCGCTACGGCTGCGTCGGCGTCTCGTCGACGACCTCATCATCAGGAATGGCGTTAAGAGAGGTGAAGAAGTTCAAGATGCATCTGGCCGCTTCGGCACGAGCGACCTCCGGGCTTCCTCGGCTTCTACCTCGGCGTCGAAGTGCGCCAAGGCATCGGCGGTATCGCCCTCCATCGGGGACGCGCTACGCCGAGCGATCCTCGAGCTTGGCGGAATGGCGGGCAGCAATCCACACACGCCGTGGAGGAGAAGCTCGGCTCGGGGTGGCAAAGAAGGCGGAGAAGGCGGATTCCCCACGTATTACCGGCTGTCGTGGGCGGCCTCCAGGTACCTCGTGGATACTCGAAATTTGAACTGGCGTTCGCCGTCGCTGCATGTGAGCCGCTTCATGGAGTCGACCCACGGTGGGAGCACCCGCAGCGTCAAGCGCATCATCCGCTACGTGGCCGGACGCCGGACTATGGTCTCCACTACAAGAAGGCTCCCGCACGACGCCGCTTCATCGGCCATCGCGACAAATGACCTTGCCGGTGACATTGACACAAGCAAGAGCACCAGCCGAACCATGTTCTTCCCGGGCAATTGCTTGGTCATCCGGTACGATCAAGCAGGGTGGTGGCAATCGCCTAGCCGCGAGGCAGAATACATCGCCACCGCCACCGCCGCTACTCAAGCCCTATGATCGCCCCGGCCGCCGGGGAGCTACCGGACGTAGAGGTGGAGGTGGTCGAGCTGAAGGTTGACAACAAGTCGCCTTTGGCTCGCTAAGAACCATGTCTTCCATGACGTAAGCAAGCATATTCGATCAAGTACCATTTCATCCCGGACTGCCCGGAAGAAGGGAGCATCAAGGCGATCACATTGCTACCATTGATCGCCTTGCGCACATTCTCACCAAGTCACCGGGCAAGGCCAAATTCCGTGAGATGAGGACCAGAATTGGCTTGAAGCAGCATCACCTAGCACTAGGCTTAAGGGGAGATTGATGGTTGCTTCATCGCTAATGTATCCTAGGACTTGTTTGTTAGTCTTCTCTTTCTTTTTTGACATGCTGCACATGTATAGCTATTTGGGAAAAAGGGGGGGTGTAAAACTACCCAGCAGTTGAGTAGGGGCTAAGCAAACTTTGTCGTCCCGAAGTGTATAAAAGAGGAGGGTAAGGTCACTAGGCCTTTGTATCACTTTTGCAATTCCAATTGAATCCAAGTAGCCTATGGCTAATCTGCCATCTGGGCTTTCTGGGCAAAAACAACAGATATATTTGGTATTGTAGACAAAATCCATTATCCCGATTCTTGGTTGGATTCTTGTGTCCCAAATCTCGGATGTTGACCTTGTACAGAACTGGGGGCCAACCACAGTGCTATTATGACCCATCCTGCATTTGCTATACAGCCCTACAGCACTGTGTACCACTAGCACGTACGTATGATGCAGATTGCAGAGTGTATTGATGGATGTATTTCTGGTTGGATGGCGCATGCATAGCAGGAATATTTGCAGTTGATGAGCGCCAGCCGCCAGGGAGATCTGGCTTAGGGGAAATTGAATGGTTCCCTGGCGTTCACTCACCAGAGTACATATACGTACAGTACGCATCGTCAGATGAATGCAGGTAGTGTTCCTGTTTTGCGTACCCTTCTCTCATCACTCATGGGAATAGCCATTTATATAGGAGTATGCATAGTAGTATTGCATATTTGCATGGTGTTAGAGGACACTAGTAGTATTGCATGGTGTTAGAGCTGTCCTCTCTTTGAGCAGCCCAACAATTTATTGGGCCCTAGTTTTTTCATTTACATATTGGCCTGCAAAAAATAGGGAACCAAATTTGCTTCTAACTCCAGCTCAAGACCCTATTGCTAGAGGAGGGATAGGATCCTCCTGTTCCTAAAGGTCTGAAACTATATTTTGGAAGTCCTCCTAAAATAGGAGTCTAAATAAGAGATCCACTGGAGTTTTTTTTTTTTTACTTGAGCTTCTAAAAATTAGAATAGGAATCTGTTTAGAAGGTCCACTGGAGTTGCTCTCAGTTCCCTTATTATGATTATTACATCTCCCTTGCAAGGCTTGGCATTGGCAGGGGGACAAGTGGATGTGGATCGATTGGGAAATCAACACTGTAGGGGGCGTAGACGCAACGGCCAACGGTAGGCTCCGGATCAGGAATGCATGGCCGCGGCTGGCTACAAAGGCGACGGAGGAATGGAGTGCCATGTGATCACATTATTCACGGTGGCAGTGGCAGTGGCGGTGGCAGGCATGTAGAGAGAGAATGTACAGTACACATGGTAGGACCATGGGTTGATGAGGGAGGGACACATCTTGCAATGGATGGCATGCTAACTGGCACCTCCAGTACCAATACGACTCTGTCATGTTTGGCCTGATTTAGATTTAAAAGTTAAAAAAAAATTTAGAACTGTAGTATTTTATTTGTATTTAGTAAATACTTATTTAATTATAGATTAACTAGGCTTTTAAAAGATTCATCTCGTGATTTATAATTAAATTGTATAATTAATTATTTTTTTACTTATATTTAGTGTTCTGTACATATGACTAAAAATTGATGTGATAGAGTAAATAAAAAAAAACTTAAAATTTAAATGGCATCTAAACAAGTCCTTTGTTTCAAAAATCACTTGTCACACATCTTCGCAGGCGCGCAGCTGGGGACATCCCACGCCCCCATCGGCCCATCCAACGGTGTGATACGACACGACACGAGCGACGGAGTAGAGAGAGGAGGCCTACTGGGGGGGGGCACGTCACATGGCATACGTGTACTCTTGTGTGCCATGTACTACTTACTAACCTACCAATGGATGTAATGCAAGTACGTCGCCGGTCGTCGTCGTCGTCATCGAACAGAAGATGTGTAGGTACTGTATAGCAGTATGTTCAGGAGTCCGTGTGCACGTACTGTGCACCCGTCAAATTCCAAGACACTGTGCAGGCGTCGCCTACTACTACTAGTATACAGCAGCTACGTACGGGAGCCAGGGGACCTGGGACCTGCGTACGTGTCTGCATAAGTGCATATATATGCGTTTCCGCGTGTTAGGCACGTGATGCAGCAGTAATTGTAGTTACCAGCAGCAGCGGTGGTGAATTAATTAATTTTGTACAGGACCACGCACAGCATGGCATTGAACGGATAATGAACTCCAGGTCGACGTGGCGCTGGAACTTTCTCGTGCAGTCGTGCATGCATGCTCTACAGCTCTGGGGAATCCATGCATGCATGCTCACCATCACCATTCAAGTTGCATTATTATTCCTGTGTGCAGCATATTATGGGCAGGCAGGTATACTAGACTAGAGGTGCGTCGATGCGTGTATCCCGTGATGTACATACATACATATATACATACACCGGGAGGTCCTCTATCTCTCTCTTGTGAGTACCGCGAGGTCCTCCTGTAGCAGCGTGTATTGTACACACATTGTTTTTGCTTTGGTAGAAATAAATAATAAATAAGAGTATATAAATTGTACACCCTTTCCCCCTGCGCTCTACAAACATGTAGTACCAGCATGTTTTTTTTTTTTTTTTTTGAATCAGAGCATGTGCGTGATTTTGGTGCGCGTGCAGAGACAGATTACCGCAGTCGATGACCATCGGCCGCATCGCATCGCCACATCGGAGTCGGAGAGGAGAAGAAATTCCAAAAGCTCATGTCACCACCATGTGGCGCCGCACGTGCTGCGACGCCACACTCACGTGGCTAGCGGCGAGCCGGCGGGCCCGACGGCCGGGGGGACCAGAAGCGGGTGACAGTGGGTGAGGGAGACGGAGGGAGGGGCGCTCCTACGCGTGGCTGCGGCGTCATGGTGCCATGCGGGCTGCTGCGGCCGCGACCCCTCCGCCGGCTTTTCAGCGCCGCCGGTGCCGTTGGTGGTGACGCGCGCGCGCCACTCGCGCATCTAATCAATGCATAGACCTTCCCTCTTTTTATTACTGTACGCCACGGCCTGCTGTTATCATTGCTGGAGTACTATCTACTAGTATATCTATCTTCACAGCTGCTTCTGTTCTGAGATGCTCAAAGCTGGATGCTCTTTATTCCAGCCTCCTGTCTTCTGTGTAATGGGCGCGAAATTGCCCATGGAAAGACATCATTAGTTGACTTTAGTACTTGATGAGGACCTCTAAATATGGCATCTGCTTCGCAGCCAACTTTAGCTATATAGAAAGGCCTTAACTAACCACTAACCTGGGATTCCCCTGCTGCACTCGTGCTGTTTAAAAAAAAAGGAAATCAGAAGCAAGAAACCCAATCACAAACTAGCCGTCCGGACGTGCAGCAGCAAGTTGCCTCCTTTTAGGAGTTGATCTTGCAGGCGCAGGTGCAAGCAAGCTGCCAATTTATTATTTAGTTACATCAGTATTCTTTTTTTAAAAAAAAAAAGAGTATCCGCACACTGGTGGAGAGAGGGCCGGAGCCTGGAGGCATATATCCATTTTTCCATGCCCACCCGGGGGCTTCTTGCTCGGGCCCCATGCACGGAGACGACGTGGGCCTCTCTTGGGCTTTCCTCATTGGCTCATTTGCTCTCCTTTGCTCCTCTCTCTGCCAGATGTTGGCAGCCAACGTGCCTCCTCGGCCACACATTGGAGCTTTGTAGTTTGTACTCTTTGCTCACTGCTCAGCTTGTTAGTTGGGCATGCAAAATAAAAAACCCTTTACAACTATGCACTTGCTTCTCTGATTGATAGCACAGCATTTAGCTATGGTGCTGCCATGCACAAGCCCTACCTACCTACCATGCATGAAAGAGAACTTGTGTCCTCAATCCTCATCAAGGAAAGGAACACGGCATGCAGGAACCAAGTGACGAATGCTGTGAGGTCACCTTTCATATCAGATCAGATCTACCAGAAACACAAACACACACTCACACCAGCTTTCACACAAGCTCTGTCACATTACATGCGTGCCTCGCATATATGTCAAGCACAAGACACCAAAGCCGTAGTTGTTACGAGCTCGCAAAAGCCTTCAGCTTTCTTTTGCGTTAGTTAGAATCTTGAGAGATCATGCATGTACAAGGCTAAGAGAGAGAATCTAAGTCTATGCAGACACAAAGGAAAGCCATGTTTCCTCATGATGGATTCTTTTTCTTGAGGAGGCTGAGATGTTCTCTCTCTATCTAATCTCTAGCTTGACCCCATGACCTACTTGAAAAGTTGCAATAGGATGTGTTTCTCTGCGGACTCTGTGTGTGTGTGTGTGCTCAATCCTTTTTATAAAAAGGATGCAACCTTTTTCCCAGATGGAGACGGAGCGCATCATGGTCCAACTGCTCAACCATTAATGGCACCATTAACACCAAATAGTTAGATTGGAAGCAGGAAAATAATGTGCATGTCTGCCTAAGACAACATGCAACTGTACCGTGCATTCAGTCTTTCAGGCCAATTGAAAGTGCATGAGTTAGGAACCTGGTACAAGGAAAATTCCAGACACGGTGCTCCTGTCATGTTTTGCTTGTTCTAATCCTTTTGTTTCTATTACAAGATTCTTTTTGGTTATGAGTCTTAATGAGTTTTAGCACCCCCCCTCTCTTCCCTTCCTGAATTCAATTTGTCTAGCCAGTTGCCATGGTTCAGTTGATAAAACCAACTCTTGGATATGAGATCTTTTGGTGGCAATGAATTCTCTCCGGCAGTTGAGTTTTAGTCAAAGGACACAATTGAAACAAACTAGTTTCACCTAATTATGTTTTATTTTTAAACAAAAAGAATGTTTTTTAGTTATGTGCACCTTTGAGATGGATTCAACATCTTGGATTCAACTAGAAGTATCTTCTGCAAGTGATATTCATCCTTTAATAATGCCAGACAAAATTTATGTCTTTTCTTCTAAAATATTCCCTCCATTTCAAATTCTAGTTCACTTTAGCTTTATTCTAAGCCAAACTAATTTAGTTTTAAAAAATTTATAGAAAAATACACCAGCATCTATAAAATCAAATTAATCTCATTATTTTTTTACAATTTTTGATACTGTATTTATTTGAACCTGTAGTTAATAGATTTTCCCAAAAAACTTGATCAAAATTTCACAAGTTTGAATTGGTAAAAATTAAATTGAACCATAGTTTGAATGGATAGAGTAGCTCTCCATTCGATGCCTGACAAAATCATGTTTCTTCTGATTGAGCATAGAGATAGATCCCTTCAGCGTTACGCACACATAACTGAGTTGTTGCTTGCATTCATCTACAGACCTAGCGTGCACATCTCAAGGCAAATTAAGGCCCTCATCAAAGCTAAAGATAAACAAACTACTACTATACTACAATGGGAAGACAGCCGGGTCCATGGCTTATATAATAAAAATTTCCGGATAGCATTTTCTAACTCAACTCCTGATCCAACATAGACCAACCACACTTCCTCAAGCGGTCATATACCACTTTTTAACCAAGATCTGCATGTCCAATCTGAATAGTAAAATACTACTGATGAAGTGTAAAAGCAGTACGGTCAAACAATTTTAACTACACACGTTCTGTTTTCATTAGCGATGTACCGGTATTTAGTAGTGTTTACTATGCTCCCTTGGATCCTTACCGGCCTTGGGTGAGGATTTCTTTTATTTTTATCTATTTTAAAAAGATATTTTAATAACAATAGCCAAAAAGATATTGCATACGGTAGCCTTTTGGTGGTCAAGGCCACCGCCGCACGACCAAAAGCACGGTCGAGCCAGTGCATGTGGCACAACAAGGGCAGCCACGCCGGTGCAAATGCCGCTAGATATCGACGCAAGCAGCGGCCCCATCTAGCCGCCGCCGCCGACTAGGGCGTGACAGGCCCATCGCGCTGCCGGATGGCGTGATAGAACTGTCACGCCGATGAGCTAGCCGCGCACGGATTTAGGTTTTGGGCGACTTGGCCCATTTCTCTCTCTCTCTCTCTTCACTCTTCACTTGCTTGTCCGCCGCCCGCCTATCAACACCCCACCGGGCTGTACACGCCATGTGGCGGCGCTGGGACTGGTCCGCCTCCGGCTCGCCTCCTCATCGCCCCGCGACCTACTCACCGCTAACTGCCGCCCCGAGGCAGCCATGAGAGGAAACGGTGGCATTGGCGCTGCTCGCACCGGCAAGATCCACCCTTTTCCCTTGCCCTACCAACTCCTTGCTCTGAAAGTCCTCCTACGTAGCAAGGTATAAGTTTTCATTTCGATTTGTTGGTTGTATGTCTTATCCTTTGCATTTCTAGGGTTTAGGGAATTAGGTGATTTGAATGTTTGTAGCATTGAATGCTATGATCTGCTACGTAAATTAGACGAGATTCGGTTTATATACTAATTGGTGCATAGACCTAGGTTGTGTATATAGGTTTTGTTAAATAGTACATACACATGATTTTGGTTAGAAATATGTAGTGGTTTGATGTTGATTAGTTCGTTCGTATTTTGTAGATGGACCGAATATATAGTGTGATTGTTTTTCATGGTAGCAAAGTGAAAGGGAATGAGGAGTTTGAAAGCATGAATGAACGAGTTCAATTTTTAGAACAACCACCTAGCTTTGATGCTTTACTTAAAGAATGCTAGGAGAAATTTGGGTGATCAATAAGTTTGAGAGGTAGATTTGATCGATGGAAAGAGCTCATTATGTGTTAATGAGTTTACCGTGTGAGAATGAATGGAAGAACCACTAGTACACAAAGCATTTGTGCCGACGGTGTGAACTTTTTTACAAAAGTGTTTCAAATGAGAGACGCCATCTGAAAATCGACAAGCGGGCCCCAGCTTTAGAGCCTTTTGTGGAAAGGTAGCTTTACCGGCGGTTCCTTAAGTGAACCGCCAGTGTAAATGGGTCATTTACACCGGCGTTCACTTAAGGAACCGCCAAGCAGCACGTATTATTTTTCATAGGTTGCGTGAAGAAAACCGCCTCGTGAAAAATTGACACCATTGCCACAGCGGTTTCCTTTATGTCAACCGCCTGTGGTGATCTTCTCCTATATACCCCCTTCTTTCCCCTCCCCCACTGCTCCAATAGAACGTCGTGAGTCCGACGCTTCTTCCATGGGAGGAGCTTTGGAGGTCCAGATTTCACCAAATACAAGGGGGGGAGGTTTTGCTCTTGATTTCTTCTCGGAGGAGGTAACTAAAAAAGTTTAGTTTATGTGTTTCTTGCCTCATTTCCACCATTCTTGCTCAACCCCACCCACTTTTAAGATCTAGGGTTTCACCTCAAGTGAGAGAGAGAAGAGTAGCTAGATTTTTATTTTTTTTTCAATAATTCTAGTCACTATTTATCTAGGGTTTCACTTTTTTTATCTAGAGTTTAACCTTTAGAGTTTTATTAGTTACTCTTATTTAAATATTTAGTTATGTTTAGTTTAATTAGCTAGTAGTGATGTTTTTAGTGGTGATTCTTTAATTATGGTTTCATTAATTATTAGTTACTCTTATTTAATTATTAGTTAATGTGTCATATTGATGTTTGAAATTAGTGTTTGTTTAATATGTAGTTATGTTTTGTTAAATTAAGTAGTGGTGAGGCTTTGATTAGGTTTCATTATTTAGTCTTGCTTTTTAGTTTGTAGGGTTTCATCTAATAAATTGATGCTTTAAATTATTATGTTTAGTTCATTTAGTTATGTTTACTCTTATTTAATTACTAGTTTATTTGTCATATTGATGCTTGAAATTAGTTTTTCTTTAATTATTTAGTTTTATTTTGTTAAATTAAGTAGTGGTTAGACTTTAATTAGGGTTTTATCAAGTAGTCTTCATTTAGTTTTTAGGATTTCATCTAATAAATTGATGCTTTAATTATTTATAGTTATGTTTTGTTTAATTAAGTACCGGGTGATTCTTTAATTAGGGTTTTATTAATTAGTCTTGCTTTAGTTATTTTTGAGAGACATATTTATTTAACTAGTTCTTTTAACTATATGTGATTTAGCCCGACGTGTATTATTTGAGAAATATACAAGCGAGAGTCCTTTTCATCTATAATCCATTGAAGGAGTTTGTTGATCATCTTAAGGTTTGTTAATAAATATCACAAAACATTCATGTCTTCTTTTTAGTGATTACATTATTTAAATCTATTAAACTCTATAACAGGTAACAATGGACAGAGCATTCCGGATGTATAACTTAGACAGAGTAGATCCATCATAACGCACTTGAGGTCCGTAGGTTTATCGATGTCGCTAAAAATCATGCTTTTAACATGCACGGCACATATATTGTCCTTGCAATGCACCGCAGAAATCTTATTATTTTTGAAGACACAAGTCCAATCATGGCTCATCCGGGTCCGGGCCGAGGATTTATGAATGATTACTTGATTTGGACAAAAACATGGAGAGGGTAGCTCGCAATGTATATAGTCAAGACCTGGTGGAATCTCGGCAAGGGCAATGGCCCATATACGCTTGTTGACGATGTATGCCGGTTCGGACACGAGACGTAACACCATTGTCCCCAAGAGACTGAACATGTTGTGCCCGATGTTTATGATGATGATGCAAATGTTGGAGGAACCGACGCCAACAGAACTCAAGTGGAGGATAAAGACGTTGAGAATTGATGGTCGCACTATTGTGTCGCCATACGGATCCATCAATGTTTTTCATAAAAGGGATGGAGGCCTTAGAGGGGCGGCAGCAGAGCCCTTTGTACGATGAGAGTAAGGGTTACACCAAAGAGTTCACGATATTACGTTCTCGTGCTTAAGTTGTTGATGTTGAAGGCTAGGTATGGATGGTCCGATGCCGCCTTCGATGCATTATTGAGTACTCTCTCAGAGATATGCTTCCAAAGGAGAACAAAGTGCCCGCTAACACTTACTATGCAAAGAAGCTAATTAGTCCACTTACTATGGGTGTCCGTAAGATCCACGGTGTAGAAATCACCGTATCCTATATCGAGGTGAATACAAAGACTTGGACCAATATCCAAATTGTAGTGCAAGTCGATACAAGACGAAAAAAACTATCTACAAGAGGAGAATGCAACTTCGCTTTCCAAAGGGAAGAAGAGAAAGAAGACCCAATAGAGTTCAAAAGCCCGCAAAAAAGAAAATGAAGAAGAAGACTATTATGCCCAAAGAAGGGTTCCCGCTATGGTGATGTGGTATCTTCCGGTAGTTGATCATTTAAGGTGTTTGTTTGCAAACCCCGAGGATGCGAGCTTATGACTGCGCATGCTTCCGACAAGCATAAAGTAGATGGAAAGCTTCGACATCCTACCGATGGGAAGCAACGGCAAAATTCAATGTCGACCACCCACTAATTTGCTAAGGAGACAAGAAATGTTCGGTTCGCACTATGTACCGATGGAATGAATCCCTTCACCGAAAGGAGCAGCCAAGATAGCATATGGCCGGTGATCCTCACCATCTACAACCTCCCTCCACACTTGTTGTAGAAGCGCCAAATACCTTTTACTAACCATTCTTATTTCTCGAACCTACACAACCCGGTGTTGACATGTATGTATTCTTGGAGCCATTAATGGAGGAAATGAGAATATTGTGGGGATATGTGTGTTGCCATGTTGGACAAATACCGAAAGAGTCATTCACACTAAGAGCAATTATTTTTGTTACGATCAACGATTATCTAGCTCTCTTTGTATTGTCGACGCCTCAAGGGTAAGGTCGATTGTATAGTATGCTTGATGAAACCTTTTGTGTCCCTCGTGCCTCCAACAAGATAGTATACATGAGACACATGTGTTTCTTATCGAAAAGGACATAGGTACCGCTAATTTAAAGATGGATAGGTATTTTGACAATCACGATTTTAAACAAGGTCCACCGCTCCATCGTGTAATAGTAAAGGTCATAGAGTGTATGAGATAGTTAAGAACATCAAGTTTGTATTTGGCAAGAAGACAAAAGATGAAAAAGTAAAAAGGATGTGAAGCCAACTCCTAGGGCTACATTCAATAAGATGTCAATTTTCTTCAAGTATTTTTGCCATATTGGAAAGAGTTTGACATACAAGACGCGGTCGATGGTATGCACATTCTTAAGAATGTGTTTGAAAGCATAATTGGTACCTTTGCTAGACATAAAGGGTAAGATAAAGGAAGGATTGAGTTCACGTCGACCTGGTCAATTTGAAGATAAAACCGAAACTTCATCCGGTTTTGCTAGATAATGGAAAGTACCACCTCCCAGAGCAAGCTACAACCCCAAGACGGATGAGAAACATGCGATGTGTGTTTGGTTGAAGAAATTGAAAGTTCGTACCTGGATTTTGCTCTAACATTAAGAGCATTGTGTCAATGAAGGATCTTACACTCACCAACTACAACTCACATGATTGCCATGTGATGTTGACAATCTTTCTCCCTATTGCCATCGTGAGCTATAAGCCCGGTGTTCTTAAAGATGGCAATCACATGGTTATGCTTCTTTTTAACGAGATATCATAGAAGGTAATTGACCGAGAGCTTGGAGTCTCTTCAGAATTGCGGGTGGAGACAAAGGTCACAAATTTGAGATGTGTTTTCCACCATCTTTCTTCGATATAATGGTACACCTTGTCGCATTTGGTGCCACAAATATAGGCATTGGGTCCTATGTACTTGCATGAGATATGGACATATGAACGCTTCACGCCAATACCGGAATGGGTACGTGATCCACTCATGCTCGCTCGAGGCATCCATGATAGAGGGATACACTTCACCGAAGAGGCCATTGATTCTCGAGGTCTATTCTCGCAACAATTTCCTAAAAGACCGATTACAGAATAGGTTTGCCTCCGTCCCCAATATGAGGGCGCATCATATGGGTGTGGGAGGATGGACCTAAAAATCATTCATTCCGCCGAATTATAATAGTCCTTGAGGCGCATCATAGCATCATGCATCAGCCTCGATAATGGAGCCTCCGATCACACAACACATAGAAGAGCTAAGCGCCTACAAGCAATAACCTTAAAGAAATTGCTCTTCTTGGTATTCATTTTCTAAATGTTCAAGTCCTTTTTCTTTCTACTTCTTGATAACCTAAAAAAATAAATAGCCTTAAAGAAATAAGCTAAAAGAAATAACTAGAAGAAATAACTAGAAGAAATAACCTAAAAAATAACCTAAAGAAATAACCATAAAAGAAATAATCTAAAAAAAAATAACCTAAAAAGAAGTAACCTACAAGAAAAAAAAATAACCTAATGAAATAAACTAAAAGAAATAAAAAGAAAAGTATGTAAAAGAAATATAATAAATACTAGATCCTAGATCTTTAAAGAAATACTAGCTTATTATTGATTATAAGCTCACTTAGAGTTAATGCCATACAAAAAAAAATACATTAAGAATAACCTACAAAAAAAAATGTTTTTCTTGGAGGCGGTGGACCTAAAAATAGCCTTAAAAAAAGAAATAAGATGAAAATAACATTTAACTAGGCGGTTGCCTATGTCCACCGCCTAACCGTAAAAGAAATAGTTTAAAAAAATAGGCCAAAGGTGGTCTTAGTGAAATAACCTAGTGAAAAAAGAACCTTTCATAACCTAAAGAAATAAAAGAAAAGTATGTAAAAGAAATATAATAAATACTAGATCCTAGATATTAAAGAAATACTAGCTTATTATTGATTATAAGTTCGGCTTGAGTTAATTTACACAAAAGAAATTGATTAAGGGAAAAAAGAAAAATTTTTAAAGCGTGGACCTAGACAACCGCCAGAACTTTTTTTAAGTCCACCGGCCGGAGAAAAGCGTTTTCCCCATCCGGTGGTCTTAGTGAACCGGAGAAATGAAAGCATCGCCGGTGGGTCCATCCACCGTAGCCGCTCTATAAATGCCCACCGTACTTGAAATTTTCCCAATCCGGTGGGCGAGATCTTGAAATCGACGCCGCGTCGGGCCGAATTTTTCATCGAGCACCGCTTTCACCCATCGACGAGCACTACCGCCGCCGGACCACCCTTGTCGGAGTTCCTTCCCCGTGCCCCGGTACCGGGAGAACCACCATTTCCCCGCGGCGCCATTCGGTTGCACCACCGTGGATGGGCCACGCCGTTCCTCTGCGCCGACGGCGGATTTACCTCCATTTCGGCACGGCGGCGGTGGTGGCCACGGGCGGCGCGGCGGGGGGCGGCGGGCGCCTATGGTGGCGGGGCAGAACGGGGCCGCGCCCCACGCCTGCGCTAGCTGCCCCTGTTGGGCCCAAAAGGCCCACCCGGTGGCTTTTTTTTTTTTTTTTTTTGTTTTTATGTATTAATTTTATTAATTAGTAAAATTGTTAGCAATTGTAAAAATTAGTAAAATTAGTAAATATTAATTGTATTAAGTAATACTATTAAGTAAAATTAGTAAATATTAATTGTATTAATTAGTAATACTATTAAGTATTAAGTAGTAATTGCAATAATATTAAATATTAAATGTATGTATTAAGTAGCAATTGTTAAATGTAATATATTGTATATGGCAAGTACTTTATTATATGTATGTATGTATTAAATTGTTATATTATTTTCTTTTTTTATTATGTACTACCAAAGATTATTATGTAAATGTAATATATTGTATGTGGCATTTTTCAAAGATCTTAATGTCTTAGCATTTTCAAAGATCTTATGTAAATGTAATATATTGTATGTGGCAAGTACTTTGTATGTGCTAAGTACTTTGTAATAATATTAAATATTAATTATATCAATTAATAATTGTTTCAATTTATAATTGTATTAATTACTAATTGTATTAATGACATGTGATTATATTTGTTGTGATTATATTACTAATTCTATTTAATGACTTATGATTTGTAAATATATCCTCGCTCATGGTAGCTTGTAAATTATATCCTCGCTCATATAATTAGGGTTTATGTTAATTGCGTTCTTTAATTACAAGTTGTGTTCTATTAATTCTGATCACCGGCCACGATACCCGCCAAATAATCATCGTGCCACCGTCTTCTCATCGTTCCCCGCCGCCCTCGATTGATCTCTCCTCCACGCCTTATCACGTGTACATATTTTCTAATGACTTATTGTTATTTCCTAAGTGTTATTTCATAATGACTTAGTGTTATTTCATAATGACTTAGGTTATTTCCTAATGACTTAGTGTTATTTCCTAATGACTTAGTGTTATTTCCTAATGTTATTTCCTAATGACTTAGTGTTATTGACTTAGTGTTAGTGACTTAGTGTTATTGACTTAGTGTTAATGACTTAGTGTTAATGACTTATTTTCTTTGAAGTCACTAACACTATTGACTTAATGTTATTTCCTAAGTGTTATTTCCTAATGACTTAGTGTTAATGACTTAGTGTTATTGACTTAGTGTTATTGACTTAGTGTTAATGACTTATTTTCTTTGAAGTTATCGAGAAGATGACGTCTCCAAAATCTAAAGACCATCAGGATGATGACCGCATGAGAGTCACCCACTAAGACTCACACACCCCTGGAGCCACGGTGAGTTTCACGGCATTACGAAGCCTTGCACTTTTTTTAACGTAAAACCCTATCAAAGTAACTAACATAGTTATTGCCATGCATAGAACGGTAAATCCTCTGGAAGAAGAAGACCAGCGTGCAGCTTCACCCAATAAGACTCACACACCCCCAAAGCAAGAAGGACAAGAAGAAGATTTGCATGGTGACATGTTGGAAGAAGAGGAAGATAACGGCAACCGAAGTGATCCATGCCCTAGCATAGATAGACAACATCAAAAAAGTGTTGACCCAGATTATGATCCTAATGATGAGGTATACTTAGTACATGAAAACCAATACTTCCCTTCATAGTATTATACGCGCCGATCCTTACACTCTTGAATTTCTTCGGCCAGGAGGTTTTGTCTCAAATGTGGGAAATTCTAGCGGAAGAAGAAGACGTGCCATACAACGAAGCACTAGAAACAACTGAGACAACCACTTCCAAGTCAAGAAAAAGGAAACAGAGTGGCCGGAAACCCGGTGACTGAGGACAAACAAGTGGCCAGAGAAGACATATATAATTCCCAGCATCGGCCCAAAAGGAGAGCCTATAGTGTCTGATGAGGTGGCTGCCAAGATACGAAATGCAATTGGGTTTTTGGTCAGGGATAAATTGGACATCACAACCCTAGGTGGAAGGATGTGGATGCGGAAAAAAGGAAAGAGCTATGGAAGAAGTTTATAGAAAGGTTTGTCTTCCCTACGGGGACGGACAAACTTGCCCAGGGGTATTTTTTCAAGCAGATTGCAACATCATTCCGTAACTATAGATCTGAGATGAATACCAAATTTCTCAAGCATGGGTTCGACCCAGCAAGCAAGTATAAGATCACAGCTGGGCAGTGGGAGATATTCAAGGCACAGAAGAACGACCCATCTTTTAAAGCCAAGAGTGAAGCTGCTTCAGAACTTGCAAAGAGGAACAAATACCACCATCACCTTGGCACCGGTGGTTACAAGAAAAATTCTAAAATGGCGGGCAGAGGAGGAGGAGCTAAAGAAAAAAGGTGTTTCTGTGCTATCAGAGGAAGTTGGTGAGAGGACAGCTAATTGGCTCAGAGGTAGAGGAACTAAACAAACTGCTACCGGTGTGAACTGTCCCTTAGGCATCACAACCACAGCTGATAAGATGTTGAAACTAGCAGTGGAGGTTAAACAAGGGAAATTGAGGCCACAAAGGGAGAGGGACATCCTGAGTCTTGCACTGGGCAACCCTGAGCATCCTGGACGTGTACGAGGCATCTCGTCAAAGATGGGATGGAAAGAAGGATTTGGTGAGGAGTGGGTGGGCATGTATAAAAAACGAGATCGATATAAGGAAGACATGAAGCAATATTTTGAGGAACAGGCTAAGGAACAATTCAAAAGCATGATGTCAGATTTTCTAACAAATCCTCGATCCACGGTGGGTGCGAAGTTAGCTAGTGCAATGTCATTCAGCAGATGAGCACACAAGGCCCACAGATGCAGCTCGTCCCAACACAACCCTTGCCTGGAGCTCAGGAGATGATTCATGCCAGGCCCGCTCAATCTCCTCCCTTTCCAAGTAGTGTGGGGTCTACGGGAAACACACACCACTACCCTGTGGATGACATCAATGGGCCGACACCTTGCAAAATGCTCATACGATATGGTATGAAGCATCAACGTACAAGGGAGGTAGCCACGGGCTTTGCGATCCCCGGACGTGACTACCACGGTGATCCTATACCAGAAGAGTACTGCAGGGTAGAAGTGGTGACAGTCGTCCTAGGCTACAAGGATGACATATTAGAAATAACTGGCCCTGAGGGTATTGAGACACTCGGACAGGCCATTCATAATTTCATCCTATAGCCTTGAAGAGATGTCCAGTTGACACAGCCACCACCTTCCTCAGAAGCCCTGCCAGAAACTCAGGAGTCAGCACCTGATCTCGATCGTCAATAGGATCCTAGCCCACCATCACCCCCTGCTGCCGATCCTTCACGAACCCCACCGTCAACATCGAAACCAGCAGGATCTCCGCCACAAACACCTACACCAATCCTTAAGCCCTGCTTCTTCCCCACCACCTCAAGTCATGGAAGCTTCGCCTTGGACACCACTTGCCGCCACCAAAGAAGAGCCAAGAAAAACATAAGAAAAGAAAATTTTCTATTCCCAAATTGGTTTCCCCTATGAGCCGAAGAAAAAAACAGCTGGCACCGTCAAATTTTTGGAAGGGATTGCGTAGACTCGCAAGTCACGTATCGTGGACTTAGCCGAGCAAAGAAGTCAACAATAAAGACAGTCGAGCTATAGAGATAGTGAGGCCAACATGGGATGACTATCAAAATGTCCCTGATACATATGTACCCGGCAGGCCTCTACTAAGTTGGAAAAAACTCCAAAAGCTCCCGCCTGGTATAAAAAGACTTCATGACTGGTACATGAGAGCGGCAAATGTTAGGATCGACGCAATCCAAGTAAATATACCACCATCTGCTTTCAAAAGTGAACGAGATACGGCTTTCGTTACTTTCGAGGACATATGGTTGATGATGAACCTTAAGTGGCTCGACGTTCAGCTCGTCACACTATTTGCATTGTAAGTGTAGCTCTCATACTAACATGAACTTCGTTTATTATTATTGACTTCTACTAAGATTGAATTTCTAACATGCACTTGTACCTTGCAGAATGCAATATGATCAAGACGAGTTCATATACGGTCCTGGACCAAACCAGAATGAAAGCAAACGGGCTAGGTACCTTAGCCCGAAAAAAATATGTGAGAATGAGCACACCTTTCAAATTGGTCCCGACAGCGATCAATTGAAGGGGTTATAAAAAAAAGCTGCAAAGAGAATTAAAGATCTGGAGAAGGATCATGAGACTAAATACGCCACCTACATAGGCCATGCATTGCTCCAGTACAAACACAGGGAAGTCGTAATTGCCCCTTATAACTTTAAGTAAGTATGAGTTCATATATATACATCAGCTTAAGTATCGGTTTACATAAATGCATAACAACTCGGTTTCAATCGTGCGCAGCGATCACTGGATATGCTTCTTCATTTATCCTAGGGAGGGAAAGGTGTTGGTCTTTGACTCCGCTGAGAACAGTCCTGAAAGATATGCAAAATTCCAAACCATCTTAGAACGGTAAGCCGACAAAATGTAGCATGCATCTTTTTATTGATGAGAGTTTAAGATTGCTGCTAACTGATTTTTTTTGAGATCATAGATGTTATAGATTCTATAAGTTAAGAGGTGGAGTGTATGACGAGTCTACGAGGGGGGCAGAAAATAAGATTTTTTCACAAGTGACCGGTACGTAAATTTATGAATCAATATCATGCATTTTTAATATATAAGATGGTATTACAAGTAAATAACTGTATGCAATTTATGTAGTGCCACAAGCAACCAACCGGTTCGGTGCATCGTGGATTCTACGCGTGGCGAAGTTCATGAGAACGGCCGGATGGTACATTAGGAACCCTAATAAGGTACCACTAATAGTAACATTTGTATTTATATCGTTAAAAATACAAATATACGTAGACACATGGAAATATATATAATGCTTACAAACTTTCTTTTTAGGTATATCAAGAATCGAATTCTGAAAACTTCGACGACCTAACTCTGTACGGCATAATTGAGGACCTCTACTCATTTATCATGAGAGAAATCATTCTTACAGAGGAAAAATATCACCATGCCGAAAGCCCCTTAGCGAGGCCAGAGTACAGAGCGCTAAGGGAAATTCGCGCTCTGAAATTAAGTCGAAATGATTATTAGATTCATCTCCACTGTAAATTTTATTATCATATCGTGGCCAGAAAATAATTTTGATGTATATAATGTATGATGTAATTAAATTGTTAATGATGTATATATGTATATAAGTATTGTATGGTATAATTACTTTTTGTTGATGTATTTCTCATAATTAAATAGCATTTGTATTGATCATAGTAAGAGAGAAAAGAGGGGGGGGAGAAGGGAGGAAGATGAGGGGGGGAGAGGAGGGAGGGAGGGGGACAGAGAGGAGGGAGGGAAAGAAGAGGGAAGGAGGGGGACAGAGAGGAGGGAGGGAGAGAGGAGAGGGCGCCAACTCAAAAAATGAAAATTCAAATGAATTTGGACGGGAAAACAATAATACAGGCGGTTCACCTAAAGCAACCGCCTGTGGAAATGTCATTTCCACAGGCGGTTCCTTATGTGAACCGCCAGTGAAAATGATATTTCCACAGGCGGTTGCTTATGTGAACCGCCTGTGAAAATGCATTTCCACTGGCTGTTTTCAAGCAACCGCCTGTGAAAATGCAACATTTTCACTGGCCTCCAGCACAGGCGGCGGGCCAAAACGCCTGTGAAAAGGCGTCTGGAACCGCCTGTACAGAGCCTCTGTGTACTAGTGCAAATCGCCATCACTATCTCAAATCAAGAAACCCCAACTACCTCTGTTATCATTCTTTAGGAAGGAGCCATCAACATTCAGCTTTAGCGTATCAGCTGGTGGTTTTACCCACTTCCCATTTTGCTGCAGACCCCTGGTCGTGGCTTTGTCAACCTGCTGCAATAACAGCAGCCGGTCTTCGGCGCCCCTCCTCTCTGATAATATTGCGTTCTGGCCATATGAACCAGAGGGTTGTCACCATCAATTCTCCCTTCGGCTCTTGTTGTTTCAGAATCCATTCCACTGCACCGTAGGTCCGTAGGCGTCAGGAATCGCTGCCAAAATCTCCCGCTCAGACTCATGTAAAAGTAAAACCTTTAGATTTCTTTCGCCGGTGGATCTGGCAAGACGAAAGGGCACACAAATAGTATTTTGGTTTCAGGAGGCCGGGTTCGCGCCATCTCACGTGAAGCGTGGCTGGTTTTCGATGGTCTCGGAAGAAGAGCCGAAGAGGAAGAAGTCGCTCTGCCAGGTTGGGAGCACGTGTCGCCGACGGCCGATCCGAGGAGGGCGGCTGCACAGGAAATGCTTGGGCCTACGGCTATATTTCCACACTTACATTGCGCTTTTTTTCTAGAAAAAAAAAAATCTCACACTCTAAAGGAGAGGCGTAAGAGTGAGTTCCAAATATACATGTTCAGTTTGGCACAGCTCAATTTCATTTGTGAAGTTTTTTTTTTCATTTTAGCTTTATGGATAACTTTTTTTAGTGAAACTAAGCTATTTTCATCAACTTAATTAGCAAAACAATTTCACGTGATAGACCCAATAAACCAAATGACTACATGGCTCATCTTTTTTTTTTTTTTTCCCATGGTGGCCACTCTTTCTTCCTCCCCGTCGGCTCCTCACGATGCGGATCCTCGCTTGATGCTCGCCTAGGCGATTGCGCCCCAGAGGCATGTCTCTCAGAAGGTTGAGGTCAGGCGACACTCGTGCAATTCGGCAGCGGCAGCGCCCACGCCTCCTTGCGGTTTTGACTCGGTGGTCTAGCTCACGAACCTGCGACGACCGAACCGTGCGTTGCGTCCCCCTGCTCACGGGGACAAACTGGACATGGGCACACAATGGGACCCACAGGCATAGGATGAAGCTTAGTTTCATCCCACTCTAGGTGAAGTTATTTTGAAAAAAGTATTTGGCAAAAAATAGCTCACAATAGCTTATAAAGTTGTTGGTAGAGCTATGACGAATAGGCTCTTAGGCTATCCGTAGTGCTGTGCGGTACATCATACGGTAAATAATTTGGCGTAAAAAATCACCGCAGCGCTATCCAGCATCTTGCCAGCTAGTCTGCCAGTTTCAGCGCAATAACCACCGGATAGCGGACGTGTTCGTTGAAAAGCAGTGGGAGGAGAGAGAGGAGAGCAGTGCGGGCCCTCACAAACTAAAAACCTAAATTAAATTCCGATTGCACCATTAAATTTATTTTAATAAATTCTTCAAAACAAAATGTCACATGGATATATTTAGATAAAGTGACTTCCCGTTGGTAAATCTGATTATTGCAAATCTACATCTGACTTAGAAGCTTCATGGGGTCTGGTCTCGCCATTTGGCAATTTAAGCCAAACAAAATACAGTACAGAGGTTATAACCAATACACAAGCAGGCGTGAACCAGTCAGAAATTCTAATGGAGAAGTAGACAAACTATTGAATGCGATTCGCTTGGGCAACAAAATCAGGTGCGAGTCCCCTTTTCTTTTTTATTGAATTAACTAATTCATTTCCTTTTGACTTTTGGATTTTTGGATATTTTTTGATTTGGCATTATTCGACGTGAAAACATAGAGACAAAGGCCTGATCTTTGAATAGGAAAAAGAATGGATCCGAAGGTCCCAAATCAATTGGCTTATTCGAAAAAAGCCTTCTTCTTTGAAAGATATATCTTATGTCTGGTACTGCATTGTTCCACTCTGCAAGAAGTCCGAATCAGTCTCTTGCACCTCCCGGCAACGTAGACCTAAGTGGATTTATTGGATCCTGGGGAACCATCACAAGTATGGCCGGCCTATAGAACAAGAATGCCGTGTCGTCCAGCGGAGCTTAGAAGAAGGTGACTCGGAGCCTAAGGAAGGTGACTCGCGTAGACAGCTGACTCCTTTTCAATAGAAAGGAATAGCCAAACCTACCTAGCTGGCTGGTCAATCTCAGTGATCTCTTGATGGAATCGGAATCGTCCAGCCAGAAACGGGGAAGAATCTCTTCTATCGTAGAGGCCTTGTCGAGTGCTTCCCTACGCCAGGAGATGATGATCCACGAAAAAACAAAGTGGGACGTCAAGACACCCATGGCAAAGATGGGTTTCGGGATTGGAAACGTTCTCAGTTCTTCGATTCATTCTGTGGCGCGAAACCCTTCATTGGCTAAACAATCATTCGGTTATGCCATTTTGGGCTTTGCTCTCACCGAAGCTATTGCATCGTTTGCCCCAATGTGGCCTCGTCGGTCTGAACCAAGGAATCCGTTAGAAATGTTTTGAAACGGATATTGTTCTCTCTTTGATTAGGGATGCTATATGAAAAGAAGTGGAGTTTGAAAAAGGGAACGGAATGGTCAAACCGGAACTGCTAGAGGAACGAATTTTCAATAGCATAACTTGGGCTCCTAGAATATGGGGCCCTTGGGACAATCTATTTGAGTCAGTAAATAGCAAACAAATTAGGAGGATTTCTGGAAGGATTGATAGGAGGATTAGTATTTCTAGTGAAAAGCAGTACGAGCGGGAGGCAAGGGAGTGGCATACAACTTTGTACCTAACGGCCGAGTTGAGTGGTGCTTTTTTTCGTAAGTAGTTTGTTTGGGAGCTGTAGCTCTGTTGACGGCTATTAATGACCAAATTTACCCGTCAACTAACTTCTGAAAGAGGCACATTGGCGATCACCAACATAGACTTAGGGTTTACACTGACGGAATTCCACGAGTTTTGGTGAATCCTTGTTTCTATAGGTACATATCAGAAAAGCCATCAAAAGGACCAATGTGACAGATTGCAAGCACCTCAAATGATGAATTGGAATACACCATTGCGAAGAGCTCGTCGAGACGATCGAAATGGACATATCATTTGCCATTTTTGGAGTTCCGGATAAAAAGATATGAATTCCACCGCGGGGGCTGCACTAGAAGACTCCAGAAGGCGCGAGAAGACACCACGGCGAAGCGGACCGCGAACGGGCCCGGAGTGGGACCGGCCGGTCTGCTACAGTGGCCAAATGGGCCCAGCTTTGGCCCACACGCTCCACCGCCTTAGGGTTTCAATCTCAGCCGTCCGCCAAAGTCGGTTTGATCCAAGGGCTCACGTTCATCCCACTGGGCTATAAAAGGAGGGCAGGACCCCCCCAGGGCAACACTCATTCATTTGCAATTCTCTCAAACCCTAATTGAGAGGTGTCCCTCGAATGGATAACCTCTCTGGGGCTAGAGATCAAGAGAAGATTAGTCCTCTCTAGGATCTAGTCTTTAGATAATAGTGAGATGGAGAGCGAGGGAAGAGTTAGGAGGAGGTGCCGGCCTGTCGGTGCCCTCTCTACGGCTTGTACCTTGGCGGGATCAAGCTCTACTTGAGCTTGCTCCTGGGATGTCTCTAGTGATCAACTTCTAATGCGAGTAAGTTCTATGCCTTTATTGTTTATCTGGATCACGACTCTCTTTGAGTGCTTTATTCTCTTCCTAGGGGGAGTAGAGTATTATTGTAGGTGTAAGCATGGTGCTTAGGCTTAGAATAATCGTGGATGCACCCTATATTCCGGATTTGGTGGTAGCTCGCGGAGGTGACTTATAGCTCCGTTGAATCTTATTTATCCCACTATCCCGTTTGTAGGCCAAGTAGGACGCGGTTGCTAAGGAGATTTACATCCTATGTCGGTGTCTCTCCCTATGTAATGTCCCCAGTTAGCAATATAAGACATAGACTTGCCCAACTTAGAAGAAGTGAACCATAGTTATCCTCTCTACTCTCCTATTATCACCAACCTTGATTGCTGCTCTCAACCACATTAATTGTCGCCCTAGTTCTACCTTAGTTCTACCCTAATCTAGTCTCTACCTTCACCTTATTGCTACCCCTAGTTAAGTTAGAGCGTAGTTGATCTCACACGTTTCTCAGTGGAACGAAACCTGGAATACTCTGGGATAAAGCTACAACGGTATCCGTGCGCTTGCGGATCATTCAGTGGGCGTTAACAGATATCAACACGCTTTTTGGTGCCGTTGCCGGGGATAGGGATTTATCTCTATTTTTGGTAGCGACGTTAAGAAGTGTCAACAAGCTTTTTTTGGCGCCGTTGTCGGGAAACGGTTTCTTTGAGTTGACTACGAACCTAGCTTAACTTTTCTTTTCCTTTTTTATCCTTCTTTCTTTTATCCTTTACTCCTCTCTTCTTCTTTCTTTCATTCTTCTCTTTTCTTTTCAACTTACGGTTTAGCATGGATCACATTCCTATCAATCAATATGCTAAACCCACGAGTGCAAGCTTTAGGCCATTAGAATCTTCAGAGCCTATCTTGGCATCTGGTTATGAGTTGCGCCCATGTTGGGTAGACTTTGTTCAAAAACAATCCTTCTCGGGAGAAGGTGATGAAAACCCATACTCACACCTACGGGAGTTCTTACTAAGATGTGCATGCTTTCGCATTGCTGGCATGTCTGATAAGACTCTACGATGGAAGCTTTTTCCATTCTCTTTGACTGGAAAAGCTAAACATTGGTACAACAAAACCGTAGGAAGTATGCAAGGAGGTTGGGAATTGCTATGTTCTGAATTTCAAACCAAATTCTTTCCCATCTCTAAGATTATTGATCTTCGGGAAGAGGTTCTACGCTTTAAACAGCTAGAAGAGAAATCTCTAGAAACATCATGGGATCGCATGAATGATCTCCTTACTACAGGCCTAGACCTTTCTATTCCAGATCCGATGTTGCTTTAACACTTTTACTTACGCCTAAGTAAGGATTCTAAGAAGTCCCTTGATATAGTTTCTAGAGGATCTTTTCTTCATGTGACTGCTAGTGAAGCAAGGTCTTTGATTGACAAACTTTGTGGAAGGACACCTTGCCCTAGCATTCAATATGAACCCCCTGAGAAAGAGAAGGAATTGTTTCCTAGACAAGAGGAAGTTTCGATAGCTAAATCGCACTTATTCCAATCCCAACATTTAGCTATCAGTCCCGAACCATCCATGCCCCAAAATCCACCAAGGGAAGAAGAAATTCAACCTTTGGAGTATAATCTTTTTGGTGTTGATATCGGGAAGAGCCTAGACTTTCAGTCCTTTAAGAGACCTTCGAGTGAACATAATTCTAATCCTTTCAAGAAGGAATCTCTTAGAAAGCATCTTCTTTGGGAAGAATTCAAGGATGGCATGTCTAATGATGCCATAGAAGAAGAGCCAAGTCAATTTGATTTCAATCCTATCTTCGTCCCTTCTATGCCCACATTAGATGTCTTGCCTGAAGCCATATCAAAGCCCATCCTTGACCCTAAAGAATTCTCTGACTCTTGTTCTCCTGAGTCTCATGATGATCCTAGAGATCCACTAAGACACTTAATAGTATAGGAATCATGAAGGACTCAAGGATGATCAAGAAGTGCTACAACAATAGCTGGAATATGTAGAATGGATAGACCATGAAGAAGCCTTAATTGAATCCAGCCTAGACCTAGAGATAAATGATAAACTTACGACTCATCTAAGTTTAGAAGAGGCCTTTGACGAGACCAACTTGAGAGCCATCAATCCCAAGGAAATCCTAGACAGTAACATGATTGATGAAAGTCATAGGCATGAAACAAAGGAAATAATGTTTTCGCCTATAGACATTCATGTAGAATCACCCTTGGAGACGGGTAAGGAAGATGACATCAATAAGCATGGAAGCTACTACAAAAAGACCTCATCAAAACCATGCTTATATGACACATCTTCTGAGTCAATTGGTCTCTCTGCTACCATGATCACACACGAGGTCTTCAACCCCCTTATACATCCTATTCCTAAAAACTTTAAAAGGGAGGTTGTAGATGCATATGTTTATCATAAACATTGCAAGTCTCGATGTGTGAATCTTGAGGTAGGATGATAAAGATTGGTGTGGGGGAAACCACTTCACCATCTTATGGCACGATTCTGAGGTTTCCCAACAATGAGCTTTTGACCAAGAACTAGCGCTTTCAATAGACAACATGAAGTCTCTTGTGCGAAACTGCCCTTATGAATTGAGTATAGAGATATAATTGTGAATATATTCCTTCGGGTATTCTTGTCACTAACCATTTCAGATCAAAAGCAAGAAGAATGAAGGATGATGGTGCAAGGTAAGTCCAACCAATTAGTATGCAGCATTTAGATCACATCCATCCAACTTGATCTTGCCTTGCAAGAATTCAAGTGTAGGGATATGCTTCCCTGAAAAAAAAAATCTCATGCCATGTTGCTAATCTTGGTTGTTTCTACCTTTAAGCCATGCTCAACTTGCCATATAACAATCATGCTCTTTCATCTCTACTTGAATAATGAATCTCTACAATGCCTTCATGCTACCTGTGCTTGCTATAGTATGCTTAAGGTTTGGAGTATTTTCATACATCTCTTAAAAGAAGCATGGTGCTTAGTTTAGGAGTGTTGATCTTACTTCCAAAGGACTTTTAAATTAAGTGTGATGCTTAATTTAGAATGTCTTCCTGAATCAAATTAGACGTGGTGTCTAGGTTGGTTCTTGAACTGAAAGTATGCTTTAGAAGACACTTTGGATATTTTGTTGGACTAACCCCTGCAGGCAATTCTCAAATCCAATCTAGGTAAGTCAAGAGATGAATTCAAATCAGAGATGAAGCAAGGCACATGACGAACTCCAATAACTTTGCACATTGAAGACACAACTCATTCATCATTGATGGAAGGACTGTAAGTATCAAAGATCATTCACTCTGTCTTCAGCTGCAAGTTACCTTTGCCTTGAACCATGCTTGCATAAATTAATGCACATGATTTAGAGACAACAATCCCCCATGAGAATTGGTATACTCCTTCGGGTATGTGTTGTCCACTAATCCTATGCAGGCATAAAAATCCAAAATGGCAAAAAGAAAAAAAAAGATGGCACAACAAAAAGAGCACCATCTAGGAACAAGAGGAACTATGAACCGAGATGTGAGGTTGACCAAACAAGGAAAGCAACAAGTAAACCAAAATGACCATCAAGAGTCATCTAATCTTCATCACATGGTGTCATCGTGCTCCAATGATGAAGGTAACATCCAAAGGTAAATGGTCACTACTTAAAATGCTTCTCCTTGGTTTTGGTATGAACATGAATAAAAGCCTTAACATGTTTGAGTAATAATTATCCATGATCAATCCTGATTAACTCAACATGTCTAGTTCTTGGAGGTTGTTCATAGCATCACTATCTTGATTTGTAGTCTTAACCAAATGAGCTAAAAAGTTACACATCTTATGCTTGGAAGATGATAGTCATGATCATGTAAAGACCGACACATCATGTACAGATAGACAATCCTTTCTTGGGTTAAGCACTTCAACTCTTATAGCCTAATAAACTTAAATGTCACATCCTTGCTCAACCTTCTGATCTTACCTGTCATGATAATATTGAACAAAGCACACAACATCAACTCCATGTTGTTCAACGTGACTAAAGACAAGAGATGTGGAATAGAAGTTTGGTTCTGCTGGTTTTTTTCCACCAGTAGAGCCCATGCACTTGATCTCTGTCTTGTCTTCATGAGCAGGACACACTTTAAGCGAAGTGTGGGGGAGTCAATTCCCTACTTTGTACAAGTGGAGGTTCTGGACCTGTCAATGCAAAATCAAATCTCAAGATCAAGACGGGTTAGATAGAAGAAGGTGAGACATCATAAAGGGCATCAGCATAGAATCTTAATCTTCACCGAAAGAGCTAGCTTGGAGAAGAAGCACTCCCATGCACGCAACCAAAGAAACTCCAATTGTGTCAACACTAAGAAGGGAGAAGTCCTGTCAGGAGGACTTAAAAATCCGAACCCTTGCCGTGAGGTAACATCGGTAATTATCCATATTTACTTTGTTGCATTGCACCAATTATTTTCTCTTTAGCATGTTTACTTTTCTGCCTTAGCATTGCATTGAAAAATACTAAAAAAATATATGCATTCATCTTGTTAAATAATTCATGCATTATAAAACTTGAAGCCCCATGTGAATAGTTCTATGGTGTGTAAAAGCCCATAGGAGTCATCACCATGGTGGCATAAAAATAAAAAAGTAATCATGCATACATGTTTTCTTTCCTGCATAATAAAAATAGAAAATCTAAAAATAATCATTGAGCATCTTGCTGCACTGTATACATTATAACAACCTTTGAAAACCTCTCACAACAACCAGTCCGTGAAACGGCTAACCACTAACTGCTTACCCTAATCCGTTCCACAAGTTTTGGTGCTTTGTGAGATGTTTGTCTTGAGGATGACTCTAAGAGCTAGTCCACCTAGGAATCTTCATCGACATCACTTGAAGTACACCTTTCCAACACACAGCTAATCACTGTGTGGAGGAAGCAACTTCTTGTTGGATAAGATCGAGATTTCCGGCTACACTTGCTCTTGTAAGCATGAGCTCCACCTGTGAGGACTGCTCAGCTTCAATGCTCAACCACGACAACAACCAGCTTTGGGGAAGGCATCCCCTAGGTACCCAGGTAAGAGTACCTACGCGATTATCGAGTCAGTCATAAAATTGAAAAATACCAAAAATATGTGAGCACATGAAGGTTCACCATAGTATCATAAGAAAACTTAAAAAAATACCAAAAATATTGGACACATGAAGGTCCATGCTTTCTAGAGTTTTAAGAGTTTTATATAGTATGAGTCTTCAAAATGTAAAACTAAATAAAAATGTTTGTTTAGATAGAGTCAATAAATAGGCAAGCCCCTGAAGATGATCACTAAAGATGAAAATGATGAAATGTTGCTCTGTCATAACACATTTGAAGTGCCTAGTTTTTAGACATAAGTTTTTCCAAGTTTTGGCTTTAACTGTTTTGACATGAAGATTTGCTCGAGCCTAAAACTTGTGGGTTGCATATGCTTGAACTAAGTCTAGATAATTGATTGATCGATTGAGAAAGTTTGAGTTGCTATTTATCTTGTTCGAGTGACACTAGAGTTCTGGAGATTTATCTTTTGAAAAAAATACAAAAACCTTACAAGATGAGTTCCTGTATGACAAAGCTTACATTTCCACTTTGGAGCCAAACATGATGAGATAGGCTAGACAAACTTCTACATATATCTGCTTGTCTTGTATTGAGTTTTGTCAACCTTTGTGACCCTTTGTGAGAGATTTGTCATGCTCTTGAATCAAGATCCACTTACACTCCACCTACATATGCACTACTCTACACTGGAGTAGGCGCAACAACATGTCATTCCATCTACACCCATCCAAAAATGTTTTGCTCCTACACTGGGAGAGAACACCAAAAACATTCCATTAGATAGCCACCCAATAAATGCTCCATGTTCTTGTTGCTATCTCTCAAAAATCTTTTGTGCCAAAAGGGGTGTTATGAGCTATGCAAAAGTTATTAAAAAAGAGATAAACTAAGGGAGTTGAAAAAATGGACAAGTGTCCGAGCAATGATACTTAGATGCTTTCCTCCCTGAAAAAAATAGAAGAAGAAAAAGATAGCTCATACTCTCTGGCCAAGTTCTGAATTTCAAAAGAGAGATACCTTCAAGGAGCATAGTAGAATTAGGTTCCACCAAATATCCACCATATCCATACACTTGCACATCTTGATTCGATTGTATGACTTGTTTCTCCGTGGATCCATTGTTTGATTTGACAACATATACATTACAAGTTTGCTCTTTCAAGTTTTCTCCTTACCTATGAGCTCCACATAAGCTTTAGTTACAGGATAAAAAGAAAGGTATAACATCATTAGTGCCTTGGTGAGAATCCACAAATACCACATACACTAAGAAATTTGAGAGTGTCATACATGGAAACTCTGAGTTTTATTTGAAAACTTCTAAAAACTCCAGAATGATAGTTGAACAAAGAACTTGAGACATAGTGCTTGGCTGGATCTTTCTGTCTTTCGATTGCTCAAGACCCAAGTAAGAGCTGATAAGCCCATAGTCAAAGGTAACATGAGTAAGTTTGATAGTCAGCTCAGTTATTGCTTAAGCTTGGAGGAGAATTTTTGTCTAAATGCAGGTATACTTCTGAGCAGTTACATCAAGATGGCTACAATGCTTAAACTTATACATATCTTTTGATAAGCTTTCTGAGCTTAGCTTTGCTAAGGGACTAGCAAAGATTAAGTGTGGGGGCGTTGTTGACGGCTATTAATGACCAAATTTACCCGTCAACTAACTTCTGAAAGAGGCACATTGGCGATCACCAACATAGACTTAGGGTTTACACTGACGGAATTCCACGAGTTTTGGTGAATCCTTGTTTCTGTAGGTACATATCAGAAAAGCTATCAAAAAGGACCAATGTGACAGATTGCAAGCACCTCAAATGATGAATTGGAATACACCATTGCGAAGAGCTCGTCGAGACGATCGAAATGGACATATCATTTGCCATTTTCGGAGTTCCGGATGAAAAGATATGAATTCCACCGCGGGGGCTGCACTAGAAGACTCCAGAAGGCGCGAGAAGACACCACGGCGAAGCGGACCGCGAACGGGCCTAGAGTGGGACCGGCCGGTCCCACCCGGTTTCGGCCGGTCTGCTATCAGTAACACCAGTTTTAATAAATAAAACTAGGCTTACCATATGTGTGCCCGGAAGTCCACACATATAGAAAAGAAGTAGAGAGTATCACAAACAAAAGTGTTATATAGCGGAAACTTATTTATATTTAACACTTACATCGAGTAACGCGGAACGGTAGCTAATCTTCTCTTTAGACTCCATCTTCACAGGGGACGGTTGACCTGGGGTACATACACCTAGCACTTCTCACAAAATAGACTAGCTCCACCATCTGGTACCCATCCGGGATTTTCCAAAGTAATAAAAAGTAAAGGCAAGCCGTAAGTACATGTCGTACTCAGCAAATATAACATGGGGTTCATGAGGCTCAAAAGGCTGACACTGGTTTACTGCATTTAGCTTTTAAAGGATTAACATTTATAGCATTATTAGCAACAAGGTAGTAGCATTTCCCCATAACCACATGATCAATGTAAACAAGAATAAAGAATAATATATAACAACATGATTAGACAACATAATTAAACATCATGCATCAGTGATTAGCTATTCCGTAAGAATCCCCAAGGCCGCCCGTGTCCGTGGGCACGGCTGGTATACCAGTTTATTAAACTCTGCGCAGAGGTGTACACTTTCACTGTGAGTCGTGATTTACCCTTTCGCCCGAGGCGGCCAACCTCTTGGCCCACTACCAAGGAAGGCCGGCAGGGTTCACTATGAAGCCTTTCAAAGGTTCGTCTAACAAGTTAGGGCCGCTAAGGATTCCCAATCAGAATGCATGTACTCCCCTCCAAGAGGCGACTTACAACCGATTGCACCCTCTTGATAGGCCGAGTTCATACAAAGCGTAGCCCCTCTTGCGCCTTTCGGTAACCACTAACAAGTTAGAAAAGGTCCTCATACTGAGCTAAAGCCAGAGCCATATAGCCCTCACAGCTGTACTGTCAATCCCGGTGATCACATACAGATAAGTCCTTATGGAGAGAAACTAGAGCAACAAATTACCAAGCTCTAGATCTCTATAAACATAATGAAATCATCTTTTAATGTTGTTGCATATTCTATTATTCATGTTACAAGATCATGGTTATATGTATCCAGCACTAGCAAGTACTTCCCATATGCACATATCCCAAGGTCATCAAGGTAAATAGTAATCAACACTAAGTCATCCTTATTAGGTATCAAAGACATATGCATATGATATATGGTGGATATTGTAATAGGTAATCAAGGAGGTCCCAAGCTATACTTGCCTTATACACTTGCTTTCCACTCAAGACGTCTTTAGCCTTTATCTTCTGATCTTCCAATCTCAACCGCTTACAGATAAGCTTCTAATCGTAGATCGTGGCAACCAAGCATGCCAATACAAATGCAAGCAAACAAATAAAGACAACTAAGAGCGATACACCAAACAAGACTAAATAACGTACTAGAAGAAAGCTAGGTGCTAAAGTCACAAGATCACAAGAAACACCAACAAAGGAGTAAGAATATACGACTACCGAGAATTTTATATTTTAAAGAAAGAAAAACCTATGTGCTTGATTATTTTCAATTGAGCAAAACCACATAAAAATTATTAATTCAGATTATAGAAAATCGTCATTTGTTTTAAAGACGGAGTTAAGCTGGCCATATCTTATTTTTAAACATGCACGTATTATTAAATCAAATTAAACTTTAACTTTACAAAAGAAGAGTGCATCTCAGAATAACTACGCGAATCATTATCTAATTCATATTTAACTATTCAATTTATAAACTATAAAGCATTCATGTTATCATTACTCAAATTAACATTAAATTTATAAAAGGCTGAAGTTAACCCTATAAATTGCTTTTTAATCAGGAACCCGATCGTATAGAGCATTAATCAAATTAATATTTATTCATAAAGTCAGAAATATTCAACATGAATAACGTTAACGCTACTATATAGGGCACAGCGATACTAACTGAGAGAGTCGACAGTTATGTGTCATGAACTGTCTATATAATTTCAGAAGAGCACAGTTTTACATGCACGAGATCTGGAATTTATGAATAGATAGAAAACAAGGATGGATTATTGAACTAATTATTTAGGATGGACATGTACATGGCGTCAAAATTTTGATCAATAAACAATGGACAGGGAGACGCAGCTGACCTTAACTAATCACCATTCACCAGGCATGCATGACGTTTGCTTTTGGTATCATAGAGAGGGAAAACGAAATCTTTTCCTGCTGCTGGTGAAGGACAGGTGCTAGGGATGACCGCTTGCTCAGCTTCAGCATCAAAAGTGCTGAACGTGCATCAGCTGCAAATTGTCTCGTCGTGGTTTGATTGTCCCTGCATCCATTAGAGAGGATTGGCCTTATGAAATTGGGATCGGCTGATGCATCAGTGCACACATAGCTAGGACCTTGGAAGCTAGCCGAGGGAGCAGTGTCTTGGCAAAGTGGTCAATATTGGACGAGAGACAATAAGCATGCACACAGGATTGCATCCATACCTATGGCGCTACAACGGCAATGAGGACATTGCCAGATCGATCATGATGGAGCAGTAGATGTGAAGCAGCAGTTGGACGATGATGATCGGCAGATAACATCGGTTGCGACATGGGACCAAACCTTGGCAGCGGCGGCGGGCGCGGAAGCCAACTAGGGCAAAACCAATGGCACGCAGACATGCATCATATATAAAAGCTGATGGCTTGCCCTTCATAGGATCGGATTCAAGATGGCCAATTGGGCCTCTATGCCCATGGAAGGGGAGGGAGGGATCGATGCCCGCACGGCAAGAACGGCCAGCAGGCCAAGCTGACGAGAGAAAGAATTTATTTTTTTATTTTTTTAAGAAACTCATTTTTCCAAATCCGATTAAAACTCATTTAAATTTAGTTTAGAATTTTTATAAAAGTCATTCATAGTATCAAGGTCAACTAACAATCAAGCACCACATCAGAAAGAAAGCTCCTCAAATTAATTCTAAAAGATTTGAAATCACTATTTTATTTTGAGAACCATATGAAACCTTAAACTAATATTGAAAAAAAAATTATCCAATATTAAAAACATTCCTTTTATTTAGTGCTTTCTAAGCACAACCCAAAATTGGAAATTTTGGGGTGTGACAAATCTACCCCACTTAACAGGAATCTCGTCCCGAGATTCGGGGAGACTAGAGAGAAAGATAATGCTGATCTTCAAGTCTTCTCTCTTCCCTAATCAACTCTTATCCAATGAGGATGCCACCAGCTCAAGCCCAACTTTGTGAAGGTGCCATTTAGGCTCTTGCAGTCTTTGTAGATGTCAGTCTTACGTCCAAGATTATAAAGCCTCTCCTAACCCTCGGATGGTGGTTTACCATTCTCATGAAATTTTGAGTCTCCCATTCTTTGTTGGGTTCCAACTCAACACATCTTTCTTGAGTTCTCCTCCATAATTCCACCAGAGGTATCATGCAACCAAAAAGAGAACTTCCTTCAATCAAAACTTATCTACCATGCATGGTGTAACATTGATGTTTCCCGAGCCTCAGAGAGCTAACTATGGATGTCCAATATCTCCTTCCTATGTCATCAATGTCAACTTGTCTTGGGTATGTCCAAGATTGCACTCCCTACTGATATCTTAAATTGAAGATCAATCCTGATGAATACATGAGCTCCATGTAGATGAACCAGCAAGATACCAATTCAAGACAAGGTACCTACACTTGATAGTAACTTCACAACCATGGAGATAGCTCATGCTTCCACGTGAAACACTTGAATGCATGAAACCTTCATCTTGCAACTTTCCTAACTTGGCTACCTATTTAAGAAAACATCAACTAAGGGACACCAAAGTAACTTGCATCTTTTCTAGGGTTAGTTAACCATCATAATAACGGCCATATACCCGAGGGAAGCTCATGTGCATAAATAGGAACAAGTAATCTGAAATTATCCACGAGTAGAAAAATAGCAGTGCAGTAAAATGGCAATAACTCAAGTTCTGCTAATCCAATAGAGTTGTATATTGTACCATTGGAAAGATTATGAAGTTCCCTACAACTTTCTTATAGAAAACTTCTCCAGATTCTGATGTTAAAATAAGGTTTCTCAGTCCAACATAAAATCTGTCTAGAAATTCTGGCAGCGCAAATGCAGCATATTGCAACGGTCATCCCTCGAGATCCACAAATCAGCTGATGATGAGCCTCATGTGGTTGGAATCCTTATGAAACCGTCTAGAACTTTGATATAGAACATGTTGTCAGATTCTACAGCTAAGGTTGTCAAAACCAGTACACTATAGAATGTCTGAGTTTTTTCAGGTAGCACGGACGCATTGTCTTGTGATTTTCATAAGTCTCAAACCATAACAGCTACTAAGGTGATTCTTGCCGGGGTGGTTCTTGAGGTCAGAGAAATATCTTGTAGTCTATTGTTGTCTAGAAAATTTTTCCATGATTTTTTTTTTTTGGGATTCCAAAAACATAGGTATAAGCCGAGGAAGACAGACTGCTCTGAGAAAACAGGACAAGGTAGAAACGTGATTCAGGGAAACTAAGGAGATAGATAAGAATAATCTTTAAGTCTTCATTTCTTTTTATTTGAGATTGATGAGAGATAAAGACATAGAAAGATGATAGCCAATTGATGATAAGATGGATAAAGATTATTCTTCCGCTCATCATGCTTCACCGCATGAGATATTCTAGACTTGATGTTGGCAGCACGCTACCCCACTTAACAAGAGTTTTGCTTATCTTCAAAACTTCAACGTCGGGCCTTCTTTGGAGCACATTGATGGACAAAACACACAAGCAACACACTAAGCAAGACAAGCACACATCACAACAGCAACACTAAACGTGCTTCTATATTAATGGTGGGCATCCTAATAAGTGGTTTATAGATGATGAAAGGCCATCGAAAAGTTGAATAAAACGGGTTTAGAAAATCTAGTAAACAATAGAAACAATATATACCAAGGAGATAAGCAAACATAGCTCAACGAAAGCTATCAAGGAGGAGGGACAATATGACAAGGAAGAGAGATATTCAAATCAAGGAGCCAAGGCGGTAGAAAAATAGTTTTATAGCAAAATAATATTTAGAAAGCGACCAGTGCCAGCTAGGCATACGTCCTACAGTTAACACCGCTCTGATACCATTCTGTAACACCCAGTTTTAATAAATAAAACTAGGCTTACCATATGTGTGCCCGGAAAGTCCACACATATAGAAACATAAGTAGAGAGTATCACAAACAGTGTTATATAGCGGAAACTTATTTATATTTAACACTTACATCAGAGTAACGCGGAACGGTAGCTAATCTTCTCTTTAGACTCCATCTTCACAGGGACGGTTGACTGGGGGTACATACACCTAGCACTTCTCACAAAATAGACTAGCTCCACCATCTGGTACCCATCCGGGATTTTCCAAAGTAATAAAAAGTAAAGGCAAGCCGTAAGTACATGTCGTACAAAGCAAATATAACATGGGGTTCATGAGGCTCAAAAGGTCGATTAATCGGTTTCTTGCATTTAACTTTTAAAGGATTAACATTTATAGCATTATTAGCAACAAGGTAGTAGCATTTCCCCATAACCACATGATCAATGTAAACAAGAATAAAGAATAATATATAACAACATGATTAGACAACATAATTAAACATCATGCATCAGTGATTAGCTATTCCGTAAGAATCCCCAAGGCCGCCCGTGTCCGTGGGCACGGCTGGTATACCGGTTTATTAAACTCGCATGAAGTGTACACTTTCACCGTGAGTCGTGATTTACCCTTCCGCCCGAGGCGGCCAACCTCTTGGCCCACTACCAAGGAAGGCGGCGGGGTTCACTATGAAGCCTTTCAAAGGTTCGTCTAACAAGTTAGGGCCGCTAAGGATTCCCAATCGAGAATGCATGTACTCCCCTCCAAGAGGCGACTTACAACCGATTGCACCCTCTTGATAGGCCGAGTTCATACAAAGCGTAGCCCCTCTTGCGCCTTTCGGTAACCACTAACAAGTTAGAAAAGGTCCTCATCTTGAGCTAAAGCCGAGCCATATAGCCCTCACAATTTGCATCTTGTCAATCCCGGTGATCACATACGAGATAAGTCCTTACGGAGAGAAACTAGAGCAACAAATTACCAAGCTCTAGATCTCTATAAACATAATGAAATCATCTTTTAATGTTGTTGCATATTCTATTATTCATGTTACAAGATCATGGTTATATGTATCCAGCACTAGCAAGTACTTCCCATATGCACATATCCCAAGGTCATCAAGGTAAATAGTAATCAACACTAAGTCATCCTTATTAGGTATCAAAGACATATGCATATGATATATGGTGGATATTGTAATAGGTAATCAAGGAGGTCCCAAGCTATACTTGCCTTATACACTTGCTTTCCACTCAAGACGTCTTTAGCCTTTATCTTCGATCTTCCAATCTCAACCGCTTACAGATAAGCTTCTAATCGTAGATCGTGGCAACCAAGCATGCCAATACAAATGCAAGCAAACAAATAAAGACAACTAAGAGCGATACACCAAACAAGACTAAATAACGTACTAGAAGAAAGCTAGGTGCTAAAGTCACAAGATCACAAGAAACACCGACAAAGGAGTAAGAATATACGACTACCGAGAATTTTATATTTTAAAGAAAGAAAAAACCTATGTGCTTGATTATTTTCAATTGAGCAAAACCACATAAAAATTATTAATTCAGATTATAGAAAATCGTCATTTGTTTTAAAGACGGAGTTAAGCTGGCCATATCTTATTTTTAAACATGCACGTATTATTAAATCAAATTAAACTTTAACTTTACAAAAGAAGAGTGCATCTCGGAATAACTACGCGAATCATTATCTAATTCATATTTAACTATTCAATTTATAAACTATAAAGCATTCATGTTATCATTACTCAAATTAACATTAAATTTATAAAAGGCTGAAGTTAACCCTATAAATTGCTTTTAATCAGGAACCCGATCGTATAGAGCATTAATCAAATTAATATTTATTCATAAAGTCAGAAATATTCAACATGAATAACGTTAACGCTACTATATAGGGCACAGCGATACTAACTGAGAGAGTCGACAGTTATGTGTCATGAACTGTCTATATAATTTCAGAAGAGCACAGTTTTACATGCACGAGATCTGGAATTTATGAATAGATAGAAAAACAAGGATGGATTATTGAACTAATTATTTAGGATGGACATGTACATGGCGTCAAAATTTTGATCAATAAACAATGGACAGGGAGACGCAGCTGACCTTAACTAATCACCATTCACCAGGCATGCATGACGTTTGCTTTTGGTATCATAGAGAGGGAAAACGAAATCTTTTCCTGCTGCTGGTGAAGGACAGGTGCTAGGGATGACCGCTTGCTCAGCTTCAGCATCAAAAGTGCTGAACGTGCATCAGCTGCAAATTGTCTCGTCGTGGTTTGATTGTCCCTGCATCCATTAGAGAGGATTGGCCTTATGAAATTGGGATCGGCTGATGCATCAGTGCACACATAGCTAGGACCTTGGAAGCTAGCCGAGGGAGCAGTGTCTTGGCAAAGTGGTCAATATTGGACGAGAGACAATAAGCATGCACACAGGATTGCATCCATACCTATGGCGCGCTACAACGGCAATGAGGACATTGCCAGATCGATCATGATGGAGCAGTAGATGTGAAGCAGCAGTTGGACGATGATGATCGGCAGATAACATCGGTTGCGACATGGGACCAAACCTTGGCAGCGGCGGCGGCGCGGAAGCCAACTAGGGCAAAACCAATGGCACGCAGACATGCATCATATATAAAAGCTGATGGCTTGCCCTTCATAGGATCGGATTCAAGATGGCCAATTGGGCCTCTATGCCCATGGAAGGGAGGGAGGGATCGATGCCCGCACGGCAAGAACGGCCAGCAGGCCAAGCTGACGAGAGAAAGAATTTATTTTTTTATTTTTTTTAAGAAACTCATTTTTCCAAATCCGATTAAAACTCATTTAAATTTAGTTTGGAATTTTTATAAAAGTCATTCATAGTATCAAGGTCAACTAACAATCAAGCACCACATCAGAAAGAAAGCTCCTCAAATTAATTCTAAAAGATTTGAAATCACTATTTTATTTTGAGAACCATATGAAACCTTAAACTAATATTGAAAAAAAAATTATCCAATATTAAAAACATTCCTTTTATTTAGTGCTTTCTAAGCACAACCCAAAATTGGAAATTTTGGGGTGTGACAGCTACAGTGGCCAAATGGGCCCAGCTTTGGCCCACATGCTCCACCGCCTTAGGGTTTC
Organism: Chrysopogon serrulatus; assembly: GCA_015844335.1. Lineage (NCBI taxonomy): Eukaryota > Viridiplantae > Streptophyta > Magnoliopsida > Poales > Poaceae > Chrysopogon > Chrysopogon serrulatus. The sequence continues at coordinate 51,046 of JADLZL010002591.1, forward strand.
AATCTCAGCCGTCCGCCAAAGTCGGTTTGATCCAAGGGCTCACGTTCATCCCACTGGGCTATAAAAGGAGGGCAGGACACCCCCAGGGCAACACTCATTCATTTGCAATTCTCTCAAACCCTAATTGAGAGGTGTCCGTCGAATAGATAACCTTTCTGGGGCTAGAGATCAAGAGAAGATTAGTCCTCTCTAGGATCTAGTCTTTAGATAATAGTGAGATGGAGAGTGAGGGAAGAGTTAGGAGGAGGTGCCGGCCTGTCGGTGCCCTCTATACGGCTTGTACCTTGGCGGGATCAAGCTCTACTTGAGCTTGCTCCTGGGATGTCTCTGGTGATCAACTTCTAATGCGAGTAAGTTCTATGCCTTTATTGTTTATCTGGATCACGACTCTCTTTGAGTGCTTTATTCTCTTCCTAGGGGGAGTAGAGTATTATTGTAGGTGTAAGCATGGTGCTTAGGCTTAGGATAATCGTGGATGCACCCTATATTCCGGATTTGGTGGTAGCTCGCGGAGGTGACTTATAGCTCCGTTGAATCTTATTTATCCCACTATCCCGTTTGTAGGCCAAGTAGGACGCGGTTGCTAAGGAGATTTACATCCTATGTCGGTGTCTCCCCCTATGTAATGTCCCCAGTTAGCAATATAAGACATAGACTTGCCCAACTTAGAAGAAGTGAACCATAGTTATCCTCTCTACTCTCCTATTATCATCAACCTTGATTGCTGCTCTCAACCACATTAATTGTCGCCCTAGTTCTACCTTAGTTCTACCCTAATCTAGTCTCTACCTTCACCTTATTGCTACCCCTAGTTAAGTTAGACCATAGTTGATCTCACACGTTTCTCAGTGGAACGAAACCTGGAATACTCTGGGATAAAGCTACAACGGTATCCGTGCGCTTGCGGATCATTCGGTGTGGGCGTTAATGGATCTCAACACGCTTTTTGGTGCCGTTTGCGGGGATAGGGATTTATCTCTATTTTTGGTAGCGACGTTAAGAAGTGTCAACAAGCTCTCAACCCAATTAAGTGCGAGTATTGCTTCCTTCTAGTTCCGCTAAAAAAAGAAGACAGACTCTTTCCAGTAGATGAGCTAGGGAGAACGTCGGAATAAAAGTAACGCGCCCTACCTATTAGTAAAGTAAGGCCTTCCAGAGCCTATCTAACACAGACATACCACCAATCGGAGTTTCGCGCATTTCAAATGGTGGTAAAGTGATACCACATAAGGAGCTCTTTCTCATTCAGTCATACTCAACAAAAGTAAGAAATGTTTGACCCTGATCCTTTTTCATCTTCATATAGAAAGAAAATCAGCCTTCCTCATACTCCCCTTATCCTTATGGGAATTTAAGAGAGAGATCACTCCACTAAGTAACCGAGAGAGAAGATTAAGGCAACTCGGCGATTGAAGAAAGTGACTACTTTCGCTCATAGCTGGATAGAACTAGTACGAAAAGATACCTAAAAAAAGAGCCTTCCCAAGCTGCTAGCATATCTCCCCACCATGACTCCCCCCAAAGCAAAGCTAAACCCATTCTTTAATTCAATACCTAGAGACCCGAAAGCTCCAGTCCAAGTTGTTTTTTGCTCCCATGCTGCCAACAGTCAAATCTGAACCTTGTCGCTCTTCTTTCCTCATGGGCAGGAAGCACACCAGCTGCGTGCGTTGCGTGATTCCACTGTGTTTTTTGCACTTGACTGGGCGGACAGTTGACCGGAAGATAACTTCGATTCGCCCGGCCAGCTGCTAGGTGAAGCGGTTGAGTGCCGCACCCTAGATGGCTAAAGTGGACTGATTCCACTCTCTTTCATATTAGTTTCGAGACTAGACTACGAAGTCCGAGAGAAGAAGTGAGCCCCACAGTGGATAGAGGATGATATGGAGGATGGATGTATACAGCAAAAAGTAGTATAGAGGAGAGAATCTTGATGACTAGAATGAAATATTTGTTTTAGAGGACGGATATAGAGGATGAAGAGTGTGGATAGCCTTAGGCTGTCTGCACTAGGTCCTCTATAGTGTTGGTATTTCTTATGCACAATTAAAATATGAAGGATTCCGCAAGCGCATAGAAAACCATTGTAGCATTTTACTGGGAGTATTCCAGGTATCGTTATGTATATTTTACCACTGGGAAACAATGGATAAAGACATTGATAGTTCACCATCATATATCTACTAACTTAATACACCAACTAGACTATAGTAGGGGTAAATGATAGATAATAGGAATTATGCATATATGACATGGACACACAGGAGAATTCTATGATAAGAGAGTAGATAGCTAAAGTGAGAGGACATTGGGAGAGTTCAAGGTTCCTAAATACTTCTCTATTACTAGGGCTCTATAATAACTGATTCATGGTAGATATAGCAATCACACAATAGCACTTTGGAGCAGCAGTACCTTTTCAACTCTCGAATAAGACTGGGAAGAAGGTAGTTGCGAAAGGCTGCCAAAAGCTCTACGAAACACCAACTCCGACGTGGTGGAATACGAAGGCCTAACAGAGCTGTCACCTCTGGGGCTACCATAACTAACCGTAGGAATTGGGCGCAACCTCAGGTAACCTATAGCCTAGACTCCATGTCTACACTATCGATTACTACCCTAGTCATAGCTAATAACTAGAGCACCTAATACAGGCAGAGATCCTATGCTAAAGTATAACAACTATAAGAGCCAATCAAATGTAATGCATAAAAGTAAATGGAGAAGATAAAATATATTAAAGCATAAGTCTTACAAGAATAGATACAAAGATATACCAGAACTCTGAAGACTCCTTCGAAGACTCCTCTGGAACCCGGGCGTAGCGCCACTCTCCCTAACTCTCAACTAGAACTAATCTACTACATTAAAAAGTCTAGCCCTAATTCTCTAGAGGTGAGAGGTCATCCATTCGAGGGACACCTCTACATCTCCATAATAATGTGGTGCCCCAGGGAGGGGGGTCTGGCCCTGTATTTATAGCCCGGTGGGATGCACGACAGCCGTTTGATCAAACCGACTTAAGGTACGGTGGATATTAACCCTCAAAGGCGGTGGAGAAAGCTTCCAGAAGGGCGTAGGGTTTCGTTTCAGGGGGAGGCCACCCGGTATTTTCCATGGGGCCGGCCGGCCCTCCACTGTTTCCTCTAGGCCTCCGCTTTGTCGTGGTGTTTTCTTGATCCTTGTAGAGCCCAATAGTGTATGTTTCCATCGCGGTTAAGTTTCGTTACTCCGTTTGATAGTTAGGCCCTTTTCCGTAGTTTTCTGTGACAATCCCTGAAAAATAATAATTCACCAAAACTTATGGAATTTGTTAGATAAAACCCTAGACTTCTCTATTTGCAAGTGGATTGATCATTTATCATGTTTATTGCACTATTAAATGTTGACGCTATCCACCGTCAACAAGCTCCTCCAAGCTTAACCTTTGCTAGTCCCCTAGCAAAACTTAACTACTAAACTTGGATCAGGAGTTGCTATAATGCTTTCACGCCTCAAAAGTATACATGCTTTCAAATAGAAATTCTCCTTCGGATTAGACAAAACTGCTCTAACTTTCAAACTTACTCATTTTACCTGTAGCTATAGAGCTCTTTAACTTTTCATGGATCTTGAGCAATTGAAAGATAGAACAATCAAGTCAAGCACTATGTCTCTAATTCTTTACTCAACCAATATTCTAGAGTTTTTGTAAGTTTTTAAAATAAAACTCAGAGCTTAATTGTATGACACCCTCAAGTCTCTTAATATATGGTATTTATGGATCTCACTTGAGGCATTTATGTTGTCATGCCCTCCTACAACTAATGATTATAGTGGAGCTCATAGGAGCGGCATTAAACAAGGATGAGCATACTTGCAATTCATATATTGTAAAGTCAAACAATGGATCCAAAGAGAGTCAAGTCATACAATCAAACCAAGATGTGCATGTGTATGAAATATGGTGGATAGGTGAATATATGGTGGCTAAGCCTAATTCTAATTTTTGCTCTTTGGAAATAAATCTCTCTCTTGAACTTTAGAACTTTCACAGGAAAACATGGACTATCTTTATTCTTTCTCTTCTTTTTTTCTTTTTTTATAGGGAGGCGGCCATCTGTGTACCCATTGTTTTAAATCCTTGGACACTTGTCCATTTTTTTACTCCCTCTTCTCTCCTTTTTCTGATACTTTTTCTTTTGCATAGCCACATGCATTCCTGATAATGATAGGAACTTGGAGCATTTAAACAGGGGTTGTCCTATGGGGTATAGTATTTTTTTTACTCCCAATATAGGAGAGAAACAATTTTAAGGTGGATCTAAATGAAAGTAGAAAATAGTTGCGCTTACTCTAGAGTAGGAGTAATGCATATGTGGGTTGAGTGTGTATGTGATCTTGATTTTAAAAGCATGACAAGACTCTCATAAGGTATACAACAAAGGTTAATTGAACTCAATACAAAGCAAATAGCATGAATGAGCAAAGGTTTTTCTATTCTAAATGTATATCATATATGGCTTTGGTAGGAATTCAAACTTTGTCATACAAGAGCTCATCATGTAAGATTTTGAATTTTTAAAAGATAAATCTCCAGAACTTAGTATCGTTAGGAATAAGATAAATAGCAGCTCAGACTTTCTCATATCATATTCGTCAATCACCTAGACTTAGCTTAAGCATATGCCTCCACAAGTTTCAGGTTCAGAGTAAATTCTTATATCAAAGCAGTCATGTCCAAAACTTAGGAGAGTTTAAGGTTGAAAACTAGGCACTTGAAAGGAATTACGGTAGAGCAACTATTCATCATCTCCAAGATAAAATTTATTGTTCCTTAGTTTTTATTTGACTCTTAACAACTAGACAGGACCATAGATGCACACTATGACCACACCTTAATAGCTTGCTAAAGTATCTTTGTGTAGTTTTGATTGTTATTCATCTTTTTATTTTACTAAAGACTCTACAAACATGGACCTTCATGTACCCATATATTTTTGGTATTTTATGACTATAAGACAGACTCGATAATCGCATAGGTATACTTACCTGATAACTAGGGGATGCTCTCCCCCAAGCTAGATGTTGTCGTAGTTGAGCTTTGAAGCTGAGTGGTCCTCACAGAGGAGCTCATGTTTGCAAGAGCAAGTGTTGCCAGTAATACTTCAATCTCATCGCCCAGAAAGTTACTTCCTTTACATAGGGGTTAGTTGTGTATTAAGAAGGTGTACTTCGAGTGATAAAAGATAAAGATACCTAGGTGAGCTGGCTCTGAGTCATCTCAGAAAGCTCTCACAAAACACCAAAACTCGTGGAATGGTATTAAGATAAAAAGTTAATGATTAGCCATTTTTTAGAGGATTGGGTGTTGTAGAGGTTTTAAATGATAGCGATATTGCAGCGGGATGCTCAATTAATATTTTTGGATTTTTTAAATTTATATGCAGAAAGGAAATATGTATAATATATTTTTTTTTTTTATTTGTTAGGCCACCACAAGTGAGCACTCTGCATGAATGCAGCCTAATGCATACCTATTTATTTTTGATGTTTTCTATGCAATACTAATATAGAAAAGTAAATATGCTAAAGAGAATAAAATCATGCAATGCAAGAAAATAGATATGGATAACTACCGATATTATCTCACGGCAAGAGTTCGATGTTTTGAGTCCTCCGAACTGGACTCCTCCTTGCAGTAGTTCATTAATTGAGTACTTCGGTTTGCTCCTAACCTAAGGATGAGGATTGAGGTGGCGTCTCCACTAGTGGCGCTTCCAATGGTGGTGCCACCTTTTTTTTTTCTTTTTATTAGCATCTCAAAGCCAATCTTATGTGCATCATTGTTACTGGTTTAGAACTTACACTTGTAGCATTTGGGGAATCTCCCCACACTTTGCTTGAAGTGTGTTCTGCTCATAAAGACAAGGTAGAGATCAAGTGCATGGGCTCTATTGGTGGGAAAACACCAACAGAACTAGAAATTTATTCATTCTCTAACCTTAGGCACAATAAGATAGATGTCTTTTCACATTGTTCATTTACATCTTGGATGAGAATATCAAAAGAATAAATATGGCATTTAACCTTATGAGATAACGGAGTGGACTTACTTAACCTATAGAAGGATTGTTCATCTTTATAAGTTATCAAGATTAACATGATGACTATCATCTTCTGAAAATAAGATATATCATATTTGAGTTTATTTGGTTAAGATTGAGATCAAGGAATAGTGCTATGGTGTGTACTCCAAGATCAAGAGAAAATGATGACCACTTACCTTTAATATGTTACATGACACCATATGGTAGAAGGTATATGAATTTCAATGGTCTGTTCCTTCCTTGCATCTTGAGTTGTTAATTAGCATCTTGTCTCATATGTTGTAATCCTTTCTTACTCTTCCAAATTTTTACTTCTCTTATTATTTCTTCTCTGTAAGGGATTAGTAGACAACACATACCCGAAGGAATATATGATTTATTTAAAGTATGGATAGTGTTTGCCCAGGAGTTAAAGATTAACTTGTAACCCGTATTTTAAATGATTCACCATTATTTCAAATTTTTCAAACAAGGTTAAGGCAAAGATATAAATTCGAAGAATACCTCTAACCTTGATTTGATTCTATGAAATCTCCTAATATGATTTAAACATTTTATAGAGGCGAGGATAGTCTATATATACAACCAAATTCTTACACAAATATGCTTTGATGTTATAATGTTTAAGTAATATTCTGAAGCACACTTATAATAGAGTAAGAAAGTTCAAAAGACTAGAGATAGAACCAAGAATATGTAGGTGAACCAAAAGAGTATTATTTTTTTAAAGTTTTAGCAAATTAAGCATGACATAAGGTAAGGATAACCAAGACAATAGCAACATGGTATAAGATGCTGAATGTAGTTTAAAGTTGCATGAGACTTGGATAATTGCACCTTATGTCTTGCAGGGTGATTGGTCTATCATGAAGTGTAGAAGGTGTTGAAGTGTTCTTGCTTTCATTTCTTTCCATCTTAGTCCTTTCTACACACTTGTTCTCCTTTCTTTTCATTTTGAACCATGATCAGACATTTATTCTTTCTTTCCTTCAGAAATGTTAGTGGACACATACCCGAAGGATTGCAATAAATCTAGAATATGGGTTATGGTCCATAATTTTATGTGGATTTCTTCTATGCTAATAAAAGGATGGGCTTTTAGAATTACTTTAGCATAGATTTCTTTTAACAAATTTTGTTGCTAGTTGCACTTTTATATAAGGTAACTTGTGACAAAAGATTAAGTGAATCAGCTTTGATACTTACAGCTCTTTCATGGAGAATGAGATGTGTCTTCCTTTTGTGCAAAGTTATTGGACTTCATTACATGTCTTGATTCATCTCTTGATGTGAGTTCATCTCCAACTTATCCAAATTGAATTTAGGAGTTTCCTGCAGGGGTTAGTCTAACAAAATATCCAGTGTCTACTAGAGCATACTTTTGGTTCAAAAATCAACCTAGACACCACGTCTAATGTGATTTAGGAAAGCCTTTTAACCTAAGCACCACGCTTAATTTAAAAGCTTTTTAAAAGTAAACTCAGCACACCTTATGATTCAAAAATTAAACTAGACACCATATCTAATCTAATTCAGAAAGAGAGTTTAAACCAAGCACCATGCTTAATTTAAAAAGGTGCATGCAAATACTTCAAAAACCTAAGCATACAATAGCAAACAAAGGTAGCATGAAAGCACTATAGAGGTTTACTCAAAGAGATGAAAGCATGATCATGTATGGTAAGAATGTTTTTTTAAGTAGAGATGCAAGTGACATACATGTGTGCAAGAAACTAAACATGCTGTGGATTTGATATGAGATAGAGTAGATGCATGGATTTTCCCAAGTAAACATGCAGTGGAATGCAACAAGATAACTACTCATCAAATTTAAAGTCTATGAGCAAGACTTTCTCACCTTTCTTGATCAAACTTACCATGACTCACAAAGGTATTTGTGAGTTGTGCAGCGTCTCTTCTTTGTCACATGTGATAAACTTTGACTTCATGTGATGATGACTTTTCTTCTCCAATCTACACATGATTAGAATAATATATATGTTTATACATACCTATGAGATGGCAGGGGTTCCATTGTTGATGGATCATGAATGTTTAGGCACCCTGGGTTCTTCAATATCTCCCATGTCTTGTTCTTGTGGAATTTCACTAGAAGATTGGAACGGTTGATATCCTGCTTATTCCACAACTCAACAAAACAGGGGGTAATCCTACTAAAGTTAGTGGTAGACTAGATTAGCAGATATCAAGATCATTATCAAAATCTTTACGCCAATTATTTCCCCGGCAACGGTGCTAAAAATGCTTGTTGGTATTTCTTATGCACAATTAAAATATGAAGGATTCATAAGTTTACGTAAAACCATTGTAGCATTTTACCGGGAGTATTCCGGTATCGTTATTTATATTTTACCACTGGAAAAAATGGATAAAGACATTGATAGTTCACCATCATGTATCTACTAACTTAATACACCAACTAGACTATAGTATGGGTAAATGATAGATAATAGGAATTATGCATATATGACATGGACACACAGGAGAATTCTATGATAAGAGAGTAGATAGTTAAAGTGAGAGGACAATGAGAGAGTTCAAGGTTCCTAAATACTTCTCTATTACTAGGGTTCTATAATAACTGATTCATGGTAGATATAGCAATCACATAATAGTACTTTGGAGTAGCAGTACCTTTCCAACTCTCGAATAAGACTGGAAAGAAGGTAGTTGGGGAAGGCTGTCAAAAGGTCTACGAAACACCAACTTCGACGTGGAGGAATACGAAGGCCTACCAGAGCTGTCACCTCTGGGGCTACCACAACTAACTGTAGAAATTGGGCGCAACCTCAAGTAACCTATAGCCTAGACTCCATGTCTACACTATCAATTACTACCCTAGTCACAGCTAATAACTAGAGCACCTAATACAGGCAGAGATCCTATGCTAAAGTATAACAACTATACTAGCCAATCAAATGTAATACATAAAAGTAAATAGAGAAGATAAAATATATTAAAGCATAAGTCTTACAAGAATAGATACAAAGATATACCAGAACACTGAAAACTCCTCCGGAACCCGGGCGTAGCGCCGCTCTCCCTAACTCTCAACTAGAACTAATCTACTACATTGGAAAGTCTAGCCCTAATTCTCTAGAGGTGAGAGGTCATCCATTCGAGGGACGCCTCTACATCTTCATAATAATGTGGTGCCCCCAGGGAGGGGGGTCTAGCCCTGTATTTATAGCCCGGTGGGATGCACGACAGCCGTTTGATCAAACCGACTTAAGGTACGGTGGATATTAACCCTCAAAGGCGGTGGAGGAAGCTTCCAGAAGGGCGTAGGGTTTCGTTTCAGGGGGAGGCCGCCCGGTATTTTCCATGGGGCCGGCCGGCCCTTCACTGTTTTGTCTGGGCCTCTGCTTTGTCGTGGTATTTTCTTGATCCTTATAGAGCCCAATAGTGTATGTTTTCATCGCGGTTAAGTTTCGTTACTCCGTTTGATAGTTAGGTCCTTTTCCGTGGTTTTCTGGAACAATCCCTGAAAAATAATAATTCACCAAAACCCGTGGAATTTATTAGATAAAACCCTAGACTTCTCTATTTGCAAGTGGATTGATCATTTATCATGTTTATTGCACTATTAAATGTTGACGCTATCCACCGTCAACATATAACATCCGGTAAAGCTTCCTGCAGGAGCAGTAGTGCTACAACGGGTACTGGGAAGGCATGCGCTTCTGTGGCGCGCAGCCGTGCAAGTCCTGTAAATCTGGCGTGAAATGCAATTAAATCGGCTATACTGCTGTGGGGAGACAGGAAGAGAGGGAGGGAGAGAGGGGGTTGGTGGAGAGGATGGTGGGATGTGGATTCCACTCGTCAGCTAGAATAGAGAGGGATGACTGGGATTAGAGAATGAGATATAGAGTATGATAGATGTGGAAAAATTGGATAGAGAAGAAAAAAGAGGAAAATTCAGCAGCATCCAACTTGGCAGCAGGTACTGTTTGAATCCCCGTTCTTTTAAAAATGTGATTTTCGGGTTCCTCAACTTGGTCCAAGGTGTCATCTAGGTCTCCGAACTTTTAAAGTGAAGGTGTTATCTAGATCCCAAATACTATAGCTAATTCGACACAGAATTTTTTTTAAAAAAAATCTAATTTAGCTACAATCCGTAGAATATTTCAAAAATTATATCTTTTTATATAAGGTCTTGAATGATCTCAAAAAAAATTTTACGGATTGTAGCTAAATTAGATTTTCTTTTTTAAAAAAAAATCTGTGCCGAATTAGCTACAGTATTTAGGACCTAGATGACAGCCTCTCCCAAGTTTAGGGACCTGCGGTGATCGCTTTGAAAGTTCGGTGACCTAGATGATATATTGAGCCAAGTTGAGAACCCGAAAATCACATTTTTAAAGAATAGAGACCTAAGCGGCACCTGCTGCCAAATTGGATGACCGCTAGTGAATTTTTCTCAAGAGAAAATTTCGATGACTAAGATAAAATATTCTTTTTAAAGGACATGAGTGCAGGCATACTTAAAGTGTGGCACCGATGCTTCGAGATTTACTAGCATAGGCACCACTAGCTTCGTTGCAACGTGGAAAGAGCGCCAAAACTGCTCTCTAGTTGAAGCACCATTGCATATAGAGGAAATAATTAAACAGATTCTGCTTCCATTAATTCGTGGTACTCCGAACTGTTAAGTACGAAACGTAGTTGTACCTCCGGTCAAGCAGGGTACCATTGTTATGCACGGTGCGTTCTTAAAATTTTATAAAGTGCACACTCTAAACGCCGCCGACACTGCCATCGATCCAGCCTTCCTTCCCAGCCAGAAATAAAAAAGAATGCGCGCAAAACCAACAGGTTCGCCGATCCCTAGAGCCGCGCCGACGCCAACGCCGAGCATCTCACTCTCACGTGACGTGATCCCCGATCACCGCCGCCAGGTGGTTTGCATCAGCCTCGCGCTTTCTTTCTTCGCGAATCCCGGTCCACACTCACACGTACGTACACGTACGCACGCCACACTCCTCTACTAGTCGCACTCCCATCCCATGGCCGCGCCGGACGCCGCCGCTTCGGCGGCGGCGAGCAAGAAGGGCGTGGCGCCACCGAAGCGGCCAAGCAGCCGCGCGCGCGACGCGGTCGTGTTCGCGACCGGCGTGGCCGCGGCCGTGCTGCTGTTCCTGGGCCCAGCGTCCATCCTCGCTCCGGCCGGGGCGCTGGCGCGAGCGTCTCGTCGCCGCCTTCCCCGTCCCCGGCCGCCTCGCGGACGACGGCCCGCGCACGTTCTACGACGACCCGGACCTCTCGTACGCCTTCGGCCGGCGCGTCACCGACTGGGACGCCAAGCGCGCGCAGTGGCTGAACTCGCGCGGCCTCGGCGGCGGCCGGAACGCGCCGGAGCGCGTGGTGATGGTGACCGGATCGCAGCCGGAGCCGTGCAAGGCGGCCGGCGGCGACCACCTGCTGCTGCGGTTCCTCAAGAACAAGCTCGACTACTGCCGGCTCCACGGGATCGAGCTGCTGTACAACAACGCGCTGCTGGAGCCGTCCATGTCGAGCTACTGGGCCAAGATCCCCGTCGTGCGCGCCGCCATGCTGGCGCACCCGGAGGCGGAGTGGATCTGGTGGGTGGACGCCGACGCCGTCTTCACCGACATGGACTTCTCGCTCCCGCTCGCCGAGTACGCCGCCTACAACCTGGTCCTCTACGGCTGGCCCGTGGAGGTGTACGAGAGGAGGTCGTGGGTGGGGTTCAACGCCGGCGTGTTCCTCATCCGCAACTGCCAGTGGTCGTTCGACTTCATGGACGAGTGGGCGAGCATGGGGCCCGCGTCGCCGGAGTACGCGCGGTGGGGGAAGACGCTGAGGGCCACGCTCACCAACAAGCACGACGACAAGGCCGACGACCAGTCGGCGCTGGCCTACCTCCTCGCCATGAACCGGGACCGCTGGGGCAACAGGACCCACCTCGGTTTCGAGTACTACTTCCAGGGCTACTTCTTGGAGATCGTGGGCAAGCTCGACGGCGTCGCGGCGAGGTACGAGGCGGCGGAGCGCGAGTGGGACCCGTCGCTCCGCCGCAGGCACGCCGAGCGGGAGCACCTGCGGTACGCGGCGGCAAGGAACGCCGCCGTGAGGGCCGCCGTCCCGGGCCCCGACGGCGGCGGCCAGTCCGGGTGGCGCCGCCCGTTTGTCACGCACTTCACCGGGTGCCACCCTTGCGGCGGGAATCGGGACCCGATGTACACGAGGGAGGTCTGCGAGGACGGGATGCGCCGCGCGCTCGGGTTCGCCGACGACCAGGTGCTCCGCGCCTACGGCTTCCGCCACGCCGCGCCGCTCAACGACAGCGTGTGGGCGCTGCCGTTCGACTACCCCGCCGCGCGCAACCATTAATTGACGGCGAGCGCGCGGCGAGATGCATGCATGGAGCTGCGGATTTCTACGCGAAAGGATAAAAGGAACTAGACCTTGAAACTTTTTTTAGTTCCATCGTATCGACAGTTAGCTTTCAGCGTGCACCCTGCACAAGCTGCACAAGTTTTTTTTTTTTTCAAAGACAGAAGCGAAAATCTACGCCGGCCGAGGCCAGTGTAGGGTTTACTCCATGTTTGTCTGCTCGTCGGTGCACGCAAAATGCGCAAGGGCACATATTGTTTTCGTTGCACAAGAGCAGCTCCTTTGTCCCCTTGACTCCGAAGTCCGAATTAGAAATGTTTTCCCCACATGGGCCATATATAACTATATATATATATATATATATATATATATATATATATATATATATATATATATATATATATATATATATATATATAAACAAGTCCTATATTGCAGGTTTTGCGCCTGTAAGTATTCTTTGATTGCAGCGCTAACTTGATTAATACCTTGAGATTTCATTAGCTGGTGGATCAGGCAAGAGCACGCAAATACTACTCCTTCCGTCCATAAAAAGAAGTGATCTCTGAATCCCGTACCAGTCAAATTTTTTTAAAATTTAACTAATTTTATTAAAAGGAGTAACAATATTTATGATATAAAATTAGTATATTATAAAAAAATATATTTTATGATAAATCTAATGATCTTGATCTAATAACATAAATCTTAATATTTTTTCTATAAATTTTAAAATTTTGACTTAGGACAACTTAAATCACTTCTTTGAGAGATAAGAGAGACTGTGTACTACTTGCGTCCTAAAAAAAGAGTGATTTATAGAAACCGTGCTAGTCAACTTTTTTAAACTTTGACTAACTTTATAGAAAAAAGTAATAATATTTATGATATAAATTGAATATATTATGGAAATATATTCTATGATAAATTTAATGATACTAATAAAATTTGATTTAGGTCAAAATCACTTCTTGACGGAAGGAGTATTTTAGTTTCAGAAGGCTGTGTCCGTTACATCTGGCTTGAAGCGTGCCTGAAGATAGCATCTTCATAGAAGGTTTTCGTACCTCAACCGCTCCTGAAGATCGTTTCTTCAGAGACGGTTTGAAACCCGCTGCTGGAATTGATCGAGCTTTACAGATGCTTTGTTAGTAGCGGTTGGTTTTGCTGCCTCTAAAAATCCCATTTAACCGCCCCTAATGTGAATTCCTGTACTAGTTCGATGGTTTAGGGTTTAGGGTTTAGGGTGCCGAAGAGGAAGAAGACTCTCTCTCCCAAACGTTGAATTGCATCGGGAGGATGTGTCACCGACGGCCGATCCGAGGAGGCCGGCTGTGTTCGCCATCTCACTGTGATGTTTTGTTTCATTCTTAATTTCTTACCTACAACTTGTAGTTTTACTCATTTGAATTTCAGTCAACCCATGAACCCTTTAAGCTTGAATCTTACTTTGTTTTGACAATGTAAACTATAGATGTACATCATTTTTTAAGAACCACTCCCTCCTTTTCTGTATATCTAGCTTGTATGGATGGCTGTTACTCGACTCAAATTTAATGTCTTAATCTTTGCAGTAAGCCTTCTCACCCTAGATATACATGAATGGAGGGAGTACTATATATTAATATATATGTATGTTTTTTGAGGATTTTTTTACAATACTATCAGAGAGATATATTTACATTGCACATGTTTCTAGGGAAAAAAACCTCACGTTCTAAAGGAGAGTTGTAGGAGTGAGTCCTAAATCAAGATGGGAATTTTCCTAAAAAAAACTTCCTAAATCAGAGTGGGCGCCGATGCTCCCAGATTTCCTAGCACAGGCACCACGATACAGTAGCTTCGCTGCAATGTGGAAAGATGAGCGCCAAAACTTCTCTCTCCTGCTGAAACTTGAAGCACCATTGCTTGCGTACGCTGTGGAAGCCTGGAAGGTCTTACGAAAAAACCCCGGTTCCTAAACCTAAGAAAACTCGGCTTTGCCGACTGCTAGAACACTTTGCCACCTGCCAAAGACAGAGCAGTCGGCAAACATGCTCTTTGCCGACTGCCCTATGGAGCAGGTGGCAAAGGAGACTTTACCGACGCCCTAATATCTCGAGTCATGTCGCCATTCAAAGCAGTCGGCAAAGACGCCCTTTGCCGCTATCGGCAAAAAGACGTCCTTTTGCCGGCGCCCTGGCAGGTGGCAAAGGAAAGCAGGTGGCAAAGATGGCTGGGACCTAACGGCGCCCATCGTCGTCCCCTTTGCCACCTGCCAGGCCGTCAGGCAGTCGGCAAAGATGAGATTTTTTTATTTTTGAGATTTGAATTTAGGTTTTGGACATTCGACGTCGTCACTTGCTCCAAACTTCCTCAAACTTTTTTCATAGCCTCCACATGCCATAAGAGTGAACTTTAAAAAGTTTCATGATTTTGTGACCCTTTTTGCTATATTTCGTTAATTCATATCTTTTAATTCTATTTTCCACCGTAGAATCCAACTTTGAACTGCAGGTGCATGAAATAATGAAACTTAACCATACGAAAAATGATATTCATGTTGGAGAGTCTATTTTGAGGCCGTGTCCAAAAACTCACCCAAAATTTTGACGTCCTTGTCCACGGAACATGACCATCCACGTGTGGTAGAGGTGCTTTTTAATTATATAAAATTCAAACGAAGTTAGAAAATTATGAAACTTGACGAGGTGTCATGTTATCACATGTGAAGCCTATAATAAAAATTTGAGAAAGTTTGGAGCAAGTTGCGACGCGGAATGTCCAAAACCCGTAGCCCCTCGGACAGAGAGTATGATGGAGATCTTTGGGGTGGCCGACATGGTGGTAGACTATAACGAGGCACATGGCAATGAAGGATTGATGGAGGAGGATCCGAGAGGAAACCGCAAAGGCTTTCTATGAAATGATGTCTTCGGCTTGAGAAGCCCCTTCACGAGAAGACAACTATGTCGCAATTGGATGCCGTTGGTCGCCTTCTAGGGTTGAAGTCGCAGATTGAGCCCGAGTCGAGGCGGCTTCAATCTCATGTTGACAGATTTTGGGCACAATGCTTCCGAAGGATCACACTGCCGAAGAACACGTATGAGTCGGTGAAGCTCCTCACGTGCACTTAAGATGCCGTATGACTCGATCCATGCTTGTCCTAACGGGTGCGTCCTATTTAGGGGAGAAGAACTAAAGGCCGCAACGCCTTGTCCAAAGTGTAAGGCCTCTAGGTATGTGGAGGTAGATGGTGGTGATGGCAAGAAGGTGGAGTCTAAGATCCCCGAGATGGTCGTCCGGTACCTTCCACTCATCCCGAGGCTCCAACGGATGTTCATGATGAGGAGTCCGCTGGGCGTATGACATGGCACAAGGATGGCAAAAGATACGGTGACAAGATGGTACACCCATCGGATGCCGAGGCATGGCGATCTTTGCGATATGCAGTATCCTCGACAAAGCTAAGGACGCTCGGAATGTGCGTGTAGCCATAGCAACAGATGGGTTCAACCCGTATGGAACACATGCGCCCCTTACACTTGTTGGCCCGTATTTGTGATCCCTCTCAATCTTCCCCGGCGTCATGTTTGAACCCAAGAATGTGTTATTGTCGCGATAATACCCGGACACCCGGGCAACAATATGGGTGTGTTCATGCAGCCACTGTGGGATGAATTGGAACATGCTTGGGAAAAGGGGGGTACCGACATACGACCGAGCTACAAAGAAGAACTTCACAATGCATGCGTGGTATCGTATTCAATGCATGACTTCCTGGCGTATGGCATATTCTGTGGGTGGTGTGTTCATGGGAAGTTCCCTTGCCCAGTATGCATGGAATCTGTGATGTTCACCTGGCTGAAGAAGGGTGGCAAGTACTCTTCGTTTGACAAACACCGTCAATTCCTGCCTGAGAACCATGAATTCAGACGAGACACCCAACACTTCACTAAAGGTGTTGAAGTCACCGACCCTATTCCCGATATTAAGAGCGGTGTCCGTGTCCTTGCCGAATTTACGGGGATCTCAAAATCGACAAAGACACCGGTGGTTTTATTGGGTACGGTGAGGAACACATGTGGACCCATATATCGGGCTTGACTAGGCTACCCTACTTCAAGGACCTTACGCTTCTACACAACATCGATGTGATGCACCATGAAAAAAAATATCGCCAAGGCACTTTGGGGAACCCTCATGGACATAAAACAAAAGTCAAAGGACAACGTCAAGGCTAGACTTGACGTGGAGGCGATCTGCGATAGACCAAAGCTAGTGATGAAGACCCCCCGCCGGGCAAGAATTGGAGAAGGGGCCGGCCGATTACATCGAAAAGGAGCGATAGGAAGGAAGTCTTTGGAGTGGATGAAGGCGTTATTGTTTCTCGATGGGTATGCGGCGAATCGAGTAGGGGAGTGAACCTTAAGACTATGAAAGTCTTAGGGATGAAGAGTCATGACTTCCACATATGTATTGAGCGTCTTCTTCTGCGATGACCCATGGATACCTCCCCGAGCCAGTTTGGCGCGTTCGGCAGAGTTGAGCTATTTCTTCCGTCGGCTTTGTGCGGGGAGTTATCTCGAAGTGATTCGTGACCTAGAGCGTCTTGCACCGCCGCTGATTTGCAAGTTGGAGATGATCTTTCCACCCGGCTTCTTCACGCCAATGCAGCATCGATCTTGCACCTACCGCGTGAGGCACGGTGGGGGGGGTCTGTGCGAGGCCGTTGGTGCTATCCAATCGAGAGGTGTCAAAAGATTCTTCGAAAAAAGTGTAAAAAATAAAGCCAAAATTGAGGCTTCCGTGGCGAGAGGCAGCAAGAGTGGAGGAGGTGTCGAACTTCACAAAGGCATACTATACCGACAACCTTCCGAACATGAACCCACTCCCTCGTTACAATGAGGACGAGAATTTATCGACCCTGAGCCTTTTCACGGGGCAACTCGGAAGGGAAAGCGCAGGTACCCCCAAGACGTTGCAACAACATGAGTTTCGCACTATCATGCTCTACGTGTTGTTGAACCTTGAAGAAGTGGTTCCTTATCGAAAGTAAGTTCTCAATTCTGGACTTGTTACATATGTAGTCAATATCCTCCATCTATCGGTCCGACCCCCTTCATCTCTTGTTTTTCAGGGAGTTTATTAAGGAATACTGGCGAAGGAATACAGCTCCTACCGTCCAAGATGAAGATGATTTCCTCAAAAATGCCAGGCCCGATTTTATTTCATGGTTCCGTACAAAGGTACCATTAAACTTACCTCGTTCCAACTTTGATATTCCAATTTGCACCTAGGAGCGAGTAATGTAACGCTCTACCGGCCTCACCTTGCGTGCACGCACGGATAGGGGAAATGAGTCCTGAATTGAGACAGGATGCATGCGCGGCCGCGATAGTAGGGTCAATGCATTCACCGTTTATGATGTTAATGGCTATCGCCGCACGAGAAGGCGGGAGGAGAGTCGGCCGGTCGAAAGACCACGTGCCACAGGAGTTTGTACGCCCCAAGCAACGATGGTGTCGACTATTATGGCATAGTGGAAGAAATATACGAGCTCGAAGTTCCCGTGCCCTAAAGTTCTAAATCCGGTTGTCTTCAAATGCCATTGGTTCGATCCTAATGTCACAAGAAGAGCCGATGACATTGGACAAGTTGAAATTCGGACAGGATTCTATCTATAGTGGAGATGATGTCTATATTGTGGCTCCAAAGGCCACACAAGTTTATTATCTTCCATGGGCGTGCCAAAAAGACGAGAGGCTTAAGGGATGGTACCTTGTGCAATTGGTATCACCGCGTGGTAAAGCGCCTGTCCCAAACGATGATGATTACAACTTTGACCCGAAGGCAGATACCGGAGAGTTCTATCAACCTGAGGGGCTAGAAGGGCGTTTGGAGATAGACATTTTTTCACTGATGGGCATGGAAGTAGACAACGACATCGATGAGGACGAGGGTGAAGTGGTGCAAGATGCTAAGGACCTAATGATGCTTGAGCGATGGAGGGCTAGACGCGAACTAGGTGTTGAGGGACGATGGAGGTGGTGAGGAGAATGAAAATGATGAGGACTTAGGTTTCGACAATATTGATAGGGATGATGACAGCGGTGATTGTGATGACGGTGGAGGCGATGATGACAATGGTGATAGTGATGATGAGGACTTCGGTTACTAGTTGATGTAATACTATATTATTCTTATTATTACTTTGCAATTATGTTTCATTCATTTTGCATCTCTTTAAAAGTACTTATCGATTATTTGTGCTAATTGGTTTAATCTATGTCATTTTAGGTATAGGATAAAATGCCGGGCGGAGGTAGACGTCGGCGACCGCTTTAAAGGTCACCTCGATCTACATGTCGGCCGGCGTCGACGACGAGGTGGAGGGACGAGGCACCGTTGGTGGAGTCGTCTGCGAGGTCCCGCACACGCCGCTCATCGACGAGGGAGCTCTTTCCCCGACGACGCCCGGGACGGGGCGACGAGGACGAGGGCGGCGAGGACGGGGCGGCCGGGACGGGGGCAGCCAGGGCGGGGAGCGGGCGACAGGGGGGAGACATCTTCCTCGGGTTCGAGGAAGCCCTACCAAAGCGGGATCACGCGCCCTCCCTTCCACCCCGCTCGCAGCAGCCCACCGTCCAGTGATTCGACCCGAGGGTCCAAAGTAAGTAACCATTCATGTTTTCATAACTTATTCATATGACATGTTGAAAATTGAACTTCGGACTAACAGTTGTTCTTAATGACTTGTGCAAAGAATCGGAAGCTTGTGAACGGGGCGTGCACGCCATATTAATGGCATGCTGGGCCTCCTGGTTAAGAAGCACTTCCCTGGCCTTGTCACCATAGATGGGATCCAAAAGCCACCCAATAAGTGGCCGGAGTTCTACAAGGTCAAGGACGCAAACGAGGTCCCCCTTGCCGACGTGATCAAGAGGGAGTTTTGGGTGAGCCTTCATCGCACCGCTTTGTTAATGTCAATGCATTTGTTCGACGTTGTTGAAATAATGAAATGATACATGATATCGTGTATGGGAGTGGTACACGCGGCGAGCCGGGGCATGAGATCGAGGCGTCGCGAGTGCGGGGACGGGTCCGCATGGAGAGATCGAAGGACATGTACTACGAGGCGCACCTCTAGGTCCTCGTCAACTACCACGCCGAGGTGCTTGGCCGGTCATTTGCCGAAGTCGCAAGCCGGGCGATGATCCTCTCGCCCGAAACTGACCTCCCTAGAGAGATCTACCTCGGGGTAAGTAGGAAAAATTAATTCGATTCCATTCTAATTCGGGAGTGATCATTCAAATGCACGTTTTTTACGTAGTATCCTGGCTGATTGGTGTAAAATGCACATGGACTGCTGGGAGGCGATTGTGGACTCGTGGACAACGCCGGAGGCGCATACGCAGGCGCGCAGGGAGAAGTCCTGGACATGCCAAGGGGGGGACGGGGGCTAGCACACCACCAAGGGAGCCGCCCCTCGGGCGTACATGGACACATGGGTACCCTTCACACCGATTTATTTATATATTCATTCATTTATTTATTCATTCTCATTACGTGTAATCGTTCTTTGTGTTTTCCTTGCAGACCCGATCGCATGGTGGCCGGTGATCAACGAGTTCACGGGTACGTCCCCTGTCTCACCGGGGCAAAGCGAAAGATCCGGACAACGTCTACGACCCGGCGAAGGGGCCGACCGCGTTCACCAACCCGAACGCCTACGAGAAGGTGGTCCAAGACACCGAGGCGATTCGTAAGCGCCATGGTGAGTTCTACGATCCAGCCACCGAGCCCCTTGACACGGACATCATCGATGAGGACGGGAGGAGGGAAGCAAAGCATGGCCGGTACTTTCTTGCCCACAACAGTAATCGACCCGCCCACCGTTCCCACCCTTCGTGAGGTTCGTCGATCGGACGGCCACGACCTCCCTGACGTCCCCCATACAACCTCGGCGGCCAAGCTTCCACGCAGATGATCGCGGCGGTTCAGGTAACTATTCGTCGTTCGTTGGTTTTACATATGTAGCTTTCCTTATGCATTGTTTAAACATCGCGGGTGTAATATTGCAGTCCCAGTGGCCGAGTTGCGGGCCCAACAGCGCCCAAGAGGAGGCCTATCGGCAAAGCGGTGGGCGGCCCAACAGAGGCCCATCGCCCGGCGGTTGGAGGCTATCCAGAGCACTCGGGCGCCCCGATGAAGGAGTTTGCCGGCTTCTTTCGGGGCACGGAGATCCCTGGTTTTGAGATGTCCTCCGTTGCCTTCCGTGATCTTCGCTCCACCACCTGCTCTCGGTCCACCCCCCTGTTCCTAGCCCTTTAGGGACTCGGTGAGTTTCTAGCAGTCTTTGTATTGTTTTTTCGCTTGTGCGGCCATCCCCCAGTACTAATGAGATCGCTTCTCCTGCCATAACGCCCGGTCGGCGGGTTCGAACCCGACTCCACATGCCCTTTCTCCAGGCCATGTGGGGCGGTTGCCCCTCACCCACGCCTCTCCGTGGCGGTGGCGTTCCTCCTAGGCCTCACGCAGGAGGGGGGGCTCGGGTGGGCTAGCGACCCTCCGCCTGCCCCAGAACATCGGATCCGGGTGGGGTATGCAGCCAGCGCCGCCGCAGGTTGGACCGTCCTCGTGGCCTTCGTGGCCGGTGGGAGCTCTTCACACCACGGTGGCGGACGGGTCGCGGGGACGCGTGGACTGGCTATGTGGTTCGTCTACTTTTGCGGGATGTTTGATGTTGGTTATGCCTTTCCATGTTGGATGTTTGATGTTCGATGCTCGATTAGTACGATTTGTTGGATGATGGACTTGTTGGACTCCTTTGTTATGGTTTATATGTGTGCTATATATGTGGATTTATGTGATATATATGTGGATACGTGTGATATATGTGAATTCCAGTTACATAATCATATATGTGATTTAGTTCTTTGTGATGCAAAAGCGTAAAAAAGCAGACTAAAACCTTTGCTTATTCGGCTTCGCCACGTGCGGTGGAAAGCGGGTGGCAAAACGGAATCTCGGGAACCATGGCGGCTTTGCCACACGCAAAAAAAGCGGTCGGCAAAGCATCCTTTGCCACCCGCCAAAAAAAGCGATCGGCAAAATTTTCTTCTACTGAAAAAAAATAAAAAAACCTTTGCCACTGCGCCATAAAGGCGTCGGCAAAAAAATTCTATTCAAAAAATTTAAAAAGCCTTTGCCGGCGCCGGCGTGGCGGTCGGCAAACGGAACATCGTCATCTCACGACGGCGTCAGACGTCTCCTTTGCCGACCGCCATGTTGGCGGTGGCAAAGGCTTTGCCTTTGCTTTCCACGTGGCGGGCGGCAAAGATTTCTTTTTGCCGACCAAACCTTTGCGGCGTGTTCTTTGCCGACCGCCACGTGTAATGCAGTCGGCAAAGCCTTTGCCACTGTTTTTAGTGCCTTTGCCGATTGCTTTTGACAGTCGGCAAAAGGGGCATTCCAGCAGTGTCCACATAAATTCCTTTCCAATCGAATGTTGTGAAAAACGAAGAGAGCACAGCCAAGGAGGTGCGAAATGGACCAACAGAAAAACAGGTGCTGGATGTTGATGATAAAAAAAACACTCTATTGTTGCTTAAACCTTTCATAGATATGATCCAACTAAACAAGTTTTTATAAGTACCAACTATCAACGACGCAGCAAACGAGGGTACAAAACGTGATACAGCTAATCAGGCCCAAATCATTAATTTATCCTTCCGCGTAGAAATCCGCAGCTAGCTCCATCCATGCATGCATCTCGTCGCCGCCCGCCCGCCGTCAATGGTTGCGCCGCGCGCTGCTTGGCGAGGGTAGTCGAACGGCAGCGGGCGCACGCTGTCGTTGAGCGGCGGCGGCGTGCGGAAGCCATGAGGCGCGGAGCACCTGGTCGTCGGCGAACGCCAGCGCGGGCGCATCCCGTCCTCGCAGATCTCCCTCGTGTAGATCTTGTTCCGCTGCCCGCCGCACGGGTTGCACCGGTGAAGTGCGTGACGAACGGGCGGCGCCACCCGGACTGCCCGCCGCCATCGGGGCCGGGATGGCGGCCCTCACGGCGGCGTTCGCGCCGCCGCGTACCGCAGGTGCTCCCGCTCCGCGTGCCTGCGGCGGAGCGACGGGTCCCACTTGCGCTCCGCCGCCAGGTACCGCGCCGCGACGGCGTCGAGCTTGCCGACGATCTCCGCGAAGTAGCCCTGGAAGTAGTAGTCGATGCTGAGGTGCACCTTGTCGCCCCAGCGGTCCCGGTTCATGGCGAGGAGGTAGGTCAGCGCCGACTGGTCGTCGGACACGTCGTCATGCTTCTTGGTGAGCGTGGCCCTGAGCTTCTTCCCCCACCGCGCGTAGTCCGGCGAGGCCGGCCCCATGCTCGCCCACTCGTCCATGAAGTCGAGCGACCACTGGCAGTTGCGGATGAGGAACACGCCGGCGTTGAGCCCCAGCCACGACCGCTTCTCGTACACCTCCTTGGGCCAGCCGTAGAGCACGAGGTTGTAGGCGGCGTACTTGGCGAGCGGCAGCGAGAAGTCCATGTCGGTGAAGACGGCGTCGGCGTCGACCCACCACACCCACTCCGCCTCCGGGTGCGCCAGCATGGCGGCGCGCACGATGGGGATCTTGGCCCAGAACGCCAGCATGGACGGCTCCAGCAGCGCGTTGTTATACAGCAGCTCGATCCCGTGGAGCCGGCAGTAGTCGAGCTTGTTCTTGAGGAACCGCAGCAGCATGTGGTCGCCGCCGGCCGCCCTGCAGGGCTCCGCCTGGGAACCCGTCACCATCACCACGCGCTCCGGCGCGCTCCGGCCGCCGCCGCCGAGCCCGCGCGAGTCCAGCCACTGCGCGCGCTTGGCGTCCCAGCCGGTGACGCGGCGGCCGAGCGCGTACGAGAGGTCCGGGTCGTCGTAGAACGTGCGCGGCCCGTCGGCGGGGCCCAGGACGGGGAAGGCGACGAGGCCCTCGCGCCAGCGCGAGGCCGGGGCGAGGATGGACGCCGGGCCCAGGAACGCCAGCACGGCCGCGAACACGCCGGTCGCGAACACGACCGCGTCGCGCGCGCGGCTGCTTGGCCGGCTCGGTGGCGCCGCCACGCCCTTCTTGCTCGCCGCCGAAGCGGCGGCGTCCGGCGCGGCCATGGGATGGGATGGGACTAGAGGAGAGTGGCGTGCGTGGGAGTGTGGACCGGGATTCGCGAGTGAGGAGATCGAGGACGAGGAGTGCGGGCGAAGAAAGCGCGAGGCTGACTGCGACTGCGATGCAATCCCCCGGTTGTCGAGGATCACGTCGTCACGTGAGGTGCGCGGCGTTGGCGTCGGCGTCGGCCTCGGCGCGCGACGCGGCTAGGGATCGGCGGAACTATTGGTTTTGCCACCTTCTTTTATTTCTGGGAAGGCCCGGGTCATCGATGGCAGTGTCGGTGGCGTTTAGAGCGCAGTTTAAAATTTTGAGAACCCATTGCTTGACCGGATCGAGCTACTACCTATCAACACTAATCCTAGTGGGTGCAGAGTCTGTTTATGATCGATCACAAAAAGGTTTCAGTTCTTTTTGCTTTCTGGCTTCTGTTGGCCATCGCTTCAGAGTTTGAACTAGTAAAACCATGAATCGAAGAAATCCACGTAGTATAGCGATTATAATCTTAGTATGTTATGTTATAAGCTGTGCCTCTGCATTTGGGTGCACATCGGCATATGGTGTGCATCAGAGGAAACACAAGGGTAAAACTAGCGCCAACTATGTCAAACGTTTTAGTAGTAGTTGTTTAGAGCCTTTTTCTTAAAAAAAAAAAAAACAAGGAGAGAAGATGTTTTGATGGAGCCACTCTAACTCCTCCGAAGGAGCCTTTCTAAATAAAACCGAGACAGTGTCACAATTTAAGACGTTTGGTGCATATGCACTGGCGGAGCTAGGTTGGGTCCATGCTGGGCCGTGGCCCCCCCTTGCCTCCGTGTTTTGAAGGAACCATCTTGTGTTATTCAGCAGCACTCAACCACTAACCAGTAGGCAGCATGCACCAGCAGCTGCGTCGGCTCCCTGCCTCCATCCCTACGGGCTACGGTGCACAGCTGCACAGCAGCCTGCGGCTCTCCCGCTCTGCATCTGCCCTCTCCCTCTGTTGCTCTGCAGACAAGCTACGTACAAGCGTAGTACAGCCTATGTACGTTTGATTTTTTTTATTGTTTCTTCTTTTCTTTTTTGCTTCTAGACTAAAATCAGTAGGCTATATATGCATGCATATATGATAAGGCTGATTGAGTGTACATATACGCATATATGATATGTTAATCTGAGAAAAATTGTGATGGTTTTCATGGACAGAAAAAAAAAAGACCACACAGTAGTATTTAGCAAGAGTAATTTCTCCACTGCCTATATACTTACGGGTTTAAGTGGCAAATTGGCCCCCCCTAGATTTTGTTTCTGGCTCCGCCACTGTGCATATGGAAGGAATGTAACCATCAAAGAGTTTCTAATAAGAGGGTGATCACCGTAGTCATGCCCTTGATCGTTAAGGAGGGTGATCGCTAGACCCTTGCTGCTATAGGCACCTCACCGCTTGTGGGCGATGGCGGTTACTTGACTTTCGAAAACTTTTTTTCTGTTCTCACAAATTCTTTTTCTATGATAGGTTATTTGTTTGGCCCTTACCGGACAAACGTTGGGAGGCTAGTGTGCCGCTCACATTCTAGGATCAACAACGTTATTCCCTGTAAAAAATCCTTCTACTTAATGATATACATGTAATGCATGATCACAACAAAAAACAAGGCTTGAGACCGAAAGATTGACTTGATAAGGTATGAAAAGTTTAGGAGTAACAAGGAAACATGCTCTTACGGTATTGACCCTCAAGGAAATGTGGTATTTTTAGTTTTGACATCCACTAAGTTACAACTTTGGAACCGAGGGCATAGTAGTAAAATGGAAGTGTGGATTACTACCATTACACAAGTGGATCTCAGACATAGAATCATCAAAACATGGGTATTAATTTAAATCATAGATTTAATTACAAGGAATAAAATGGTCCAAACATTAGGAAACAAGATATAGGAAATAAGCAATTTAAATAAGGTGTACCACATAATCAGAGCATCAAATACATGAATCTACAGGTACACCTCATCCATTGATCCATACATGCATGGACAAGGCCAAAAAAAAAAAAAAAGAATTTGTAAGCCCAACATTCACCAAGCCACGGAGATCTTTGCATCCTAACGGTTACGGCCCACTGTAGCCCATCAGGCCATCTCTCTCTCTCTCTGGAAGCGCCTGCCAACGAACGCTTGTCTTTTTTTTTTTTTTTTTTTTGGGTGAATATAAACGAACGCTTGTCTCGGGTCCTTTGTCGCCGACGTGGGCTCGCCGTCGCCGCGTGCTCCACTTTCCTCTCTCCGCTCCTCCAGCCCGAGCGCGATGTGGCGAGTGACGTCGAGGCGGTGTCCGCCGCCGCTGCGACGTTTCTCGTCGGACGCAGCCGCCTCCAACTTCAAGGCGCCGCGGCAGCGGGTGGCGGCGCTGTGGGGGAACGGGGACTACGGGCGTCTGGGGCTGGGCGCGCTGGAGTCGCGGTGGAGCCCCACGGTCTGCCCCTTCTTCCTCGTCCGCGCCGCCGACCCGCCCCGCCTCCCTCGCCTGCGGCGGCGCACACACCCTCTTTCTGACCCGTATATGCCCCCGCTTTCCTTCCCCACCTTTTCATCTTCAATTCACTTAGCATCACCATCTACCTGTCTAGCAAGCAGAGATCATGCTAGAGCTAATTCATTGTCTTGGTTCACGCCGTTAAATGATTTTATTTTTACCTACCATACTAGCATTGCTAGATATGTAATGAGCTTGATTTTGACCATATGTTCTGAGTTGTAGTGATTGTAGTTATTCTAATAAATCAGCATAAGCAAATGAACAATCAGCATTTTTTTTTTAATTTCTGTTTGAATTGTGGTGTCGTGATGCGGCAGAGGTTTTCCTCTGTTTTTATGCAGAGAGTGGGCGGGTGTTCGCCACAGGGCTGAACGACTTTGGGCAACTCGGAATAGGATCCTCTGTCACACATACACTGGTACCGATTCTTGCCCATCATATTTCATATGTTTGCTTCCACATTGTCTATTAGCAGAACTTTGGCAATTGGCATGGATTCTAGCTGAGGGAAGAAAAACCCTGGCTCAGTAATTGAAAGCTGCATCATTAACATTTAACTGGGAGAGAAATGGGAGCAATCGTCTCTCCTATTTCATGTAACAAAAACCAAATTACCATATGACTAATCACGCATTTCAGTAAAAAGTATATTTCGTATTACCTTGAGGACACGAGATACCCTTGGAAGTAGAGGATATTATTTTACTGGCACTTTTCAGAGTCAGGTTTAGTCCTTTACATTACATCAGTTGCTAGAGACATCAAGCTTAAGAAGCAATGCAGGTATTACTGGTCATTCACAGCATTTATTGACATTTTATTTCTGTATAACTTCAATTAGCTTTGTTGTCATTTTAACAGATATTGACATTTAATAGTTTTTTTTTTTTTCCTATAAGCTACAAACCCTATGAATCCGATTATTCAGCATACTTTCCCTTCCTTTGTCTACACTATGTAATTTATTTTTTCCTTTTTGTGTAGGAGCCTGTTGAAGTTCCTGGATTTCACGAGAGAGTTGTAGAAGTTTCAGCTGGCAACCATCATTCTTGTGCAGTTACCGGTAATAGAAAATAATTATATTCTGTTAGGTGCCTGGTTTTATTCACCATAGTAAGATGATTTTTTTTTTAAGTGATAATAGCAGACGGAAGGGAGGGTACCATTTTCTATGTTACTATATATTTTTAATGGAGCAGCAAATAGTTCTGCTTCTTGGGTGTAGAAGTTAGTGCTTCCTTGCTTCTTGTTTGTGTGAGGCCTACAGGGTGAAATAAACATTTTTGGCCTTTCTGGTTGTTTGAATATTTATCTAGTGCTGAATGTTCATGATTTCAAGCATATTGCCATTTATCGTGTTGGAAGCTACATGTGTGTATGGTGCTGTAATACGTCTATTATAAGTGGTCCCAATTACTCTACTAGATATTGACAATGGATTTGATAAACTAAAAAATACGTATTGGGTAGGTTGCACTTTCAAACAAAAAAGGGCATATACATTCAAAAACAAAAAAAAAAAAAAAAAAAAGGGGCATATGGATTCGTGCACTATCCTCCAGGACTAAGTGCGATCGCACCTTAATTGAAAGGAATCCCTAATTGAAACATGTTATTGCCCATTGCCCATTTTCTAATTGAGCTGTCATATGCTCTGTAAAATGTGTTAATCTTTTTAAGGTTATTGTCACTGCATGCTGCACTGCAGCACACAACACATTACATTATAATAATGTTTTACTGACATCTGAATAAGGATAACAGAAAATAAGTGTGTTACCATCTCTTCTGTTTCTTTACCAAATTGATTTGTGCTGCACATATGTGCATTATAACAATTGTATTACCAGTCTCCACTAAAATTTTGTGTTTTGACTTTCTTGAACAGCGGATGGTAAGCTCTTTGTTTGGGGTAGAAACTCAGGTGGCCAGCTTGGCCTTGGTAAAGGTAATAGTGTCATCCCCATTCTTTACTTCCTTAATGCCACCTGTTCATGTGTCATATCTGTTACTGAATGTTCTGTTATCTATACTACCCTATCAACAGCAACTTATTGACACTGTTGAGTGCTTTATCCCACAAAAATAATCTCTGTATGAGGTTAGGAAATCCTAATAGATAGCTTCATAGCTCTTAGGTATTACTTGACCACTGTTTCAACTCCCATGCATGCCTTTATATTATTTTTCATGCAGCATAATCATCTTTCTCTTAAGATTTTGCTAAGGACTGCGGTAGATCATGCTAGGGAAAATTTTCCATCAATTATCCTTTTGGCACTTTATTTCTGAGATAGAATTTTTCTTTTAACTTGCTTTAGGGGCGGCTAAAGTTGTTTCTACCCCAACAAAGGTTGATTGTTTGACTGACTTCAGAGTAAAAATGGTTGCTCTGGGATCAGAGCATTCAATTGCTGTTACAGGTAACTAAGAAGTTTATGTTTTACAGCAGTTATATTTAATTATTTCTACCTTGAAGAGTCTGAATCTCTCCTATCATTTACTCCTCCAGAGGAAGGTGAAGTCTTGAGTTGGGGAGCTGCTGGTTCTGGTAGGCTCGGGCATGGCCGTGAATCTAGCATCCTGGGATTTTCTCTGACCTCAAGGTATGGTAATACATGTTTCGTAAAAAATTATGCTGTAAAAAAAAAAACCTTATGCTGGAACTTAATTGTGTATGCACTCTATGTCATGGAATAATTCATTGTCATCTATTAAGAAGATATAATGAAATCCTTAACCATAAGAGATGGAAAAATTTTCTACTACAAGCTGGTGTGCCTAAGTACACAAGAGATGTGCATGATTTTAAGAGGGAATGGGCCATCTATTATCTTAAGCAGTTAAAGCTTGTGGCGAATGACTTGGTGTGGCATACATGGGTATTGTTGGTGCTTCCTTAAACTGAACAAGGTTACTAGATTATGTACTATTGTAGGGTGAGTTTTGACTTTTGAGTAAAATGCCTGAGGACATATAGATATAGAAGATTAAAACTTGGGGATATCTTATGGTAAAATAGGTCTGACGATTCTGGATATTTCTGTGCTGTATGGTGTTAAATTGTTTGAAAGATAATAAATTTATATCTTCACTTGTGCAGTGAATATACTCCAAGGTTGATCAAAAACTTTGATGGTATCAAGGTATTTTGACTTTAAACTCAACATGCCCCTTAACCAGAAAACAATTCTCTTATTGTCATCTAGTGACTCTTCTATTTCTGTTTGTATATGCATTGGCTAGATTAAAAAGATAGCTGCAGGAATGTTGCACTCAGCTTGCATTGATGGTAAGCATACATAAAAGCAATATTTCAAATTGTACAAATCACAATTACCCATCTTATGATTTCCCTATGTCAAAATTGCAGAAAAAGGTACTTTATTCATATTTGGGCAGAAGACTGAGAAGGTGGTATCCAATCAGGCCACCTTGGCATTTATTTTTCACTTCCTTTACCAAAATACTTTTTGCCCCTTTTTTTTTTCCTTGGATTTAACAAAACATTTTAGGGATTTGGAAGATCAAATGAAGCATTCAGACCAAATATTGTTGAAGAGTTACCATTTTCAGAAGAAGTTGCTTGTGGAGGTTACCACACTTGTGTTGTAACAGGTATTAGTGTTTTATGCAGTCTCTGTTTTGTCTTGTTAATGCGGAATTATTAATTTTTCAGCTGTTAACTTGTCATACAATTTTTAAACGTATACGCTGATGTTTTGGCAGATAGAGGTGATCTGTATTCTTGGGGTTCAAATGAAAATGGCTGCCTTGGTCTGGGGTATTTCATCTATGACTTTTTCAAGAACTTTCCTACAATCATCTTGTATCCTACATATATCAGTGTGCATCCAATGTCGAAGTTGTATTCTTACATGATTATCTCTAACCAGAGGTACGGATATGGTTCGCTCTCCAGAAATTTTGAAGCGCTCGCTATTTAAACTTCCTGTATCTAAGGTTTGTGCTTCTGATCACCTATTTCATTTTTTTAATATATGACACCACTTAAAGACAGTTCTTGTATTGATGTATGTTGGAGATTTAAGCTCTAAAATGTATGTTGAACATGACATAGAGTCCTTGACCATTTGCTCTCTGTAGGTATCTTGTGGTTGGAAGCACACAGCTGTAATTTCAGGTATCATAACTATTCTTCTTTTTCACTATTATGTTGGTTCTAGTTAGTACCAAATATGCTAGTAAACAGAAACTCCTTTTTTAGTCTTGACAACAGCTGTCGCAACAAGGGCTCCATGCATGGTTTGTTTTGATGGTATTTTGTAGGCCAAGAAGGTTGTTTTTTAAAGCTCTGGCTACAATAATATAGAACAGTAGACTAGACTATACTTTGAAGTGACAGACACTTCTGAGTTGAATTCTTCTTTGTTTATTGGGAGTATAATCTCACTTGTCTGAGGGTCAGATACTCAGATTAGCAATGTGCTAACTCATGGTTAGTTGAATTCTTCTTTGTTCATAGGAAGCGAGGAGCTGGTATAGGAATTTGTTGGATTTATGTTAAATATTTGAACTACATCCCAAAAATTTGGATCCCAAGTCCCAATTCCAAACAGGTCTAAGGCCGTTTGCAGGTTAAATCAGATTAACATGTATCTTTAAAAATTGATATGGGATCTTCTGAACTCGGTATAAAAAGGACTGTAATTTTTTTTAAAAAAAATGGAGGCCCTGGGAGGTTTCTGGGTAGTGCCCCAAACTGTGCCAATATGGATGATGGAAGGTTTTTGGGGGCAGAGTATTAAGCGAAGCTGGTTTTTTCTTTTGATCCGGCTTTTTAAGCTGAATGGATAACAAGATTGCCTGTGTTATGTATTGGGTAATTTTAGTTTCACAAGAATTTTTTCAGTTATATTTTATTGCTGTGTGCTCTGAGCACCTCAAAACATCCAGGTGATGACATTTACACATGGGGCTGGGGAGGCGCCAATGGAACTTTTTTTGAAGAGGGGCATTCTTCCGGTGGACAGCTGGTGAGTTGCTTTCTGCCACTAGCCCACTACAACTGTTTCTACTTGATGGCAATGAGGTGCAGCATGCAAAATCCCAGTCATATGGTCAAACTGCCTTGCTACTTGCAGGGACATGGAAACGACGTAGACTATTTTGAACCTATGATTGTTCCCTTTGGCAAGAATGCAAGAGCAGTCCATGTATCGTGTGGCTTCAATCATACTGGTGCAATTTACGAGTACTTCGAGGGCTGACTGATGTGCCACCTGCAGACCTGCAGATCAACATGTCTTGGAGACATAAGACTAATTATCAAATTATACTCAGTAGAAGTGCACATAAAACAGCAGAAAGAAGCTCCGATACTAGATCAGCATCTGTGTGAAGAGAAATATAGAACAGAGTGAGAGCACCCCCCTCTGGAGTCGGGGGAAGGGGGGGTCGTAAATCAAGCAGAATAAGACATAAACTGGATGCATTTTGTGATGCATCAGAGTTACCGTTCAGTGTATAGCATTCCAGCCGTTCGTTCATTTATTGGGTGGTTATGTATTATCTTGCCATCTAATAAGAAATCCATTGCCTGAGATCTCAGCAGGCTGTTCGTGTACATGATGAGTGCTTGACTGTTTGGTGTCTGTGGTTGCTGTGTTTCTGTGTAAACAATATTTAATCAATTAATCCTGTTTGTACAATCAAGTGTGTGCATATATCAGTGCATCGTTCATTATTCGCTGGAGGATTTATTACCTCTTGTTGATATCCTATGTTTGCCGGTTTAGTCAAGCATGTGTACTGTGGTGGCACTGTAATTTTCTTATTTGAAACATTTGAAACACTACAAAATTTCTTATTTGAAACACTATGTAATAAACTCGATAGCTGGAGCTGAATTTAGGAGAGAAATCAACAAGAACAGGGTTGGATTTGGGGATTTTGCGAGGGCGTGGCAGGAGCCCACGGGATACAGGTTCTATCGAAGTTTGGATTTTCAGAATTCAGCTGGTTTCAACTCTCTTTGGCGCCAGGTTTCTACTTCCACGCTATCTTCCTCGCCCTCCTTCTCAGGCCCCTTCTGGTCATGACATACCCTCTCCTTGAGAAGCAGCTCTGGGTATTTTCATGTCTTGTTCATCTTCTAATGTCACCAAATTCCAATTTGTATGATGCCATACCACATGAGGATATGAAATACCACTTGTAAGAGACCAGCCATGCTTAACTCAAGAGGCTTCATTTTCCTTTCAAATGAGATCACTATACACATGATATGCTATGAAAAGGGTGCTAGTCTCAAAGACGATACCAACCTGGAGAGTAACCTCCCCCTAAAACTGTACAAGTGTAGAATACCTGTAAGAGACATGCAGTCTTTTAAGGTCAAAATATCACTTGTGGGTGATAGGGAAGGGCATATAATTTGGACTTTGGCTCATATAAGATAAACCAATTGTCAGCTCGTACTCCTAAGAAATTTAAATCATGCATATTTGCTCCAACGCTAATAATGAAACCGAGCAAATCTACCATAAGACCTACCTAGTGTATGCAAAAACAAGAATTTAAACACGCACATACAAACACGGCATAAAAAGAACTAGACGCTGAAATGGCAAGAAATTAAATAATATAGTTTAATTTGCTAATATGGCTAGGGTAATTTAGGTCCATATAAAGAAATTATGTTTAACTTTCTAGTGCTCTGATTTGGTTATAATAACTCTTAGAAAAAAAAAATCAGATAGCATATATAGTAAGCCATCACTACACGCAGCAAGAGGCTAAGATACTTAGAACAATTTAAACCTGCTCGGCTGCAGTACTCACGGCGATGCTGCTGCAACTGCTGGTAGCAAAAGGTGGTGGTGCAAAAGAAACAGGTTCAGCAGCAGCACAAAAAGTGCAGCCGAGCACACACATAAAAAGAAGTGATTATTAGAGGGCATGCGAATCAGGGCAACCTGCTGTGACCTGCTTTTTTCATGACGTAGCGACACTCTTCAAGTAGAATTCTCTAGTATGATTCTCACCTCATGAATCCTATAGTCATATATATAGTAGGGTCTTTTTCTTCTTCTTCTTTTTTTTTTTTTTTTACATCTGGACAGCGTGCCTTCGTGGCGT
Source organism: Chrysopogon serrulatus (assembly GCA_015844335.1). Classification (NCBI taxonomy): domain Eukaryota; kingdom Viridiplantae; phylum Streptophyta; class Magnoliopsida; order Poales; family Poaceae; genus Chrysopogon; species Chrysopogon serrulatus. The sequence goes on from JADLZL010002591.1 coordinate 84,252, forward strand.
GTTTCGGGAGGCAAAGAATCCATCTGCGTTGGAGAGACGGGGAATGTGACAACGGTGAATTCAAGACAATTTTGCAGTGGGCTTTAATGAAGGTGAATTATACATTTCATAGGCAGCCAGCTCCTGACAAAACTCAATGGCTTCGATGGCGGAGTGAAGTACAGTTTCTCAATTTTTGAAAACTGTATTTGTGCCCATCATCATTGAGACAAAGAAACACGCTGCACATTAGCACACAAAAGGTCTATAGTGATGGCTGGTAACCCATTTTTACTAGTATTTTTTTAGCTCTGCTGGTGAGAGGGGCCAGTGAAAATAGAGATCTTTAAAGGTGGTGACTTGAGAACTCCACTAGCGGTTCTTAAGAAATCCCCCAGTACAAATCAGATTTGTAGTGGCAGACAAATGCTTGTCCAGAATTCACGATTTCACATCTAGAAAATGGCAAAAAAATAGTTTTTTTAACGAGGTTCCCACTGGCCAGCCACCAGCCATCTAAGTTCAAAAAATTCAATTTTAAATTATTTCTAGTGATGATTTTCTTGAAAAAACTATCACTAGAAATCTGATTTTTAGTGATGATTTTCTTAAGAAACTGCCACTAAAAATAAATGATTTTTAGTGATAGTTTTCTTAGAAAAACCACTCGTAAAAAATGGACTTTCAGTGGTGGTTCGGAACCGTCTGATTTTCCAATTTATCAGAAAATTAGGCTGCTTGATCGTGTCAGTATCCATGGTGAAACAGATTTGGATCTCTGATACCAGTTGTAACACACGCGGCGGGGAGGATGGATTGGGCTTGAGGATTAAAGGAGGAGGAGGGAAGGGAGAGGGCCCGCCTGCTAAGGGGCGGTGACGGTGGCGGTGGCGGCTGAGGGAGAGAGAGAGAGGTGCAGGAGAACAGGAATAATGGGAATTAACTCAATTACTTTTTTAATCCATCCGATTTCAATCGCTCTATATTTATAGTCCCGATTGGACTCTAAAAGGCAAGGAAGCTTATCGGCCAGATCCTTCCTTTTTTATAAATGTACACGATATTTTGGAATATTTCTAATAAATAAATATTAATTAAGATAATCGCACGTGGGCGTGGCCCCCCACGGGAGGGGCGGCGCCCCGGCGGTGGCGGCGGCGGCGCCCCCACCCCTAGGGTTTGGGGTGGTCGCGACCCCACATCGCCACCTTTTTCCTTTTATGGGCCTTTGAGCCCAATTGATCCTTACTTTTGCGTCATGCGTAGCGTACATGTGACAAGAACCATCTGATTTCTATTGGCTAACGTCAAGACAAGCTGCCTATAGAAATAAAAAACCAATGTCGAGAGAAATGATTTTTCTACTGGTGGCGAGTGCCAATAATTGAGAATAGGTGTCAGACAATCAATACTAGCAAAGTGTACTTTATCTGTAGAAAAAAATACCGAAGGTCAGCAATAAACGGGTTTATTGTATTTATCAAAAAATTTCTCGATCAAAAACCTCTACAAATAAAAAGAACAAGGATGGGAGATTTTCTTGGTGCGCTCAAAAAAGATGGTAACAATCGTTCTGCCTCTCATGCGATAGGTCTGCCTGCCTCAATCACCGTATAAGACTCCGTAGAAATCGCTGCCTCCTTCCCCGCGCGTTCCTTCCTCCTCACGCCGCCAATCACGGCATCACGCACACTGCCAGGTTGCCAGCCCTGCGATCCTAGCTTCTCACCTTGCGCCTGTCCCCCACGCGAGATCCCGCCTCTGATTCCGCTTCCTCCCCACGCTCGCCATCGCCTCTACCCCGTGCGCCGCTCCATCTTCTTTCGCGCTGGCCGCCACTCCGTCTTCTTCCGCTCGGGCGCCGCTGCCCTCGACAAGCCCACCAACTCTCTGCCGCCCCGTGGGCGCTGCTGGGGGCTTTCGGGAGTGGATCAGCAACCGCCTCCGAAGGTCGCGGGTGATGGGGCAGCTCGGCATGGATCTCGACTCCGGCGAGCTCCGGCGCTGCGCGACGGGGATGCCATCGAGCACGGATGCTGCTAGAGCTCAGCCTGTCCGTCGACCCGCTCGTCGCCATGCTTCGCTCCATCGTGCCCAAGGCAGGGAGGTCGCGCTCCTCGCGCTGTTCAACTTCGCCATCAGGGACGAGAGGTGCGTCCTGCCTACTAGAGCAAACCCTTTCCTCACCTTGAGTTCTTGTGCGACTGATTTTTTCTGTAAATGTTGCTACTTTCGGGTCCAATCTTGTTAGCATGGGCAAGCTCGAGATGCTGCTACTCAACTGCTGTTGCCCACGCTATTTGCCCTCCTCCTTTTCTGGGACGGAAGCCTGAACTGATAAGACACCAATCTCTGCCTCAACTGACCTATGACTATGACCACCGTATCATTTTCTTGCTATTTCTTCTTATTAGCTTGGCAATCTCCCTGGTCTGCAATCTAAGTCACTGGTGTTGATGAGAACGGATGGGTTGTTTTGGGCTTCACTAGGTTCTGAGATGTCTCGCCTACATGTCGTTTGATGAAATGTCTCACCAAGTGAGCATGTATCATGGTTTATAGGCCTATCATACTTTTCTACAGCCCTTCATACACACGGTGGCCTAAAACAAGTTAACAAGTGCGTGCGACTGCAACCACACTGAATCAACAAAGTACAGTAAGAAAATCATATTACAAAATGGTCGTTGTCCTTTGCTCGTGTTTGGGCAACAAGCTGTTTTCCAGCAGTTTAAATCATTTGGCTTTTAATTTCCTATATCCTCACAATCCCAATATCTGGACCTTGCCAGATACTTGATACAATAATTTGTTTTGCATTTTTTCTATTCTCCCTCTATTATTTTCATTCATACAGGTTAGTTTAACATAGCACCTACAGATTAATATATATTCTAATCTGAAGCAGAGGTTCAGGGGGTAGGCAAAGGACAAGACGCTGATTATATCTGCAGCTCAATGACATTGATTCAGATTAGAAGGTTGCTGCTGAACAGCACATCAAAGGTTTAACCACAAGCAGTTTTTTTTTCCATTCATGATTTCTGAATCTTAGCTTTGTGATACTTCTAAACCTGTGAACCCTGGGGTTATTTGTGATTTTTGCTTCATGCTTTCTAGGATTAACAAAAAAAACTCTCCTAGAAACCATCTTCTATGAGCTCTCTGATTTTCCCCAAATTAATTTGGTTCCTAATATAGGATTTGCACAATGAGAGATCTTGCTACACAGATAGACTTCACTGATTCTCCCCATCACACCGCCGCCTCTCCCTCCCGTCACGCGCACGCCTTCGTCGCCCTCGCCGAACTGACGTGCCCCCGCGATCCCAGTGTGCTGCCATCGGGAGAAGCTAAGCATGAAGGCCATAGGGAGAAGCACAAGGTAGTTAACTGTCTCAGACCTGTTCTTTGCTGTACTATATGAAGAACTATTTCCATTTGACGATTCATAGGCAATGTTCAATACTGCTGCAGTTTGGTGGTCCAGTATTTTATGAAAAGAAGCAACCCAGATTTCTTAACTTCTTAACGCTCCTTGTATATAATATATTTTCAATTTTGAAACAAAAATCTTCATTTGATGGTTCAGATCATTCTAAAGGGAGGAGCATGCTTGTGGCTGCACTTATGGATATCATCACTTCTAACTGAGATATTCCAACAGTGATTGAAGTTATTGAGAAAGGTGGCTGCATTTTGATGATCATGACGATAATAAGAGTAATGATGGTGGTGCTGGATTAAAGGGGATAGGGATCAAGGTGACTAAGAAAATTTTGGTATGCTGTCCCAGGGCTTTGGGATGATGTGCAGAGGAAGCATGTAGCTATACCTTTTCCTACATGGGCTCCTGCAAACTGAGCTATACAATCTGAATCGCTCTCGAATTCAATAACTTCATAGTAACGGGTATGCAGTTGCAGCTGCATTGAAAGCACGGGCTGTGGGTGTAATGACAATCCTGTGACATTGCTTAATTTGATGTTTCATTGGCTGGAGATATGGTTTTGATGTTTCTTTAGGTCTGCAACACTGGTTTCCAATTATTGCTTTGACATTATTATTCAATGGTGCGAGTTTCTGAAGGTGGTTCAGAAGTTAGGTTTCTTCTATCTACTTGTCAGTGCATTGAGTCGAGTAATAGCTAGCCATTGTTTTGATATTTTTTTTTTGTCCACAGGCTTACAACTTGTTTTGATATTTGTTTGTTTACATGCTTAACCCTGTTTTGAAAGTGTGACAATACTCAAATGATATGGTTATTATGGGTCTTTATTTGAGTTCGGTTAAATTGGCTCTCAATTCTAATTTCTTCTGTGCTGATACATAATTCCTAAGCAAACCAATTTGGGCGAATATATACATGGGCTTTCCTTCCACATGCATGTTCTAACACTATTGGCTCATATATGTTTTCTTTTATAGGTTGTTGAGCTCCAGCGAAAGCGACACCTTGAGAAAATGGCATGACCAGCATGTAAGATTAGGGGGGCAAATCACTAGCGAATGAAACAGTATGGTTCGGATCAGGTATGGCATGCAGCTGCTTACCCATTTTTCTTGATAACCAAAATCTTATAGTCTCTGCATTTAGGAAACGCACAGATAAACTAAAAATCTATCAAAAGCGTTGTTGAAAATATCAATTCTATGATCAATTGGCACTGCTACTGTAATAAGAACTCTATTTTAGTGTGTCTGTGTCAGCATATGCTCACTTGTAATCTATTTTAGGTTTGTAAATTACGCCAAAAGGTAGAGCAATCTATATTGAAAGTGGCTGAGTGTCTGTTACCAGATTTGTGGCATTCAATATAAAGGATCAATGTTTTTTTTTAATGGTTGGACAATTCTGTTTGTAATTGGCATAATTTGGCTTTTGGCATTCAGTGCAAGACATGCGACAGCTTTTCAAAGATGAGATTGCTGGGTTAGGACAGCAGTTCAAAGTAGTAAGATGAGATGTACTGAATTTGGAGAATAGAAAAATAGTGATATAATGGAAGTTGTAAGATGAGATATTTTCTTGTTTCACACATGGCCAGTGGTCAGTCTGTCATTACTCATTAAGCATTTTTTTGGTTGAAGTGTTCTATCTGAAGTTCCTTATGCAGTGGTGGCGGCACTATTTCTTCAGAAATCTGAAAAGGTGATATTTCTCCAGTTAGTTCTTCATTCTTGGCCTTAATAATCTTTAAACATTTGTTTCCTTATCTCTACAGTGCTTGCTGCCTTGGTTTTATATTGTTGCATCGTGAAGCATGCTCTACAATGTCTGATCAATTTTATTACAGTAAACAACATGAATGCCTGATAAATGATCCAAATGAAACATGTGAGGACCTAGATTATTACACGTTGATTGCCTAAACATACTGAGCCAAATCTATCCATTAATAAACATATATCTTTTAAATTAAGATTTAGATTAGAAGTTTGGTTTTGTGGTCTTGAACATGTAAATACATCTCCCAGTATATTGTCATTTAGTTTATTTGGGCAATACAGTTTCTTTTATATGAACCTTTCCTGGCTGTAAGTGTTTGTCTGATCCTCAATTGAAGACAGGTTTCTGACCGTGAACCTATTCTATCTGTTTCTTAATTCGCTAAGTAATTAGTTTGTTCCGCTAGCTAGACCATTTCATTCTTTTGATTACAAAAAGAATCAGTTATGGTTGACTGCTCCTTTTGATTCATTCTAACTTCAATCTAGCCTCTTACTGGTGAGCACTGCTATTTGACATTTTGTTAGATTCTGTTCTTTTATGGCGTCTTACGAACCTTTGGACTGAAGCCAATTGTGCGATTCTTCATGAAGCCTAAGAGTCACATGGTCCTGACGGCAAGATCCAATAGTTATCTCAGTTTAATTTCTATTGTTAGTTAGCTAACAAATGAATCTCACAAGGCCAGTCTCAGTTTGAAATGAAATTCAGATGAAACTCCCATTGTAAATACAAAGTTTCGTTCTATAGTTTCATAGGCATTTAATTCCATGACCCATATAGAGTTGGTAATCATGCGAAGAGAATTTCATCCTCATGACACTCATTTCTTTTCTCTTCATTAAATCACTGTCACATCATAAAAAATGCATGCGGCATGCTATTTAATGCAAATGAAACTCCTATTAAGACTGACCTAAATGTGGTGGGCTCAATCTCTTTCAGGTCTGACTATTGTTAGTTTGCTAACAAATGAATCTCATTAAATGTGTTGAGGTCAATCTCTTTTAGGTTTGACTACTGATGGATTTCCTCTCAGCGGATGTTTCGGGCTGGAACACTAATGGGGATACTCGAGGTGAGTGGTGGCTGTGAGGAAGTTGTTGCTGGTGGCACACTAGCACCTTGAAGCAGACGGCACCAGGGTGGCAGCGAGGGATGGATGTTGATTGTCGAGGGCAAGAAAATGACGATGAAGTTGCACTATTTGTTACTTGGATCCTTTGGAAAATGAGGTGCTAGACATCCGAATTGCCTCGCATGAATAGCTAACGATCCGGTAAGTCCAACATTGATTCCTTCGGATGTGTCAATTGGACAAATACGCCCATAGTGACTCGGATGAATATCTCGGCTCCGAAAGCCCAATACATAGTCCCTTGTTTGAAAGCCATTTCTACTTATGTTGAAGGCAAAGTGTGTCTCTATTGCTATATGTCCAAACAACATATTTCCTATGATGAATGGTGTTTATAATCTGCATGGGGTTGAGTAACACTTAGTAACATTTTATACTTATGCGGGTTGACTCTGAATTGTAAGATTAATTTGTTCGTCAATTAACCATCAAATTTAATTCTACCTTGTATGGGATTGAGTAATATTGTTCTCCGTTTGAAATGTTCCTGCAATTCTTGAATGATGCCGCTCTACGTGGCTTTTAATTTTGATCTTTATTTTTTGGAATAAATGTCAGGTATTTAATTATAAAGTATTATTATCGTATCGTCTGATTTGTGTGTTTGTGTTTTTAGTTTAGTTATCCCGTAACAACGCACGGGCACGATACATAGTAAAACAATAAATACCTAAAAAAGTTTCCTGAGCTTTCATATGAAATAAATATATTTGGCATGCATAGGTTATCATTGCATTCAATGGCTGCTCATTACATCATTTCGTTTCTGTACAGCAAAAGTTTCCTGAGCTTTCAGAAGAAGATAAAGATTGTGCCATGAGACAAGTAGAGTCAATACAATAATCGGCGTTACCGTCTTCTTCAAGCTTATCGTAACAACAAGCCAAGGCCACAACATGTCTCACCAGAAGGTTGGCAATGGTTGATAAGGAATTTGTGGACAGATGATGATTTTCAGGTACATACAACTCATATCCTAAATTACAGTGCTACATAACTATCAATAGAGGAAAGCAAGAGATGGGCTCCAAAGTAGGAACTAGATCAATTGCTCAAATCGCTTATGATCTGGTGAGGAAAAAAAGTTATCAGGCAGATTCTTTTTCTCTAATACACATTGTTCTAAATTAGTCAATCTATATTTGAATGTAGCGAGACCCAGAAACTGGTGAATGGCCTACTGCTATGCAAGTTTGGAGGGCTACATATCAAAAGGCTGATGGGACATGGTCTATTCGAACTGGTGAAGAAATAATGGTATGAACATGTTACTTCCCTTTGTAATGGCATGCTTCGGTTTCACAATATGTCAATTTGTATCCTATCTTTTGAACTAGAATTAGGCTGACGTGGTGTGTTTTTTATAAAAAAAATATGGTAGTAGAATTAAGTTGAAGTGGCTGATGGGACCCATTTCATGGTTATTATCTCTGCAACATAGTTTCTGATGTATTGATCATTTAATGAGTTAGAAAAGTCTGGGCACTATAATATGTTTGCAATATCTCTAATCATGTCTGCAGATTTTTTTTTTGAATAACAGTAACTCTGAGACATTTGTGCATGTTACACTGTCGTGTGGCTAATTTGTGCTCATTCCTGCTATGTAGTTTATAGGTCCTTAATTAGTTTGTTGTTTCATATCTCGTAGACCAAACTGCATGAAGCTGCTGGGATACATCAAGAAAAGATTTCTTCAGCACCTGTGCCAATAGTGGAGCATTTCGCACTAGTTCTTGGTCGAAAGCCAAACCATTCACGTGGTGTTGGCATTCGTGCTGTAAACCGAGTGGCCGAGGAAAGGATCAGACTACAAGCGCAAATTGAGGCTTCTGAACAGCGTGAAGCTGCAGCTCGAGCACGTGCAGATGCAGCCGAGCAACGCGCTGAGGCTGCCGAGCAACGCGCACAAGCTTTAGAAGGCCAAGTTTCCACGGTGGTCGAAACAAATGCACATCTGCAAGAAGAGCAGCAATTCCAACGTGATGAGCTCAGTTCTTTGCGTCGAGCACAAAGTGGAGAAGTTGCTCGTCTAGTGAGAGAACAGCTTGATCATCAAATGACTGAATTAATCGCACATATACATTCTGGTGCCTCGCAGCCTTCAACATCTTAGAGTTTAAACCATTTAGTTGAATAATTATTGTGAGACTTTAAAGTATTGTCAAGTGAGTTATTTTGAGGGTTGTGAGTATTCTCAATTTTGTTTACTGCTCCATTGTCAAATTTAAATTATTGAAATAAATATTGTTGGTGCTGATTTGTGAGAATCTTACTGTGTAATGCACATCTGTTGAGTTATTTTTGTCACTATGACACGGATAATAATGGTAACTCAGTCGCCACAACATCTATTTTTTCCTACAAATGCTACAGTTTTTTGTGATGAAACTATTGATACAATTTGTCTTCTTAATTCTCACAAAAAGATAATTTTTTGTGACAAATGATTGCCACCATAATTTTCTGTGAGGATGAGTTTGTATCACAAATAAAAGTATTTGTGTCAACAAGTTACCACTTTTTCCCGTACATATTGTGACAAACCATTAGACACAATTGTAGTTTTATAGTGGGAACAAGCTTCAACACGACTAAATCATATAGTGGCAAAACTTTTGGCACTAATATGTAGTCTCTAGTGACCACTAAATTTGCCACTTTTACAATGGTAATTGTGACAATTATATTGCCATAAATTGTGTATAGTTGTGGCAACTATTATCACCACTAAAACCATTATAAGTGGCATCATTTTTTGCCACTAATACCTATGTCTTTGTGACAACAGATGGGCCACAAATGGTCATGTTCCTAGTGTCGGTATAATTTCTCACAGATGAGTATGGCTATTTGTGGGGAACAAAAAATCATCACTAGAGTATCTGTGAGGCGAGTATTTGTGGCGACTTGTGGCGATTAAAAAAGTCGCCACAAAGACCGTTTTGTGGCGAAAAAATAATCTTTTGTGATGAAAATTTTCACCACAAAAACCCTTTGCCCTTGTGGTGAATAAGTTGTCTCTAAAGCATTTAACATCAAGAACAACACATAATAAAGGGGTCTTTAAAGCATTTAACATCAAGAACAACATATAATAAAGGGGTGTTTAGGGACTGCTCCACAAACTACACCACGGAGCAGCTCCACAAAAAATCTAGAGTTCGTGGAGTACTTCTTTAGGTGCTCTCACAACTCTACTTTTCTAGAGCTACGTGCATAGAATTGAAACCGTTTATTGAAATATTAGACAATTTCTAGATTAATTCCATAAAACAAAACATGATGAACTCCGAACAACTAGATTAAGCATGTTAAACAAACTTGCATGATACAAACTCATATCATAGATCATAGCATGATTCAATATCATATAACATATCAAACATAGCATGATCATAGCAATAGGTGTAAGCACAACTAGCACACCAGATAGATTGAACATATTGGACAATAAGATTAGATCACGGGAATAATACCTGTTGTTCGTAGATGACAGCGTGATGGAAAGGTTCCCAAAAGCGAAGTCAAGATCCTCCAGGTCGTTGTCGCTATCGTCGATCAGCGGCGGTGGGAGAGCTCGAAGAAGCTGACGATAAAGACGACGCCGAGACGTAGCACCTCTGTCCTCAATGGTAGACGAGCTGTGATGAAAATTGGGGAGCGATCGCCGCACGAAGAGGGCTTCCCAAAAACCTTATTCGCCTTCTCCCGGTGCAAGATCATATATATATATATATATATATATATATATATATATATATGGAGAAAAATCCCCTACTTTCATATCAACTAGCAATATGGTACTATTGATGTTGCACTTTTCCACCTCTTCTCTTAGGCTTAAACAATAAAGCCCATTAGAAAACACAAATATTAGGTCTCTTTGAGATTTATTAGGAATTTCTGAATTATTATTGGGCCAAGCCCATATACATAAATTCCTACAATTCCCTACCAGATCTCAAATACCTATTTAGATATTTGCCTGTTCTCACTGCTATTTGATATACAAGTGTTTCGGGCAGAGACTATTAAGTTGAACTTCCGCCTAAAACTTTAAGCTACAGTTATCCACAACTTGAACAATGGACTATGCCTTCAATTGCAAGTTTTATGCGAACAAGCTTTACTCAAAGCCAAACTAGTACTTGGCTGCCAGTAGCCTTACTCCGTGGGTGGAGCATATACGTCATACTCCTTAGTCTCTTCATGAGCTTACTAGAGATCACCCAAGTCTCATAGACTGCGACGTTTTAACAGTCAAACACATATAGGTATGCTCTTTCAAGAATGCTCTGTAGGACAGCATCTTTGTTAATTTAAAGCCAATAGAACATATTAAGGCATTTGCCAACCTACCATACAGTGCCTTATTGCATTAAGAGCATTGCATCTTCACATAGAGAGGGTTATAATTTATACTCTCCTCAGTTTACCAATAGCTTGTTCTTCCCATGTCCTTAGTCACGGGATCTCCAATCAAAAAGGATGGGTTACTACTACTGTAAACTCATATGGGTCTCATACCCATCTCCCTAGATGCAATTTCTATCACATTTCATGATAGCCCTTTTGTAAAGGGATCTGTCAGGTTTTTATCTGTTTGTATATAAGATACAGTTATTACTCCGGAGTTTCTCAACTTTCTGACAGTCTTCAAACATCTTTTAACGTGTCTTGTTGATTTCACATTATTCTTAGCACTATTCACTTTAGTGATCACTGTTTGATTATCACAATTCATAAGGATAGCCGGTATTGGTTTTACAACCACCGGCAAGTCAGACAAGAGCTCACGCAGCCCACTCTGCGCCTCTGCGGAATCTTTGTATCAAAGCAAAGTAAGTTCTGCTTCCATGGTTGATTTTATCAAAATAGTCTGTTTATAAGACCTCCATGATACTGCACCACCTCCAAGAGTAAAGACATATCCGCTAGTGGCGTAGATTTGATCAATATCAGAAATCCAGTTCGCATCACTATATCCCTCTAGCACAGCTGGGTGCCCAGAATAGTGAATCTCATAACTCATTGTACCTTTAAGATAACACAAGACCCTTTCTAGTACATGTCAATGATCATCACCCAGGTTGGACATATACCTACTCAACTTGCTCATAGCAAAAGAGATATCTAGTCTGGTTGCGCTAGCTAGATACATGACTGAATCAACAATTTGAGAGTACTTCAATTGATCTTTGGTACACTTCTTATTATTTCGCAATGTCACACTAGGATCATAAGGTGTTGGAGAAGGCTTTCTATCCATAAAGCCAAATCGGCTCAGGACCTTCTCAACATAGTGAGATTGCGATAAAGTAATCCCACTCTCTTCATTAATCAGCTTAATGTTTAGAATTACATCAGCTTCTCCTAGATCTTTCATATTAAAACTCTTTGATAGGAAAGACTTGACCTCATTTATAACATCCATGTTTGTTCCAAAGATTAGAATATCATCAACATATAAACATAGTATAACAGATTGGCCCCCACCATGTCGATAATATACACACCTATCAGCTTCATTAATAGCATAACCGGCACTAGTTAACGTAGTGTCAAACTTCTCATGCCATTGTTTAGGTGCTTGTTTCAACCCATACAGAGATTTTAATAATTTACACACCTTCTGCTCTTCACCTTTTACTACAAACCCATCAGGCTGATCCATATAAATCTCCTCATCCAACTCTCCATTTAAGAAAGCTATCTTCACGTTCATTTGATGAACGAGAAGACATATGAGGCTGCCAAGAAAAGTAGTACTCGAATAGTGGTCATTCTAGCAACAGGTGAATAAGTATCAAAGAAATCCTTGCCTTCCTTTTGGGTATAACCCTTAGCCACAAGCCTAGCCTTGTACTTATCAATAATACCATCTGGTCTAAGCTTCTTCTTAAACACCCACTTACAACCAATTGGTTTACAGCCAAAAGGTAGCTTAGACAACTCTCAAGTTCCATTAGAAAGAATCGAGTCCATCTCACTACGAACTGCTTCTTTCCAATCATCTACATCTGGAGATGCATATGCCTCTGTAATAGAGGTAGGAGTATCATCCACAAGGTACACAATGAAATCATCACCAAAAGATTTTGCAATCCTTTGTCTCTTGTTCATCATAGGAACTTCATTGTCATCCTCCTCAAGAACTTCTTTAAGTGGTTGCTCAAATGACTCAACAGAAGACTCGATAGGTATAGAAAAATCGAGGAGCCAATTCGGAGGAATATTTAGCATTGCTACGCATATCTTTTAAAGGAAATATGTTCTCAAAAAATATAGCATCACGAGATTCAAAAATTGTATCAACATGCATATCCGGAACTTCAGATTTTACTACTAAAAATCGATAGGCTATGCTATTACGAGCATATCCTATAAAGACACAGTCTACCATCTTTGGTCCAAGCTTACGCTTCTTAGTAATTGGAACATTGACTTTCGCCAAGCATCTCCACGTGCGTAAGTATGAGAGTGATGGTTTTCTTCCAACCCATATCTCATATGGTGTTGTCTCTTTATTTCGGTTTGGAATTCTATTCAGGACATGACTCGTAGTCAATATAGCTTTCCCCCCATCATGCCTTAGATAAACCAGCAGTGTCTAACATGGTGTTCACCAAGTCAGTCAGCGTGGGTTTTTCCTCTCGGTAACCCCGTTAGATTTGGGTGAATAGGGAGGAGTCCTCTCGTGAATAATACCATGTTCTGCACAAAACTCATCAAATATTATAGAAAAATATTCACCACCACGATCTGATCTTAGACGTTTAATCTTTCTTTCTGGTTAATTTTCAACCTCAGCCTTAAAGATTTTAAAGTAGTCTAATGCCTCATCTTTAGTTTTCAGCAAGTAAATATAGCAAAATCTAGAAACATCATCAATTAACATCATGAAGTATCTCTTTTCACCTTTAGTCAACACACCATTCATCTCACAGAGATCAAAATGTATGAGTTCTAGAGGTGCCAAGTGTCTCTCCTCCGCTGCCTTGTGAGGCTTTCGAGGTTGCTTAGATTGCACACAACTATGGCACTTAGAGCCTTTGGCAATGGTAAAATCTGAAATTAACCGTTGGCTAGATAAATGTGACATCAATCCAAAATTCACATGACATAAACGAGAATGCCAAAATTATCATTAATTGTGCCACAAATATGATTGACTGACTTATTACAGAAATCTGCTAAACTCAGGCGGAACAAGCCTCCGCAATCATAGCCTTTACCTATAAATTGTCCATGCTTAGCCATAACTACTTTATTGGACTCTAATACTACTTTAAACCTATCTCTTAATAAAAGAGAAACGCTAACAAGGTTTTTGCGAATAATAGGGACATGCTGCACGTTCTTCAGTTGCACGATCTTTCCCGAAGTAAACTTCAGATCTACCGTGCCAACACCACGAACAGAAGCATGTGACCCATTCCCCATCAGGACGGAGGAACCTTGGAGCCCCTGGTAAGAAGAAAACAAAGAGATGTTAGCACATACGTGAATATTAGCACCCGTATCAACCCACCAACTAGGTGATTGAAATACTAAAAGTATAGTAGGAAAATTATCATACCCATCATCAGCATTAGATGCAGTCATGAGGTTGACCTTCTTCTCTTTACGGTCAGCACGCTTAGGACACTCCTTAGCAAAATGACCAAGATCACCACAAGTGAAACAAGGCATCTTAGACTTGTCTTTCTTTTCTTCTTGAAGGCAGTAGTAGCTTTGGCATTGAAAGTATGCTATTTTTTCTTTCCTTTGTTCTTGCCTTTGAAATTTCTTTGGACAAAGTGGGAGCTATAATTCTTCTTGTTCCCCTTCTCAGTATTGTCCTTAGCCCGAGCCTTCTCTTCAACATCAAGGGACTGAATCAGGTTTTCAACCGATATTTTCTGTCTCGTGTTTAATACTTGTGGCGAAGTTCCTCCATGGAGAAGGCAACTTTACAATAATACAACTAGCCACAACTTCATCGGGTATAACATACTTAAGGAGTTCAAGTTCCTTAGCCAGGCGTTGTATCTCATGAGCTTGCTCGACCATAGATTTGTTAGCAACCATCTTATAGTAATGAAAGCTCTCCATGATGTACAGTTCTTTGCCTGCATCTGAAGCACCATAAGTAGTGTTTAGATGATCCCACGGAAGCTTTGCGTCTTTATAGTGCATCACAGTATCATAGATATGATCAGATAGCACGTTACGCACAGCTCCCATAAAGATATCATTGGCTTTCTAGAATCTACTCCGATCTTCATCAGAGAGATCTCCCTCAGGTAAGCCATCTTTGACCCAGAAAACTTCCATGGCAGTAAGCCAATCTGTGACCTTTACAGACCACCTCTTAAAATATGTACCAGAGAATTTCTTCGACCTCAGCGCATCAACAAAACTAGCCATAGATACTGGAAAAGACCTATAATAAGGTTTTTGGATTGTTGAAATATTAGGCAATTTCTAGATTAATTCCATAAAACAAAACATGATGAACTGAACAACTAGATTAAGCATGTTAAACAAACTTGCATGATACAAACTCATATCATAGATCATAGCATGATTCAATATCATATAACATATCAAACATAGTATGATCATAGTAATAGGTGTAAGCACAACTAGCACACCAGATAGATTGAACATATTGAACAATAAGATTAGATCACGGGAATAATACCTGTTGTTCGTGGATGACAGCGTGATGGAAAGGTTCCCGAAAGCGAAGTCAAGATCCTCCAGATCGATGTCGCTATCGTCGATCAGCGGCGGTGGGAGAGCTCGAAGAAGCTGACGATGAAGACGACGCCGAGACGTAGCGCCTCCTGTCCTTAATGGTAGACGAGCTGTGATGAAAATTGGGAGCAGTCGCGCGAAGAGCGCTTCCTAAAAACCTTATTCGCCTTCTCCCGGTGCAGGATCACAAAGACGACGGTTCCGAAGACTTGCTTACCCGGTCGCTAGTGCACGCGAACGATCGGGTTGGAGACTCGGCGACGGCGGCGCAGTAGCGAGAAGAGGAAAATATTGATTTACTACTTTTGAATTTTCAAATTGAAATGTGTCTTTTCCCATGAGGCTTGGCACATATATATATGGAGAAAAATTCCCTACTTTCGCATCAACTAGCAATATGGTACTATTGATGTTGCACTTTTCCACCTCTTCTCTGGGCTTAAACAATAAAGCCCATTAGGAAACACAAATATTAGGTCTTTGAGATTTATTAGGAATTTCTGAATTATTATTAGGCCAAGCCCATATACATAAATTCCTACACCGTTTGGCTGAAAAATATGGAGCGGAACAGTCCCGAACACCCTCTAATATTGATATAAGGGAATAACACATTTTCATGTAGGTGGACTAGTGAAAATTAAAGTTTCGGTGATAAATAAATTTTACCGGAGCAATAAACAGGATTATCGGGTTTATCGGAAATCCTCTCGCCCATGAATTTTTCCTTCCGAGCAGCTGCCATTGTTCGTGGTGGAGCATGCGTTCGGACGACGATAGCACAATGGGTTCCCGCACTTAGTCGTCGACGAGGAAGACAACCACTAGCTGGCATAGTGTAACTTTCATGTCACTTTTTAGTTTCACAAATGTGCACGCACCATTTTCTCTGCGTGAATCAACAACTGGGTTGGGCCAATAAATTGTTATGATTGTGTCCGTATCTTGCTCCTCTGAGTCTGATCTATGGATGAATTTTGTTATATAGGGTTTGTTTAGTTGCCGGCCACAGTTTGTCACACCTAAAGTTAAGTATTTGCTACACTTGTGGCTTGCTATGTTCTGTGCTGTTTAGTTCATCATAAAGTTACAGCAAATTTTGCGTGGCTATTGTTTGGATAGTTATTTTGTTGGAATGATACGTGCTTAGGTAAATTTAATCATACGTGCTTAGCTCTCAAGAAATGATAAATTTTCAAAAAAGAAAAAAAGAAATGATAGAAAACAAATAATACAAAATAAAATAAAAAAAAAAAATTAGTACAGGGAGCTACAGCGCAGGCTGCTTCTTCGCGGAGGAAAGTTACTTGTGGTCCAGTAGTACAAAAATCAGGCTCTCGTTCTCATCCATTCCCCATTATTTTAGGCGGTCGATACTCCAGCCATGGACCTCACGTCGCCACGCCGGTAGAGTTTCCACTCAAAAAGCAGTGGTCTTCTGCCAAGGACGCCGCCACGCCGGTAGTGCTCCACTCAAAAAGCAGGAGTACCACCACGCGCTCGTCAGCCCGTGCTCAGCCACCACCTGCAAGCGTGCGGAGTTTAGCCTCGTTGACCACCATAACAACATGCTCAAGACTCCGACCACCGGGACGAGACCAGGATGGATGAGCAGCGGCCGCAAGAGCCCCGTCAACTCCGCCGACCGTGGGTGGGACGTCAAGATGGCAATGGGTACCCGAAACCCGAGTACCCGACGGGTTTTACCCGATTAAGACGCGGGTATGGACGAATTTTTCTACCCGCGGGTGTGTTACTGGAAGAAATCCTCTACCCATCGGGGCACGCGGGTACGGGTATGGATGTATACTACCCATACCAGCGTACCCGCGGTAAAAAAAAAATACCCGCAACAATTAACTAACTATCATAATCAATTTAGCCCACATAACCTGATTATTTATCCCAAGTCTATGTGAACACTACTTAGTATATACATATTGGATGGAGTTGTATTTGGTGGTGTGAAAATTTCTAAATTTTTCATATATTGTTTATTAAAAAATGATATTTCTATGTAATTTTCGGGTGTGTTCGCGGGTACGGAATACCCGTCGGGTAAAATTTACCCGCCGGGTGCGGGTGTGGAACGATTTTCCTATCCGTGCGCATTCGCGGGTAACCCGACGGGTAAGATTTTCTCTGGCGGGTGCGGGTGTGGGTTCCTACTACCCGTCGGGTAAATACCCGTTGCCATCTTGAGTGGGACGGCAGGATGAGTCGCATAGCAGCAAGGGGGATCGGCAGTAGAGTTTCGTGGCGGAGGCGGACAAATCGTCCGCCACACCTTTGGCCCAGAAAAGTGTGGCGAGGGCTTCTCCGAAGTGCTGCTGAACATGAGTTCCAGGCGGCGGCGAGGAAGTCTACGCGACCACCACGACGAGAGATCAGGTGTGACCCTTGTGTTGTTTAATCACTATGTAAACTGATGAATATCGCATCTTGCAGTTCGAATGTCCAATTCTAATTTATTGCTATCATATAATCTCTAACTCTGAACTTTAGATTCTAAAACTTGCAATGATATACACAATATATATGTTTAAAAGTATCTACAGATGCAGAACCCTGGTTTCAAAATCATCTATACCGAGTCTCTAGAAAGTTCACAAGCAGGCAACTGCAACAAAAGAAGTAATAGAGATCCATAGAGTACTTTCAATGTATCTAGGGCCATTGAATGTTTATATCTTCTATAATATGGACACAGCAGAAGCTTAACTCTTGGAGAGAGAGCTTTGCTGCATAATCTCCTTCTTTTTCCCCTCCTCTTTGGAACTGTATTCCTGTATCTTTTGTAATTTTTCTTGTACATATGTAAATATCCATTCTTTCATTTAATGAAAAAAAATTAGGCCGAGATTTCCTCGGCCGATTCGGTCAAAAAATAATACGAGTACCTAATTATAATTAAAGACAAAACAAAAAATTATAATTAGGATCTAGATTAGGCGCTTAAGAAACACAAGAACAGAATATGTACTTATTTCATAGTACACACAAGCCAACATAAGGGCCGCGTGGCAACATAAGCGCCTGTGTCCTTCTAGTTGCCATGAAATTGGAACACAGCTTAATTAAATGTTTGACGCGATCAAAATTGAAATACTAGATAGGGATGGGACAAGGAATTGGCAATTTGATTGGTGGAATTGCCGGAATTGGCAATTTGATTGGTGGAATTGCCTTCACTGACTCCTAGTGGAATTGCCTTCACTGACTCCTAGCATAGTATTTATTTTTTACCACAGCTGCTCAGTTGGATTGGACACAACAAGAACACTCTCTCATTGCGTGCGGGTTCAGGCGGACTTTTGAGTAAAGATGAATAGACTAAACATGAAATCTTGATTTGATTAGGGCAATCTTCCACTCCTAGCAGAGTATTTTTGACCACAGTTGTTAATTGAGTGGGATTTGCCAAGGCAGACTTAGAAAACAAACATGAATAGACTAAACATGAAATCTTGATATGATTATTTTTATACTTTAGTGATGTCATTATCGATATTACCCTCAAGTGACAAGAATATCATTTTTTCACATCCAGGGGTATAAAGATGAATAGACTAAGAGCATCTCCAAGAGACTAGGTGAATCATCTTTTCTAATTTATTGCTGTTGTAAAATCTCAAACTCTGGATTTTAGATTCTAAAACTTGCAATGGTATACACAATATATGTTTAAAAGTATCTATAGATGCAGAACCCCTGGTTTCAAAATCATTTATACGAAGTCTCTCCGGAAAGTCCACAGGCAGGCAACTGCGACAAAAGAAGTAACAGAGATCCATAAAGGACTATTTAGTGCATTTCGATGTATCTAGGGCCACTGAATGCTTATATCTTCTATAATACGGACATAATAATACTAGTACCTAATTATGATTAGGATCTAGATTAGACACTTAAGAAACATAAGAAGAATATGTACATATTTCAGAGTACACACAAGCCAAGATAAGGGCCGCGTGGAAATGCCGCACTTGTCCCCTTCTAGTTGCCACGAAATTAGAACGTAGCTTAATTAGATGTTTGACGAGATCAAGATTGAAACACCAGATAGTGATGGTACAAGGAATTGGCAATTTGATTGGTGGAATCGCCTTCACTACCTCCTAGCATAGTATTTATTTTTGACCGCACAGTTATTCAATTGGATTGGACAACAAGAACATTCTCATTGAGTGCGGGTTTAGGCAGACTTTGAGTAAAGATGAATAGACTAAACACGAAATCTTGATTTGACCAGGGCAATCTTCCACTCCTAGCAGAGTATTTTTGACCACAGTTGTTCGGATTCGACAAGACATTCTCATTATACGTGCAGGCTTAGGCAGACTCAAAAAACAAAGAGGAATAGACTAAACACAAAATCTTGATATGATTATTCTTATACTTTAGTAATGTCATTGTCAGTATTTACACTCAAGTGACAAGAATATATATCAGTTTTTCAGTATAAAGATGAATAGACTAATCGTAAAAAAAGAGCGATATTGTATTCTTTCTTGATTTTGTGCTTAACATCGAACAACACTCCTACCATTTTTTAAATTTTTTCTCTCCATAAATTCTTTTTTTAAAAGATCAGAGAACATATGTATCAGTTTATATAAATTAATAAAAAAGAGAATGGACCCAGTATGTACGGATGATCGGGTCCAAAAACATGCAACCACATATCACTACCTACAACTATGAGCTCTGCCTTGAGCAAGTCCAGAAGCTGCCAGAGGAAAAATGAATTCTACAAAGCTTTCATCGACACTGCAACAGGCTAGATCTTCAGGTCATCAATGCCAAGCGTGTCATCTAGACGGCAGCTCCGACTTCCCAAACGAACGCAAATGCATGGTTGCCATCACCTAACCTTGGGTGCAAGACGCGAACCAGGTGCCTACAACAATGCCTTCAGGAAGGTCACAACACCAAAGGTCGATGGCTGTAGCTTGCATGCTACTGTGCCGTGTATGGTCCTGTATTATTATGCGCCAATTGGTGGAAACTGTGCCGTCTGCTGCCTACCTGCTGATACTGCTGGTGCCTGACCGATGCGTACACGCCACAGTGCTGCGTGAGGGAGAAAGTCACAGCCGCCTGGAGGAAGCCAATGATCCTCGAGGTGGCGGCGGCGCCAATGGCATACCCCTCGAGAGGCACGCGGCAGCTAAGAAGCGCGAAGGGTTTCCCGCGAATCAATGGGGTACTTTTAGAGATGACCTCTTGTTTTTTTTCCCATATTACTTGTTTTGAGAGTTGGCAAACATCATAGTTTGGGAAACAAAAAATAGGACACTTACTCTTGGAGATGCTTAGCAATAGCTGGTTTTTGAGGCTTCTCATGAAGCCACGTCACCTCCAATTCTTCAAACATTACCATGTCCACTATGCTCTCTAGTCAATTCAGCTTCAACCGAACACATTTTTTCCTATTCCCACCTTTTCAACTTTGCACTAGCGCCAGCTTAAATACTCCACCGTACCAGGCATGAATCAACCATGATGCGTATATCCGTTGCTTAGCCTTCTCCACTTCTTTAAAAGAATGGTATGCTAACTAGAATATATGTGTACTGTTGTACTTCTCAACGCCATCCTGTCACTTGATCTCCTCTCTAACGCCCAGCAATAGTCGAGGAAGGGCCAATGCTTCACGGATGAGGGTTTTTCTGGTGATTCTGTTATTCATCTTCATCCATTCCATCATATGGATGCACTGGCTACCTTGCGTGGATATTTATAGCTCACTGCTTCCGTGGCTTGGCTCATCACAGCTTCCTCACGGCCTGTTCTCTGTAGGTACGTGTTACATACAGTTTCCTTAGCAAGGTTCAAAGGCTGTTCCCTAACTATGGTTTTACATGTCTATTTTTTTATGGAGGTCGGACAAAATAACATTTTTTCTAGTTATGAACTAGATTGAGATGTATAAGATGCTGCAGCCTTCTTTGTATTTACTCGGAGATTGAAGGCTTGACAGAATTTTTAGAATTGTCCCCAGTGTATTCAAAGGAGAGTGAAAAAGATGAAACAGATTTTAGAATTGTTGCGACGTGTGGGGTTGCAGGTGAGGGGGAGTTTTTTTTCCTGGGCAGACAGATCATAGGTGGTGTCACTGGGTGCACACAATCAATTGGAATGTTTTAGTTGCAGAGATATATAAAAGTGTTACTAGGATATTTTTTGAATTCTCAATATTCCACGTACAATTCGCACGGTGAAACAATTAGTTTTTCTTATCTTTTTTTTTTCTTTCATATGAATGATCTAGTCTATAGTTCACAGTTTAATTTTATAAATAGATGAAGGCTTCCTTTTTATTCAACAATGATTGTATAAGTTGCCCACCAGATGTTAAAAATCACTCGTGGAGACAACCAAGCAGTCCTTTATCTGCCACCACTTCTTGCAGTTTGTTAATGTTTATTTCAGTGATATGTTCTTCAAAGGTTATCCTCTTTGCAACTTCAGAAGGAAGCTCCACTACGTCTAACCCGATATGGATCTTATGACAGGATATAGAGAGATAAACAAGGAATCACTGGAAGCTCTCATAAACAACAAGCAGGAGTTTTATTTGCTTTGTACTGGTGAAATAAATTTATTCCCCAAACATTAACATATATAATAATTAACAGGATGAAACAAAGTAGCATTTGTTTATTCATGACTATGTTGAAATGGGAATCCTCACTATCACTATGACACTATCTATTGTTGCACAAGATCATCGAGGAAAAGATGCTGGCAACAAGATTTCCTTCTCCATAGTGTATTGCCGACTTGCATTTAAGGTAACTTGCTCTATTCTACTTGCTTCCACGGTAACTTGATTCGTTCTCCTTCCTATTGCAGCAGGTAGAGCATGTTTCCTTCTAAGATATTATATTCTCAAGTGTCATCTCCACTTCTCTTATTGTAGGACGATTTTCTACACTTATATCAGTATACATCGCTGCTAGGTTAGATACCTCTTGGACTTCTCTAGTTTCTACCTCGCTGACCTGAGGATCTATTACATAATTCAGTTTTACTTCTGTGAGTAGTGAGGTGAAATGGTTAACAAGTCCAATACCATCGTCATTATGATAGCTATGTGGTTTCTTTCTAGTTAGCATTTCTATAAGAAGCACACCAAAACTGTAAACATCACTTTTATTAGTTAGTCAGCCATCATAGAGGTACATTGGATTTAGATACCCATTTGTTCCTTGAACCTCTGTTGCCATTTGAAACATCCTCGATTTTCCACGAAGGGAAAATCCACAGAATGAGTTATAGTGTGATAAAACCAAAGAATGATTCCATCACATTATCATATATCAGTAGATATCACAGTCATACATCGTGAGATTACAACTTTACATGATACAGCATTATCTGAGATCACACCTATTACAGAGTAATTCTAGCGGAAGTATGTCTAATCGTCATCAGAGTTGGCGGAAGCAAGTCGTTGAGCGAAGGCTCCTCCTTCACGGGTATCATCAGAGTAGAGTGTCAGCGGCGTAGATTCCATCTTCCGAACCAAACTTGAGCGCAGGCACGAGACCTCTTAATCCATCACTAATCGACATCTCACGAGAAGCAATAAAATGCACACCGCCCGGATGTGTGCAGGCCATGGTCAACACCGATGAGCTTTAGTGGAAAAAGATAAAACAAGGGATCCGGGGATCCTAATATTTGGCCGTGGTTTGCATCCTTAGCGCATGCAAAATAGTATCAAGTAGTAAATAATATAATAGTTCATCAAGTTTTAACACATTTCCAACCACACACATCCACACATCCATCCATCATCCATCCATCCCAATCCATCACCACATCATCACCACCACACCTCATCTCACACTCGAAGTCGGCAGGCCAACTCCCTCTCGGCTGTCTCAACGGCCCTTGACCCCCCAAGGCTCACGACCGGCGGCTTACCTCATACCCTGGGGGGAGAAAAGAAGACTCATCTCCTATCTAGTGAGCACGGTACCGGGGAAGGGTCCATAGCCGACAAGTCGGCATATGTATCGATCGATCAACCATAACACTCTGCAGAGGTTTACATACCCACAAGATTAGCCATCCTCGAGCCGCGAATCTTCTAGGCGAGAATTCCGGCCGCTTGCTAGCCTAGAACGATGCCACCCTACCTCTCAGCCCCGGAACACCCCAAGTATAGTGCGGAATGGGCGTCTTTGTGAGACACAAACATGACATCCCGAATGTCACAAAGAACCGTGTTGTCTCGGAAGGGTGTGAGTCCCTCATGCCCGTACCTCCCTACACACTTTTGCCCAATAGTAGTGGCACCGTTCTACCAAGTAGTCCAGCCGTCTCCCTTCCCATTAGGGAGCGGGTGGGAATGTAAGGGATTCCCAATGAGTCCGTGTACTAGTAAGTCCTTAGGGTTTGACCAAGCTAGAATGTCTTCATCAGATTTACCATTTTACGTGCCACCACAGCACCTCCGTCCTGGGCTCCACCTCTCGAAGGCTCACACCCAGGATCCCACCTCATCACATCACATCACATCACATTTACCCGCCATAGGTATTCACATCACATCATAGGATGCCCAGGTAGCATCACACGGCAAGACTCGTCCAAGGCTCGTCGTATACTCCAGCTCGGTCGACACAACCCTCACTCTCCACGCACCCAAGACACACGCAGCACGCTCCAAATCCACCAAGTCCGGCATCCCAAGCCAAACCATACCCAGGGGTTCACCACCAGCATCATATCACAGATATCATGCGAGTGGAGTTTAAGTAAGTATGGTGATATAACATGCAAGCAAGCAGGTGGAATAACATAAGTAAATGAGCGTGAGCGCAAAGCTGGGTAACATGGTAGAGTGGTTGCAATCAAGTAATAAAGGCTCAGGCAATTGCATGCATCCAATACTAGCAAAGGAATAAATATAAAGCGCTAGCAGTTCTAAATATTATGCAATGCCTAATAGGATTCTCTAAAAGAGGGTGCTGCCATGACACCTGCGATGTCGTGGAAGTAGTGGTACAATTCTCCATCCGTCGTGGTAGTCAGTCCACGAGGTTTCCTCAGGTCCCTTCGTCGTCCACGTTCTCTTCCTCCAGCGGGTCCCAACTCAAGCGTCGTTGATCACATAGCAGCTACTCCACGAAACGACACGCAAGGCAAGAGAACACGCAATACTCGAAAGGACGGCAAGACGTAGGAAGATCCATTAACACAAGAGACCTTAAGAGGTACGCGACTTAGCCCTCTCGGCGGATGTCCGAATCCTCAGGCCAAAGAGACAAGAGTGGTGGTATGCTACGCATAAGCTGAGCGGCCAAGCCAATATGGCTTAAATATAAATGGTTTAAGCCGAAGCTTATCCTTAGCATACACCACGGCTCATGTCCTTTTGATCCAAGCGTCATGGGGTTGACGGGAATCGAAAGACGGGCCTAGCAGAGAGTAAAGAACGACGGGGCTCGGCTCTTGTCGCCTCTACCCAGCAAGTCACAATTAAGCTTAAGAAGCAAATGGAAACTATCGGTACTCTTGTGACTTGGTTCTTATGTGCTTCAACTAACCCGCTATGGTATCTAACGGTAGTAGAAGAGGTTGGTGCAAATAAATAGCACAACAGCTATGAGTCCACTCGATCCACACGACACAGTAACGTCAGGAGCCGAGGGACGAGAGGGCTAGCAAGGCACATCCATGTCATGTTCTCGGTCACATCTCCGGCGAAGATGGTTTCACTCGTCGATCGGGTCGACTCTCACGGTCCGGGGCATGACATCGACCATAGCCTTGCTAACCAAAGTAGGATAGTTTGATCTTTGATCCATTCGTCATGGTCAAGACGGGATCGAATAGAGCGGCTATCAGGGAAAAGAAAGGCAAGAACAACCAAAGAGCGGGGGTCTACTTCCAATGCTTTCGCCACGGTATTAGACGGGGCATCAGAAGGAAGCAACATAATAAAGATCACAAGTGCGCAAACCACCCATAGGGTACCCGACCTAGGTGCACTGGCACTAAGGCATCTCTCGGATTCGTAGCGGTGCGGTTGTCACTGCGAGAATCAAAGAAACACGACGGTCATTTAGGGTACTAGCATACAAGGGTTTGTGCACGAAGAGCGAATAAAAGACATACAAAGAAGTATAGCTCCATAGTCATGGCGAGGCGAGCTCACGACCACAAGCTATACTAGCGAGTGTCGGCATCCATCGTTCCACGATCGTTGCCCCTAGATCATCTCCCACAGGACTAGGTCACGAAAGACTCGACGAGAGCGGGTAAGATCCGCATTGAGTTTGATATCGATATCAAGTCCTTCGCAACCATGTTCTAGGGCCGAAGACAGGAGCTAACTCTCGTAGTACTAAAGAGTCAACTAAAAGCGAGGCCCGAGTTACGCTCGGCATTACGGCCATGGCGAGACAAGTCCCGCGATCGTAACGTCCGAACGAGATACGGTTCCTCAGTCGGCTCGAAGGCTCGGCGCACAGATACACACAAACAACCAGCAGTAAGAACCAATGACATGACAAGAGACAAATTAACTCGGCAAACTGGAGTAGCACAATTCCATAGCATTATGATAGACGGATCCTGTATCACAGATGTATACATAGAGAGGTCATAAGGACAGGGTACAACGGTATAGTCATGTACTCGGAAAAGTAAAAGGAGACAGAGGGTCCAGAGGGTCACGGTTTGCGATGGACAGGGGTCACAAGAACTCTCAACGGCCCATCCTCGTGTTTCGAGGTGACCGGAGCGACGGCGAGTGAGGTGACGGGGGCTAGGGTTTCACGGGTTCGCTAAAGCAACCGAAGGGGGGCACTCCGCGATCCGAGGTAAGTAGCGCCCGTTCTACGGTGTCCAAGCTACGGCTAATTGTCCGAGTTAGGGGCTCACGTCGGGGTCACGGGCGGCATGTCCTCCCCGGCGTCTCAGACGCCGTGGATCCATTCGGCTATGGTCGGTCACGTGTGTGTGCGCGTTTGTGTTCCATGTGGGCAATGGCACGAAGGCCGGTCACGGCGTTTCGGAAGCTCACCGACGGTGGAGTCGTTCGGCGAGGCGCGGTTGTCCGTGATCGTTGTCGTGGTACATGGCGAGGATGGCAGGGTGTCCACGAACATCTCCGGAGGTGGTAGGAGGGTTGTGGCTTGCTGCAGCCTCCTGTAGCCAGCTGTGGCCACCCATGGCCAGCTCTGGCTGGCCGCAGCCAACTCTGGCCGGCTGCTGCTGGCTGTGGCTGGCCATGGCTGGCTGCTGGTGGCCAGCAGTGGCTGGGGCTGTCCGGAGGCTGGCTGGACACGGCTGTAGGTGGCCGGAGGTGGCGGCTGTTGGCGGTACTCGACCTGCAGGGTGTGGAGTGCGGCACGATGGCCGGTGTCAGACGGAAACACGGTCACGAGCTCGGTAGAAGGGAACCGCTGCATATCTAGGCATGGGTGCTCACCGGCAGCTGCGTTCATGGTGTTGTCGTGGAGGCGACGGTGCTGCGGCTACTGGTGGGGTGCTCTGGCTGGCCGGGAATGGCCAGCGGTGTCGCGGCGCGCTTGGCTGCTATCCGGTTGGCGCGGCGGAGGAGCAGAGGCAGGGAGAAGCAGGTTGCGGCCGACGTCGAGGCTTGGCGGCGCGACGTAGTTGCTGCACGGCGCGTCGCGGTGGCGAACAGGGGCGACGGCGTTGGTCGGTGTTCGCGGCACGGCGGCTCGGTGGAGAGGCGGCGTTCTGCTGCTCAGTGATGGCGCGGCACGGCTCGACGGGGCAGCGTTGTGGCAGCGCGGCGCGGTGGCTGTGACGCCGGGCCGGGACGTCGGCGCGTCGGCGTCGTGGCTTGGCATGGCGAGGACGCGACGTCGGAGCGTGGCGCAGAGAGGCGAAGCGTGGCGCGCGGCGAGGCTCTAGCTTGTCGTGGTCGTCGGGGTCGCCGCGCGCAGCCGTGGCGAGCGTGGCGCGGGCGGTGCGTGCACGCGGCTGCTGCAGGTCAGTGGAGCGGCGGCGCTGGCGACAAGGCGTGCAGCGGCGCGAGCGGTGCACGGCGCGGCCGACGCGGCGTTCCGCGGCGCTGGTGGTGGCGTGCAGCTGCTGGACAGAGCAGAGGGAGAAAAGAAAGAAGATGGCGGCGGCGAGTTGGGGAGAAACGGAGGTGGCGGCGGCTGGCATGGCCTTTATAGGCGCCACGGCTAGGGCTTCAGGGCGGTTCCGTCGATCCTCGACGTCCGTGCGAGGAGAAGGGCACGCGTCGCGCATCGCGTGGAGGAGCAGCAGGGGGCGGGGCGCAGCTTGTCGTTTTCTTGAGCGGCGGCGGCGGCTCGTCTGTGGGAGCAGGTGCTCCTCGTGTTAGGGTTTGGCTGGGGCGCCGGATGGGCCGACTGGGCCGTGTGGAGCTGCGTTCGTGGGCCGGTAGAGGGAAGGGAGCAGATGGTGCTCTGGTGGCTGGGCTGGGCTCGCGTGAAGGGAAGGGGAAGAGGCCGGTCTGGGCCATGGTGGAGGCCTGCGGACTGCTGCGCAGTGAAGAAAGGAAAAAGGCTTGGATTGGCTTTTCTATCTTCCTTCTCTTCTCTTATTCCTTCTCTATTTTCTATTCTATGTTTTAGCTATGCCTTGGCCTCATGATGATTCACCTAAGTTGCCATGTATGTGTTTCTCCTTGTGGGGTCCACTAAGTGTCTTCTAGGGTTTTAGGGGTACCTCGCATAGTGGTTGGCAAACATTGGGACAAGGTTCTTGTATAGATTTGAGGGGAAATCAAAGAAGAAAACTAAAGGAAGATTGGTGATTTTGCTACGGACTTGTGCACTCCAAACTCCAAATAAATACGGGATCGAAACCGACTCAAGAAACAGAGCAAACCCCTACAGTCAATCTATATGCATGCGACGTTTCACTGGCATTATTCTCCCGTGTTTGACCTGGGTCTAACCTAGCAACTACATGCTTCACATGTTTGCAAGAAAATTTTTGAAAGTTCGTATTTTTGGTTTATGGAAAAATTCGGGTTGTTACACCATTCCTGATTGGTCAATTGGAATGTTCTTGGTAGCTCCAAAGTCTGATATCTTAGCTGTTAATTGATCATTGAGAAGTATATTTGAAGACTTCATATCTCTATGAAATGTTGGAAATGATGCAGCTGAATGTAGATATGATATCGCCCTCGCAACTTCTGTTGCAATTCTCAATCGGTGCTCCCATGGCAATGCAGTTGAACTATCGATATGAATATGCTGATAAAGGGTTCCATTGGAAATAAACTCGTACACTAGCAATGGAACTTGTGTTTCAAGGCAGCATCCTATAAGGCCTTGAGAATATTTCTATGGTTCACTTGAGAAAGCATAGCAATTTCATTTATGAATTCATCGGTTCATTTGTTTACTCGGTTCTTTGTCTTCTTGATTCATTCTTGAAGGATCAAATTTTTTATTGCCACAATTTCGAGGCCTAGAATTCCTTTGAATATAGCCCCATTACCTCCTCGACCAACCACTCGAGCCAAATCAAAATTGGTTGTAGCCCTCTCTATCTGCACATTTTGATGTCACAAAAGACAGATTTATGTGAAAGTATGCTATAGGAAGGCTACAACCAATTTTGATTTGGCTCGAGTGGTTGGTCGAGGAGGTAATGGGGCTATATTCAAAGGAATACTAGGCCTCGAAGTTGTGGCAATAAAAAATTTGATTTTTCAAGAATGAATCAAGAAGACAGTAGCCGAGTAAACAGAGGAACCGACAAATTCATAAATGAAACTGTTGTGCTTTCTCAAGTTAACTACGAAAAATATTCTCAAGGCCTTATATGATGCTTCCTTAAAACACAAGTTCCATTGCTAGTGTACGAATTTATTTCTTATCGAACCCTTCATGAGCATCTTCATACCAATAGTTTAACTGCATTGCCATGGGAGCAATGATTGAGAATTGCAACAGAATTTTCAAGGGCGGTATCATATCTACATTCACCGCATCATTTCCAACATTTCATAGAGATGTTAAGTCTTCAAATATACTTCTCAATGATCAATTAACAAATATCAGACTTTGAGCTGCTAAGAACATTCCAAATGACCAATCAGGAATGGCAATAGAGGTTCAAGGAACAAATGGGTATCTAGATCAAATGTACCTCTATGATGGCTGGCTCACTAATAAAAGTGATGTTTATAGTTTTGGTGTGCTTCTTATAGAAATGCTAACTAGAAAGAAACCACATAGCTATCGTAATGATGATGGTATTGGACTTGTTAACCATTTCACCTCATTGCTCACAGAAGAAAAACTGAATTATATAATAAATCCTCAGGTCAGCGAGGAAGAAACTGGAGAAGTCCAAGAGGTATCTAACCTAGCAGTGATGTGTACTGATGTAAGTGTAGAAAATCGTCCTACGATGAGAGAAGTGGAGATTACACTTGAGAATATAATATCTTAGAAGGAACATGCTCTACCTGCTGCAATAGGAAGGAGAATAGATCAAGTTAGCGTGGAAGCAAGTAGAATAAAGCAAGTTACCTTAGATGCAAGTCGGCAATACACTATGGAGGAGGAAATCTTGTTGCCAACATCTTTTCCTCGATGATCTTGTGCAACAATAGATAGTGTCATAGTGATAGTGAGAATTCCCATTTCAACATAGTCATGAATAAACAAATGCTACTTTGTTTCATCTTATTAATTATTATATATGTTAATGTTTGGGGAATAAATTTGTTTCATCACTACAAAGCAAGTA
Source organism: Chrysopogon serrulatus (assembly GCA_015844335.1). Classification (NCBI taxonomy): domain Eukaryota; kingdom Viridiplantae; phylum Streptophyta; class Magnoliopsida; order Poales; family Poaceae; genus Chrysopogon; species Chrysopogon serrulatus. The sequence goes on from JADLZL010002591.1 coordinate 114,077, forward strand.
AAACTCATGCTTGTTGTTTATGAGAGTTTCAATGATTCCTTGTTTATCTCTCTATATCCTATCATAAGATCCATATCAGGCTAGATGCAGTAGAGCTTCCTTCTGAAGTTGTAAAGCGGATAACCTTTGAAGAACATATCACTGACATAAACATTAACAAATTGCAAGAAGTGGTGGCAGATAAAGGACTGCTTGTCTCCACGAGTGATTTTTAACCATCTGGTAACTTATACAATCATTGTTCAATAAAAAAGAAGCCTTCATCTATTTATAAAATTAAACTGTGAACTATAGACTAGATCATTCATATGAAAGAAAAAAAGATAAGAAAAGCTAATTGTCGCACCATACGAATTGTACGTGGAATATTGAGAATTCAAAAAATATCCTGATAACACTTTTATATATCTCTCCAACTAAAACATTCCGATTGATTCTGTGCACCCAGTGATACCAAACCACACCTACGATTTGTCTACCGGGAAAAATAAACTCCCCCTCACCTGCAACCCCACACGTCGTGCACAAATCCCCCGAACCCCACACGCATGAAAAAAATCGCCCTGCAGCCGTCGCTCCTATTCTCCATCTCGACGCGCCGCCGCCTCTCCTCTGCCTCGTGCGTCGCTGCGATGGCATGGGCAAGGCCAAGGGAAACCAAGGCGGTCTGTTGCAGCAAGGCCGGCGGCAAGGATGAGATCAGCTCCGCCTTGTAGGAATTCAAGGTTGCGGCTGTTGCAGCCTTGCCTCTTCATTCATGCTCGCTGCCACCTCGCCCCATCCTCAGCTGGATCATACCCACCGCCCCTGAGACGACATGACCTCTCCGTTGTAAGTGCTCGAATTCAGATTTGATATTTTCCCCCAGATGTAAAATTGTGTTGCAATTTATGTGAGTTAATGTTTTTGGACTAAAAACTGCGTGGTTGGTTGAAAGGAGACCCATATAAAATCCTAACTGCTTCTCTCTGGCCACACGGACTACGGATTTGTGTTGCAGCGCATGTGCATTTGGATATGCTTCTTATAGTTGTTTTAAAAGTTCTTGAAGGAACTGGTTACAATGAACTTCTGAATGAATACAGGGCAAACAAATTGTGCCACCCTGTTAAGTTGGGTAAATGTCTTGAATCTGTAGCACAAGTTCAAGTGAGTCAGTTTGTACTAAATGGGTTTTGGAGAATTTTAGAGATTAAATCAAAACGTGTGCACAGGACAGAGTGTTAAATCAGATAGAGATTTTCATGGGCTGCAAAATAAGTCTTTTTAAAGTTGCTGATAGGTTTATTTCCTCAAATCTGGAAGCTTTAATTCAGGGTAGGTTTATCTCATAATTATAAAGCGTCGTGACTGCTCATGAAACTTTTCATCGTGTGATCAGAATAAGAGAAAGAGTTCATCCTAAAGCTGAATTGTGGAACAGTTTATGATAGAGTTAACTGGTGGTGTTCACTGTACGTAGGTTAGAGAAGAAATATGAAAGAGCCATTGGCATGTTGAAGACACTGGGACATGGCTTTCAGTTCAAGACACTGGGTATGGCATTCAATTCAAGACAGTAAGACACTAGGATATGCACTACATGTTGAATTCAATATATATTTTTTTTGACACTAATATGGCTGCAGGTGATAGCTGAATAGCTTTCCGAGGATGAGATTGCTGAGTTAAGAACTTGGTGCTGTTTGGTTCCAGCTTGGGTAATGGGATGGCAATGTAAATGGGTACCCGACGTCATCGACTGCAGGGAACTAAAAACCCCTAGCTGTTTGGTTTATGTCCGGATCGTTTTATCCATTATTACATACATATCTTAAACTCTTATAAAGCCCAACTCCATTAGTATTTTATCTTGACATGCAAGGTGTCCACCTAAGCAATCCACTATCACTTCCAATTAAAACCAATTAGCATTATATCTAGACATGCAATATATCCACCTCATCATCCACTATTATTTACATTAAAGTCCACTTACATAGGTAATGATATCCACGATAGCAAGACACATCATCTATTAATATATATTTAACTATCCACGTCAGCATGTACAATGTCCACTAACATCAGTTTGTAATAGTTAATCCATTCCTTAAGTAAATCCATGAGTTTAATTTCATTTCAAGTCAGAAGTTCCTACAGCAACGTGCGGGGATATACTTCTAGTATCTACGTATTGTAGAGTGCGGAGACCTTGCTTGTGCTGCCGTCTTTGGATTCATTGATCTTATAGACGGTGTTAATGTTCTTGGACGTTGGCGTCGCCCCTGAAGCTAAGGCACAGCAGGTGGATGCGACGACGATAGCGGAGCTGCGGGCACTCGAATGCTTGGGGCTCGACTGACAGATAGGAGTCATGGCCACTCAGAAAGCTAGCCTAGGACTCCAGAGATGAACATGAGTCACGTGAGCAAGAGAGACTCGCTGCGCCGCTGCGGGATTGGATAACACAAGTTAAGGAGTAGTAATGACGTTGTATAGATCCCGAACCGTTGGCACTGTGAATGATTACGGACTGATCAAACCAAACAATAGACAATAGGATCCAAAAGCGGTGTAAATGGATGACCGACAGAAAACGCCGAACCAAACACCCTTATGACAACTGTTCAAGGAAAGATAGAGCTGTATTTACTTTTGGTCATCTTAGGACAGTGATTTGGTACTGAATTTGAAGAGTAGAACAATAGTTATATATGGAAATGTTAACATGAGATATTTCCTGTTTGGCACATGACCAGTTGTTAGTTTGTTTCGTTCTTATTATTTCTGCCTAGTCACAAGAGATGATAGTTTATTCGTACGATTAATTATTTCTAGCTATATAATTGGGGATGACAACTTAGTTCAATGCTTAGGAGTATGGGTAAGAGATAGAAGACTAGTTTGCTAAATATAAGTTAATCAGTACTATGTATCTTTTAGCATTGTCTAGTAATAGTGGTAATGCTAAGAAATGTCAACAAATCATAGAGGCATGCAAATAGTGGCATTAATCATCGCCCATTCCTATAGGACTACATGGGAGAGGGTGGTTTGGTCTGGTCAGTGCATGGTTTGAATGTGTTTGTGCCTAGAGCGCCTGCCCTTCCTTCCCTTTTCTGCGCATGACTTGCTTTGGAAGTTTTCGGGAGCGAGGCTAGAGTAGGGCCGTGCAAGCCGCTCACGTCCCTAGGCTGTGGATTCGATCGGGCCCACCTGTTAGACGGTGGGTTGTGCGAACTGGACTCCTAGGGATGGGATTCTATTCCCTTTCTAGGATCTTGTGGGGTGGTTTTGTTCCTTGAGGGTTGTGACCACTTTTTGGGACACAATCGGACGTGGGCTCCCTTAGCGGGTCTCCTCAACCTGGTCTTTGGTTGGCTTATGGCCTTGTTATCTGTGTTTTTAGGAAGAAGGTTGATACCCCAGGTATTTCACCTCTGACATCTATATATATGAGAAAGGGCTAGTTGGGCAACCATCCTTGGAGGGTCACTCTTATTTGTGTTGTGTTGACAGGAGGCTAGGGTTAGACAGGGAGGAGTGGCTCTTGTTAATGAGCTTTTTGCCATACATAGCTTTCATATGCTAGGAGTGGCATGTAATTGTACCTCGTGAAGTAATCCAAGGATCAAATTCATGCTCCACTTGTTCCCCTCTCCAAATATGAGTTTTTCCATGTTCTGTGATATTCAGAGGTATTTTTGAAGGATTTTTGATTCGTTCATTTTGATTTGTTTGGGGTGAATCCAACTAATAAGATATGAGCAAGGACATGTGTTGATGTTGTTCACTGAAGGATTTACTTAGATTTGACACGAGCTCATATATTGGGATTGATTTTGATTTTGGGGGAAACTTGTTCTTGCACTGAATTTCTTTGATTTCTAGAGTTTGAGTTTGATCCAAGCCTTATCCCTTTAGATAGCTTAATTACCAACTCCGTGAAGAACCTTTGTGCAAAATCTGAAGTCAATACGAGTTGATTTGGTCAAGATTTGATAAATTTTTATTTGGCTCAAGCTGCTAGAAACAAGCATTGTGGAACCTCTGGGATGAAAACGTGGAACATCAGGAACACGGAACCTTCGGGCTTGTAGGCTAAATTCTGTTAACTTGGTCTCTGAGTGTTTGTTTTGTGATCCGTCTTTTGCGTTGGCTATCAACCGATCCATGGAACTTATCTAGATACTCTTGCCACTAGTTGGCTTGTGTTGACGGTCACTAATGTCAATTATAACCCATCAATTATCATCAAACTTGACATGAAATGAACCACAGAGCATAGGTATAGGGTTTTGATCTAACGAGTTCCACGAGTTTTGGTGAATCTATGTTTCTACAGGTACATACTGGAAAAGCTATCAAAGTTGACCAATATGATAGTATAAAAGTATCTCAAATGATGGATTAGAATGCACCATTGCAACGGGCTCGTCGAGACGATCGAAACAGACATATCATTTGCTATATTTGAAGTTCCGGATGAAAAGATATCGCACCTGCAAGTGGCACCTACACAGGAAGGATCTAGAAGGTACCAGAAGACATCACGTCGAAGGGGAGGCCCGGCGGCCACCAGGTGGGACCGGCCGGTCTGGCCCAGAGCCCGCTGGTGGGCTTCGCCCAGGTTGCTCCACCGCCTTTGAGGATTGATCTCAGCCGTCCGCCGATGTCGGTTTGATCCAAGGGCTCACGTTAATCACTCCTCCCTATAAAAGCAGCCCCAGACCCCAGGGGGGAGACATCCCCTGAAACCCTAATTTATTATTCGTTGGGATCCATTCGAGAGGCGTCCCTTTTAGGATCATACTCTCATAGAGATCAACACACCAGGGAGATTAGGGCTAGATTCTTCAATGTAATAGAACTGGAGTTGAAGTAGAGTCTTCCCGCAGCGCCCAATCACCTTCGAGAGCTGGCCACTGCCAGCTGCCCAGCCAATTGAGGGCTCTTGGGGAGACCAAGCGGAACGGACAGAAGGTAATTTTGACAATTATCAGGAAAGAATGTCTTTTGATTTGCATGAAACATCCTTTGGAGGGTATCCACGCTAGCGCGTGGTCGAGCATCTGATGTCAGCAGAAGCTATCATGAGAGGCAGATGCACCAGCAGAGGACTAACTATAGGCTTCGTACCATTGAGGAGCAGAGCGCCACCGTCCTAGCACAAAACACTTCCATCCCTAGAACAATTGAAGTTGCAGTCTTAGTACCATCAATAGCACGGCAAAACTGGGACTACCTCTTCTAGCAGGTAGGATACCAGTAGCCACCGCCACCATACTAATGACTATTGCAAAATCTAGCTTGGAGAGAGCACCCCACTGTATTAGGGTAACTGATTTTTGTCTTTGTTTTTGATTAGTAATTTGCTTTGTTAGCCAGTTTGCTAGTTTGAGTAGGACCTTGAAGAAAAATCTTTTGACATAGAGTGTAGGCTTGCTTAAATTCCAGTTTGCTTAAATTAAAAATTGAAACTTAAAAATCGAATAAAAAGAGTGTACATAGGGTTGCTTAAATTCCAGTTTGAGTAGGACCTTGAAGAAAAATCTTTTGACATAGAAATGATGAATACTTGCTCTATTAAATTTCTCTCAAGTACCAAGCTTACAGTCAAGAGTTCTTCCAAGGTTTTAGACACAACTGTAATCCATTGTCTAGTTCCAAATTACTTTTGGCGAGTTGAAAAACTCCATGGTTTTGGGAAAAAATTGTTGGAAACTCTTGATTACAATATATATGCTATTTCATAGTGAACTAACAAAACAATTACCGTACAATAGTCAAAGAGACTATCTGCAAGAGTACAGATTTCCCATGCTGTCACCCACAATAGTAAAAAGACTCACCAAACTGTAAGGGTCTGTTTGGTTCATGCCCAAACCATGCCA
>JADLZL010002592.1:0-272889 GCA_015844335.1 Chrysopogon serrulatus
AAGCAGATGTCCAATGATTAAATTAATATAACTTATTCTTTAGTACTTCAATTTATTCCTCTGACAAACAAGTTCATCTTGGTATGACTACCAACAACAATACAGAGTATTAGTAAGTTGCATCCACCGACCACCATGCGAATCATATTGAACAACGTTCTTTTTTTTTTCTGGTCATTTGGAGCTTCATACCCCGTACACACTGGCGCTGTTTAGTGATTAGCAAAACAATGAATGAGCAAGGACAGACATCGTTTTACTAATTGACTAGTAAGATTGGTCATTTTGGTCACTAGAAATCATTTTGATGGCAAGGGCCACACGACGTATTGGAGTACCTGGCATAATCACCATGATGGCTTATGTATTTACCTGATGTGCTAACAAAAGCAGTTCCTTTAAAAACATATAAGTACATTAGACGGAATTAAGGGCCTCCTTACATACCAAGGACTAATTACTGCACGTACTTTATGTTTCGTTTTCAGGCTGCATGTAGTACATCCCGTCATAAATACTTAGACGTTTGACTTTACACGCCTTATTAGAAAAAGAAAAACAGAAGCATACGTATGTAAGTACGTACGTACATTAGACTGGATTAAGGGCCTCCTTACATACCAAGGACTGGTATTTCGCCATGGCTGGGTAGCTCGGCTCCTCGCCGGAATTTTGCCAGATTTATGATTCCGGCTCGGCTGACTCATCTTGTAGAATGGGGAGGGAGCAGAGAAGATGGCGAACGCATATGTGAGGTCCTCATGTCTGCAACAGTGGGGTTGTGGCGGTGTCGCCATGGCCGATGATGATAGAGCTCGCCGGCGAATGCGGTGGGTCCTACGGGCCACGATTTGAGTCGATAAAGACACGGCGTGATAGAGGGGACAGTGGCAAATGCTGTCGGTATAACAAGTAGGAGGTGGCATCCTCAACCCAGTTTGGCACTCACACCAGAGCAAAAGAGAGGAAAAAGGAAAACGAAAGGCATCCTCAGCTTCGTCACCTTTCCACGAAACTTCGGCTCTTTGGTCGTAGGTGACGAAAAAGAAGCAGAATGGCGTCAATGGTCATAGCAGGCGAGCTCTGCACTTCGGCGAGATCTGGCGTGCGTGCACGGCGGTGGGAACCAGGGTTAGCAGAGCGGCACTGAGAGAGAGGAAAATGGGTGCGTCAGGGGCTTGCTCCCTTTTTATAGGGGGCTCTCAAATGCGCTCCTCACGTTGATCCCTAGAATATTGGGATTGGGTCTTGAGGATTTCCATCCCTGGCCGATTCATGCTCGGACACGAGGAAGAGGATGACTGACAAGTGTGGTCTTAGCGTCGGTGACAGACAGAGCAGGTTGGAGGCGCAGCGGGCCTCAGGTCCTACTTGGGCTGGCATGCCGACTCAGGCATCAGCCTCAGAGGGCATGTTGGGCCAGGTTGGGTCATGGCGAGAACCAAAAAAAGGAGAATGTTTCCCCTTTTCTTTTTAGAATTTTCAAAGTACTTTTCAAAAAAAGCATTTTGATTTTTTAATTTAAATCTAATCCATACAGTACAGAGAAATAAATGTTCTAGCGTAAACTCAAGAAAATGTTGCTAAGCCTTGTGATAAATTTTATTAATTTAAAGAAAAGCAGATGTCCAATGATTAAATTAACATAACTTAGTCTCTAGTACTTCAATTTATTTCTCTGACAAAGAACTTCATCTTGCTATGTTTACCAGCAGCAAAACAGAATATTGGTAAGTTGCTTCCACCATGCAAATTAAAACGATGTATGAACGGACAGACATAGTCTTGATAAGTTACCAATAAGACTAGTCATTATGGTAGTAGGCATGAGAAGACTGCACTAGACACTAGAAATCGTTTTGATCGCAACAGCCACACCTGGCGTAATAACCATCATGTCTTACGTATATTTACCTAATGTGTTCACACCTGGCTTATGCATATGATTGTCCATGTCTGTAACTAGGCCACACACAAAAAAACGGTAATGATTGGGTTAAAATGTCCGACACACAATTAGAGCCGAATAGGTGCCGCACGCCATGCCACCACCCGTCGGACTCCGCCTCCCGCATCGTGGCCTGTGACCCTACTCTTAGGCGCGACCTGTGACCCCCTCCCCATTCCCCCCCACCGTCCGGCTTCGAGCACTCCGCCCTCCTCCCTTCATCTCCCCTCCACCGCAACGACTATGAGCCGCGGCTTCATGCGCTCGGCCTCCCTTCCTTCATTTCCCCTCCATCGCAGCGACCTACGCCAAAGGAGTTAGGGGTGATGGTGGCCGCTTTTCGGCGAGTAGACCATGCCTCCTCCCTCCCTGCTCTCCCTCTCCCTCCCCCTCTTACCTCCATGCATCCAGACGGAGGATGATGGTACTGCTCCGATGAGGTAGGTGGCGATGCATCATTCACGCCTCCCCCTCCTTTCTTCTCCTTTGGATCTAGCCATCCCCTCCTCGTGCTTCTCCTTCTCCTCCCCCCTTTGGATCTATGGGGTGTGGTGATGGCTAGGGTTCCGACAAGCTCTCGGGGGTTCAGCTCTCGCCATGTTACAATAATTTTTTTCAATGTTGCAACAGATGATTTTGGAATGTTGCAATGTTACTTTTTTCGGGTTGTTGCAACAGACGTTTTCATATGTTGCATGAGTAGTGCGTGAGATGTTGCAACAGTTGTTTTTTGTTTGTTGCAGTGGATGTTTTTGAATGTTGCAACAGACATTTTTTTATGTTTTAGTTCATATCTTTGTTTTTGTTGCATTAGTTGTTCTTTTCAATGTTGCAATAGCTCCCCTTGGTGTTGTAGCTAATTGGCGGACGATAGGGACAAGTTCACAGTGGGCGGAGGTGCTGGGGGCTAACGAGGTTGGGAGCTGGTGGATCCCTTGCCACGTAGGTGCGGGGGTGGGTTCCTTGTGTAGGGAGCGGAGGAAGGGCGAGCGCATGCTCGGGAGTGGAAGAAGAGCGGGCGGTTTTTCCTTTGGGGTCGCGGGATTGCAGGTGCACGTGGGGGATGGAGTGCAGCACGGGCGTCTGTCCGAACGTCCGAGCGCTAGATGGACCGAAAAAAATAGAAAACAAAACCAGTTCCTTTAAAAATATGTAAGTACAATAGACCGGTGGATTAAAGGGCCTGTATTCGTACCAAGGACTAATTCCTCTGCGTAGTTTGTTTATTTATTTTTTTTCCTTTCACGAATTGGTCCCTTCTTCATATTTTGTTTTCATGCTATAAGTACTACCTCTGGTCATAAATACTTGATACGTTTGACACTGCACATCTTAATTAGAAAAGAAAAAAAATAGGGGCATACATGCATAGGCCTTGTAAAATATTATGACTTAATTTCTTGTACTTCAATTTATTTCTTTTTGTTGTATAATGACTCAAATCCTACTTGTAATATGAATGAATAAAGTTGTGCTATTATTACTAATTAGAAGCACCAATAGAGTCTCTTTTTAATCCTCATTAGATGCGCCTAGAAGAAAAGATAAATGCTAATCAGAAATATCCAACCATCAAATCAAAGACTACCCATCCATCACAGTTGGATCCATTTTGTTTTCTACGAAATTACCCACCTTTGCCATTATTATAGATAAAAATCACTTTTTAGGATAAAACACTTTGATGGTTTAGCTGAAATCTTGAATGATAGTATTAAGTTCACAATTAGTTTCTAACTCTGTTCTAAATTATAATTGATTTGACTTTTTTGTGTCAAGTGCAATCAAAAAATGACTTAAATTTGACTATTTTTACACAATTTTTGAATGACATGAGCAATCAAACTTGTGCTAAAAAAGTCAAACGAACTATAATTCAGAACTGAAAGGAGTAGTAAAATATTGGATGAGCCTTATTATTCACATAACTTGGGAATGCATTTTTATCCAATGAAGCTAGACCTCTACGTCAATCCTCACTAGATGAACTGGACAAAAGAGAATGTTGAAATTCTCACATTAATCACAAACATCCAACCACCAAATCAAAGACTCTAACCATCCGTCACAATTTGGATCTATTTTGTTTTCTAGTTATATCATTACTTCACACAGTTTAAAAAATATAAACAAGTGATCACGCACCAAAGGTATTCAGGGTAATTGATGATTCTGTCCACCAAGTGAAAGACATCTTCATCTTTATCGTCATCCATTTATAATTGCCGAAGTCTCGTCTTCTTACGCACGGAAGCTAGTCCCTCCTGAAAAATGCAATTCTGTCACTATTTTGTTTCTCCAAACAAATAATTTTCCTGCCCATTAGGCCATTACGGTTCGATTTCAAAAGCAGAGAAAAATGAATTATAAACTAGCATCTCAATCATGGAACTTAAATATAGGACAGTCCTCTACTTAGAGCCACAGCAAAAAAATAGTCCAATAGGGTCTCAACTTGAGTCTTAATGTTTCGTATTGGCTGTTCAAATGTTTCTCTGCCCCTTTGTGAATATGTAAGAAGCTCCCTACAACATAGATTTTTCATGAGGAGTTTTTTCCGGCTCCAAATTTTTTCTTTAATGTGTCCTCCCTCCTTTCTATGGCGCCCTGCCCCACCCCCCTCCCCATCATGCTGACACCTCCAGACTCTATATAAAACCTTTGCTAGCTAACCTAGTACAAAACCTTTACACAGTAAAGACATTCAAGAAGCCACGCAAATATACACTTGTCCGTTGTAGTTTTGTTGTAATTTATTGGTTTAATGATATATTCTAGAAAGGATTATCATTGTCAATTAATAACACACGCCAGAGGTGATAAAATAACCATGGTCATCACCACCATTTGGAAACCAGCAGTGCTACCACCACCCACTTTCACCGATGGGGGACAAAAACAGCCGTTGATACCAGGATTTTCATTCTGAATTTGTAGGTTCAGATTTGTAAAGGCTAGACAAAAATTTACAGACTTCTCAAAATTTCAGCTAGAATTTTGGTTATTTTTCTGCTTTTCGTTTCGAGCAGACGGTTTTAGTGTCACTGTAGTAGGCTGAACCAAGGGGTGAAGTTTCGAGCAGCAATCCATCCAACGTAATATCATTGCTTCACACTGTTATGAAAATATAAATGCAGACATAAGAATAATAAGTGAGTGCGATCACCCACCTTATATATCCAGGGTAATTGATAAGAATGTCCACCAAGCCAAAGGCATCTTCAGCCATTTATACGTTGTCCCTCATCTGCTCAGTCACGGATGCCTAATCCCAATAGAAAAATGCAATGCTGTAAGTATTTTGTTTCTGTCATCAAATTAAGGTGCATTCAACGATCAATAATATCATCATGAATACTATTTGAAGTGGACTCCCAAAGGCAAATGGTATGTTATATATGTCCTAAATAATAAAATATATGTACTCTGTGCTGTGCTTGTGTAGCTCAGTGCTGTGCTTGCGTTCAGAATTTTCTCTTTTTTTCTCTTGATTGGATTTCACCATTTTGGGCAGCTCCTGATATTTGTCTGCCCCCTAATGTATGCGTGTGTAGCTCCATTAGTTCCTCCATCTTGCTCTGCTGAATTATGTGATTTATTGTTTCTTTTCTCTTTTTTCTTGAATTATTGCATCTAAGACAATTTTCCTTCTGCGTGGTGGAGAAGTGGTATGACTTCGGCTACATCAGCAAGAACACCTACCTCACAGGATATGGCAAAAGTAGGGATCAATTCATAAAGGTCAAAAAGTAAAGGCAAAATCGTTGTTTATATTTAACACAAGGGCATGAACACAAACACCCATGCCCCAAAAAGTAAACTCAGGTGAAACATCATGCGCCTTGTGTCTATTTTTTGTTGATGACAGCAAGTGTGTATAGGTAGTTTATTTCAAAATATTACTGGATTTTGAAACTATAATTCAAACTGAAAAATATGTCCAAAACATTTTTTCTGTGCTGAGGACTGTAGACCAAACAAGCAAAACTTAGATTTGTAACTTTTGTGACTCTTCTGCTAACCTTGTATAAGGCGACTACCTCTCCCTATGGTCCATGCAATAATTCTTAGTGGAGATGGCATGAACATGTATCGACAAAAAAAAATTCACTTGTCTTTATCTTTTAGTTGTTTGATTTGTTTGGCTATTAGACATGTAACCATTGGCAGCTAATGCTCCAACATAATGATTTGTGTACTCAACTAACAAACAACAATAACTTATTGGAAAAAGTGTTGTTTAAAGATAAGGAAAGAACGTGAGTTTGATTCTTTATTTATCAGAAATATCTTAGAATTTTCTATTTTGACTTGATTATTCTTTTCATCAGGAGGTAATAAGTAAAACAGCAGCACAGAATGGACGGTGAGAGTAGGTGCGTGAGAAAAAAACAGCTTGAGGGGAAGCTTGAGGGGAAGGAGCGTGAGAGAAAAGACTGAGAAAAATAAAGCTCCATACAAATTCCGTGATTTTAATCCAGAATATTAGTGTGATGAATCACTGAGAAGGAAGGTTCTTTAATTCTAGCTGCACTACTACAAACAGCTATTGTATCCCTATCTCTCTGTCCATCTGCTTATTTCTTCTTCTTCTTTAGTTCTTTTTTCTATCTGCACACTGGTATAGTGGTATATTTTGTGTTTGCACAAACATGCATAGTTTCCAATCTATGGATACGGTATGGCGCTTATGTTCTTTGGGTCTATCTAATGTATTTGTTCAGTTTTCATGTGTTCTTGTTCGTAAATGTTTGAGTTGGCTTGGCTGCAAACAAAACACTACACAAAGGACAGACCTATAGTGTTCTTTAACTCTGTTTATTCAATTCGAAAAACATATGCAAATCCTCACACATGCACACATACACTCTGCCTTAATTAGCACTAATTCAAGTAACACAAAACACTATTAGACTAGCTATACTCTACTGTATGATATGGTAATTTAACAAAGATTTTATTGAAAATGTACCTCGTTTCAGATGAACAATCATTGATCCTATCAGTTGAGGTCGGAGACTGTCAATGTGAGACGTGTGACAGCATTGAGACTTGAGAGAGGTTACAACAACGTGCAGGGGTGAGAGTTCGAGGTTTGATGTGCTGGATGAAAAAATAATGGCCACCACACCTGAACTACTATATACAACTGAAAGAGGCAGCTACCATGCGTATTGGATGCTTTTCTTTTCTAAAAGCTGGATGCAAGCACAAGTAAGGAGTGATATGCTGCCTTATGCCATGCCACTATCTTTTCGGAAAGCTCATACCACAAGCAAAGGAACAGAGGGCAGTGTCTTTCACTCAGGCTCTAAAAGGGAAAGGTAGAGAAACCCCGGCCCCAAAGCAAATTGAAGACCAGACCATGTATGAAACTGAATCAAACAAGTAAAAATGATACTATGAATCAACACAAAGTTAAAGGAGCATAACAGACATGATGGGCTATGGGGCAAGGACCGAACGAACTAAAGAAAATATCTACAGAGTGGACAGGAAAAGAGAACGACAATGTTAAGCAAGTAGCCAGTCATGCTCCCTTCCTATGATTGAGTCTCATTAAGGCCTCGTTTATTTCCATCGGATTGGCCTATTCCTGGCCAGAATTATTCGGTTGCTATTCAAATTAAAGTAACAAATCCGGCTAAAATCATTGCTAGGGTTCAATCCCGTGGAAGCAAACATGGCTTATCAAAGAATGAAGTACAACAACCCACCAAAACGGGAGATCAACTCTAGGAAACCTGGCTAGGCCTAGATTAAATCCTGACATTGCCTACAAGCAGTCTTGGTCACGCCTACTTCCAAATCCGGCTAGGCCAACGCACCATCCTGGCCTAGCCTACCTTTTCTGTTCCACCAGCCTGAACCAAACTCTAAAACAAAAAAATTTGATCACATAAAATCCGATTAAGCTCAAAATTTGAAGAGATGGTTATATAAAAGTAAAACCTGGCCTAGCCTGCATGTAGTCCCGGCCAGGACTACTTCCAAACCCAGCTGGGCCTAAATTGCATCATGGTCTGGCCTACTTTTTCTGTTTCAGCCGCTCGAACCAAACTCTAAAAAGGGAAGATTTGATAAAATGAAATCAATTAAAATCAAATTTTGCAGACATGTTTGTGACCATATTTAGAAACCATCCCCAAAAGATGAACTCCAAAAGATTAAAGAAACTCTGGGAATCTTGGAGCAGAAGTTCGGGACGTCGCTGAAGAAAGCCAGTAAGAATCTCGTATTCTTGCCATTAATCTCGTCACCCACCATTTACTACCTTTCTTTTTTTTTACAACAGACAGAGACAGCAGTGTGTGGGTACGTGCATGCAACTTATTAGGAGACAACTGATTTTTTTTTTTTGTCTTTTCTATTATTTCTCTTAAATTTAACCAACAATCTAACGGGTTAGATGCGTAGTGTAAAAAAAGGAAAAAAAGAATTATAAGTTCACCTTTAATCTAAAATATTTAAAATATTGTAATGGTACACATTAATTGTGCCATGGAATGTAATTGAGGCAAAGCAAGGTCGATGCCACATTATTAGTCAATAGTCACAATCCCAATCATGCTTAGATCAATGGACAAACACCAACCACTGAAAAATTAATATATCAATTACCTGATGGTTCTATAGAAAAATAATGTATCTATAAAAGGATTAAATTATAAAACAAATTGCTGGAGTTGCAACACTTTTCCAAATGACCCTACGCAACACAAATATGGATTGCACACGGCCCACTAAGCAACACTGAAAAAGACACATGAATGCTTCCAGTGACCATCTCAAATTGCAAAAATTTTCAACAATTCCTAGCTGGGTCTCCGTACGCAAGATTATTTTCAATATCAGGGAATTTTCGCCAGCCTACCTGATGTTCTCTGGTTTTAGTACTGAAGTTGTACCGGTAAATGGTAGAATTCTCTCCAGAGATCGTTGGTGAGCAAAATCATCCATACCCTCCAATCCTCGTATTTGGCGACAAAGTGTCTATTGGAGACCAGATCGTCCAAGGACACGATGGGGCACTCGAGATTTTCTTGTGGGAGACCCTCATATCCCGAAAGAGCCCACACATCCTCGCAATCGATCTCTCCGTCGTTCTCCCACGTCAATGGCGACTCCACATCCATGCTGAGATCCATCGTCCAGGTTGTGACAGTGAAGGCGAACGGAGAGCGGCCACATGTGCTCCTGCCAGGGCCACCACAGCAGCAGTGCGGGCCGATGCTGACAAACCACACTTTGCTAGCCCCCGCGGAGCCATCTTCATGGAGTACTTCATGCGAAACAATTCATCGTCGCAGTCGTTGTAGCTGCAGCGACCGCTCACCTTGGCTGGCAGAGGACCGTAGCGCACCTTGGGCCTTGTAACACCCCAGGTGTTAAGCGTAATAATTTGGTCAAGTCATCATCTTAAGCATGAAGCATCATGTTAGTAAAGTTAAAAAGGTTGCATGAGTGGTTCAAGTTTGTTGCAATTATTTGTGCTTGCTTTGCTACGCATGATATGACTATGTTAATTATATGATGCGCTTATAGCTTAATCAAGGTGGTTAGTGGTTTGATTGAAACTAGTGATGTTTTCCAAATCAAAATATTTAAAAGGAAGAACCAAATCTGAATTGGGAATTTAAATTCTCACTTTGGCCAGAAAGGGCTAAGTGTGGAATTGAGAATTTCAAATTCAAAGTTGGGGATTTAATTACTACAATTTTTGCAAATAAAAAGTTCCAAACTTTTGTTCTACTTCAAAGTACAGACTTTGTACTTGGCAGTAGAGCATTGGATTGAGTCATGATATGCTTGATTGATCATTAAATAAATTGCCCAATATTGAATCAGCAAAAAAGGATATTTTAAACTCTACTTCAAAACTGAGTTTTGTATTTTCAAAAATATTTAGAATTTGGAGAGGTGCCCAAAAGCAAAGTTGAAGTTTTTAAAATTTTGAACAACTTTTATTTTGAAAATTTTTCAAGTTTCTATACAAATTTTAAAGTAATTTTGAAAAGGAAAACTGCTTTTGCTGGCGGTCGCTACAGTAACCTGAGGGGGCGAAATCGCCCTTCCCCTCTGCCCATGCCGTGACTCGCCGGCCCTGTGGCCGTTCTGGCGTCCTCGCCGGCAATTACGCGCGGCCGACCATCTGTCTTGCGTCGCGAAAGCCCTAGCCACTCCATGGAACCGCCCTGCCCTATAAATACAGAGCCATGGCCGTCGTCGTCTGTCTTCCTTCCCCACTGCTCCAACACCGGCCGTCGAGACCCATCGGCGAAATTCACCGCCACCTTTGCACCTCTGTCCAATTGCACTTGTAAGCAACTCCGCAACATAGTTGCGCAGTTAGAGAACCAAGTCTCAGCGCCTGAAATCGTCGGAAGCGCTCAGGCGCCACTGTCTTCTCCGTCTCCGGCCGCTGAGCCGCCGTGAAGGCCCGCTCCCCGACGAAGCCTTGCTACGTCGGAACAGCGGCCAGTCCGCAGCCTACGCCGCTGTGACCGCCACCACTGCCGACCGAGTCCCTCCGCTAGATTTCAACCTCAACCATCTAGCTGATTGTACTCGTGGTGAGCTACTGATGCTAACCGAGCCATCAATCGAACCTGTACCACGTTGTGCTCCCCGGAACGCCGCACGCCGGTGAACTCCGTCGTGTCAATCCACCACAGTCGCGGTTACAAGCATAGCCTAGGTGTTCTTGTGCAATTGAAGGTCGAGTCATGTTCGCCATGCCTAGTTGCATCTGTCGGTGGTCTTCGTGCCGCCGTTGCGCTCGCCGTCGCTTGCCGTGGCTCCGCCGAACTCCGCCGCCCGCCATGGCCGCTGCCGTGGTCACGGGGAAGCTCCAGCCGGCCAACCAAGCGACCCTGAGTATGCGGGGGAGAGAGGGGAACATGTCGGGCCAAGTCCCGCCGCCCGGCGAGATCGCCGTCGGCAAGGGAGCGCCGGTCAGCGCCCGGCCGTGCCGCCGTCGGCAGCGCGGCAGCCGATCCGACAGCGGCCCCCGCCTGTCGGTCGCAGAAGAGAGGGAGAGGGAGGCCAGCGCGGGGCAGGCCAAGCCGGCCGTGTTGGGCGGTACCGCTGCCCAAGTATCCCCGGCTGAGCCTGTTTAGGCTTTCAATCTTTTTCAGTTTCAAAAATGAATAAGTTTTGCTGATTCTTTGCAATTTCATAACAAAACAAATACAAGTGATAAAAATATGAGAAAAGTTATGCTATGATCTGTGTGATGTTCTCTACCAGAGAAAAATATGAGTTTGTCATGTTTAATACTTTGTGCATGCATTAAAATTCAATCTTTTAATTAAGAAATGCTTGATTTCTGATTTTTGTAGGCCATAATACTTATCCAAAAATTCTAAAAATTTTGGGTTAAGCTTTATATGATAAAAACCATCTCTACAAAAATTTTGGCTCTGTTTGGAGCAAGTTCACTTTAGAAAATAATTTGTGGCTTACTTTATGACTACAAAAATGGTTAATAAATAATAGCCAAATGGTTTAATAAATTCCCTAATAAACTTGAGTGATTTTGGGATTGAATTGAAGTCCATGGATCAGTACCTCCCCACTGATCTATGGCAAAGTCATGCTATAGTTAATAGTAGTGCTAGCCTTATGTTAATAATAAGGTAATTAATAAAAAGAGAGTGATTCATGTAGAGTTTCTTGTATTTGGCTTTGTATGAAGACCATGAGCCACGTCACCCCCTTCTGGTTCATGGCTTGTTGTGAGCTACTGGATAAACTTTGTAATCATCATGTTAATTAAATAAACTAAAAGTGCTTGATGTGGTTAACCTTACTTTTTAATCTCTGAATACAACTTTACCGTGAAGGAAAGTTGTACTCAAGATGTTTGATTTTGATTTAGTATTTCTATTCACTTAAGAGCATCTCATCTTGCATTTTAGTAGCATCGATTCTAGTAATTGAAGCATGCATTCTTATCTCCGTTCAGAGGTCAAAAGTGAGATAGCCGTCGGCGATCCGTTCGAAGTGAATCACACAGAGTCAGTGGGATTTGATATCTGTGGTTCATCTGAGGAAGAAGATCCATCCACTGAAGGCAAGCCCCGGAGCATAAACCTCTCTTCCTTGTGTTTTTGAAAAGCTTACACAATTGTTTTATATTTCGTGCATGTATTGGATAAATAATAATGATAAACCACTTGATGCATTACTCCCTTATCCTTGCCACCATATCCAAAGATTCCTTTTTAGTGGTATAGGTTAGTGATGCTTAGCCCTGCTTAGTAATAAGGTCTAGTGGCGAGTTGTCATTTGCTGTGAGCCTTGCTCTGGAGATGTCCTGAGAAGTGATGACTCGGTCGTTCGACCTGGTACCTCTCTCAGGTACAAGTAAGTGAAATGGATGATTACTTTAAGACCGGGCGGGTGGCATGCACTGTGTGATGATCAGTGTAGTGCTCCATCTGTGTCGATTAAGGACCGTTCCGTTGATTGGCCCTTGGATCGAGAACTTTTGCAGTACCGGCCATATACTCCGGTAAGCCTCATACCCTGGCTATTCTAGTTTGTGAAACGATAACCGCGCACTGGGAGTGGAGAGATGGCGGGAACATGTGTACCCACCCGGCATGTACAACCGTCAAGGACGGAGTCGGGAGTGTGGAGTACTAGTTCCTGGGTAGCGCGGACCAGTTCACATTTGGAGGATCTGGGAGAAAGGTTGATATATGTAGGTCAGGGACCTGCATATATCGTGTGGTTTGGGAATCCCCAGCTGGGTAGTTAATCGATTCGAATCGTCGTATGCTCCACAGTAACAGGAGACTTGATCCTCGCACCATCATCGTAGTGTAATGATGGAACATGAGTTAATGGTTATGAGATGGATTGATATAAGAAAGTATATGATTTATAACAAGTACATTGATAAGTTTTGTTTAATAAATAAATAACTTTGAAAGTAAGGACATATAATTTAGCAAGCTTTTCCGCAAAAGCATTCTCTGGTTTCTGGCCCAGAAATCCTATTAAGCCAGCATGCCCTTGATACTCTCCCTCTGTCGGGTAAGTCTTGTTGAGTACCCTCATGTACTCAGGGTTTGTTAACCCCTGTTGCAGGTCAAGAAGATCGTTTGCAAGTTGTCTTGTGTGCACCCGTGGGCAGGGTGATTTCAGTTGCGTGCTTTTAATAAAGTTAGTAATGCTACCTTACTCTGTGAGCGAGAGTGAACCATGATTTGTAATAAGTTAACCCTGTTTTGTAAAACTATGTTGTATACTTCTGCTTACTCTGATGTAATATATTTTGTATAATTTGTAAACTCTGTTGTAATATTGTGATGCCGTGTAACCATACGATCCTGATCGGAAGAGCAGAGTCGATTAAGTCGTTTGACTCCCATACATATGTAATCGGAGGCCCGAAAAGCAATGATACGTGTATGTGGGCCACTCAACTTAGCCGGTTCTGCGGACAAAGAATCGAAATCAAGCATTTCTTAATTAAAAGATTGAATTTTAATGCATGCACAAAGTATTAAACATGACAAACTCATATTTTTTTTCTAGTAGAGAACATCACACAAATCATAGCATAACTTTTCTCATATTTTTATCACTTGTATTTGTTTTGTTATGAAATTGCAAAGAATCAGCAAAACTTATTCATTTTTGAAACTGAAAAAGATTGAAAGCCTAAACAGGCTCAGGCCAGGGGATACCGGGCCACGGTACCGGCCCAACACGGCTGGCTTGGCCTGCCCCGCTGGCCTCCCTCTCCTCTCTCTCTTCTACGACCGACAAAGCGGGCCGCTTTTTCGGGCGGCTGCTGGCGGGCGGGCGGGGCGCGGCCGGGCGCCGACCGACGCCTCCCTTGCCGATGGCGATCTCGCCGGCGGCGGGACTTGGCCCGACATGTTCCCCTCTCTCCCCCAGCATCGAGGGTCGCTTGGTTGGCCGGCCGGAGCTTCCCCGTGACCACGGCGGCGGCCATGGCGGGCGGCGGAGTTCGGCGGAGCCACGGCAAGCGACGGCGAGCGCAATGGCGGCACGAAGACCACCGACAGATGCAACTAGGCATGGCGAACATGACTCGACCTTCAATTGCACAAGAACACCTAGGCTGTGCCCGTAACCGTGACTGCGGCGGATTGACACGACGGAGTTCACCGGCGTGCGGCGTTCCGGGGAGCACAACGTGGTACAGGTTCGATTGATGGCTCGGTTAGCATCAGTAGCTCACCACGAGTACAATCAGCTAGATGGTTGAGGTTGAAATCTAGCGGAGGGACTCGGTCGGCAAGTGGTGGCGGTCACGGGCGGCGTAAGGGTGCGGATCGGGCCGCTGTTCCGACGTAGCAGTGGCTTCGTCCGGGGAGCGGGGCTTCACGGCGGCTCAGCGGCCGGAGACGGAGAAGACGGTGGCGCCCGAGCGCTTCCGACGATTTCAGGCGCTGAGACTTGGTTCTCTAACTGCGCAACTATGTTGCGGAGTTGCTTACAAGTGCAATTGGACAGAGGTGCAAAGGTGGCGGTGAATTTCGCCGATGGGTCTCGACGGCCGGTGTTGGAGCAAATGGGGAAGGAAGACGCAGACGGCAGCGGCCATGGCTCTGTATTTATAGGGCAGGGCGGTTCCATGGAGTGGCTAGGGCTTTCGCGACGCAAGACAGATGGTCGGCCGCACGTAATTGCCGGCGAGGACGCCAGAACGGCCATAGCGCCGGCGAGTCACGGCATGGGCAGAGGGGAAGGGCGATTTCGCCCCCCTCTGGTTACTGTAGCGACCGCCAGCAAAGCAGTTTTCCTTTTCAAAATTACTTTAAAATTTGTATAGAAACTTGAAAAAATTTCAAAATAAAAGTTGTTCAAAATTTTAAAAACTTCAACTTTGCTTTTGGGCACCTCTCCAAATTCTAAATATTTTTGAAAATACAAAACTCAGTTTTGAAGTAGAGTTTAAAATATCCTTTTTGCCGATTCAATATTGGGCAATTTATTTAATGATCAATCAAGCATATCATGACTCAATCCAATGCTCTACTGCCAAGTACAAAGTCTGTACTTTGAAGTAGAACAAAAGTTTGGAACTTTTATTTGCAAAAATTGTAGTAATTAAATCCCTCAACTTTGAATTTGAAATTCTCAATTCCACACTTAGCCCTTTCTGGCCAAAGTGAGAATTTAAATTCCCAATTCAGATTTGGTTCTTCCTTTTAAATATTTTGATTTGGAAAACCGCACTAGTTTCAATCAAACCTCTAACCACCTTGATTAAGCTATAAGCGCATCATATAATTAACATAGTCATATCATGCGTAGAAAAGCAAGCACAAATAATTGCAACAAACTTGAACCTCTCTTGCAACCTTTTTAACTTTACTAACATGATGCTTCATGCTTAAGATGATGACATGACCAAATTATTACGCTTAACACCTGGGGTGTTACAGGCCTCACATCATCAGCATGTCACACAAGAAGAAGCCGTTCTTATAGTCCACCCAGCATAGGTACCGGTCGCCAACCAGGAAGACAGCATCGCCTGATAACCGTGGCACCACCACGTCTTGAAGAAGAATGGGCACCGGCTCCATGAGCTCCCACTGGCGCATGCCGGTGCCGGGGCGAAACACACAGAACCAGGCCGGCGAGAATGCTCTGAAAATGCTCTAGTATAACTTCGCAAGAAAGGATTTGAGACATTTCGAGCAACCAAGGCATCAGGCTGCTGTGCTGAACCCGCGAACCAAAAGCGATCGAGCTCCATGGCACGTGGACTAAGATGATGATTATTATGCTAGAACAACCACTTAGACAGCAACTTGTATCACTTTAACCCCAGCCCCCAACGCCACAATGACTCTTGTATTTGCAGAGTTTTCCCTTGATTCCTTTAGGATTTCTGCTTTTCATTAGTATAACTGCACGCAGAGCCAAATCAATCCTATTTTTTTTGTCCCCCCCCCCCTGCGGTGTCATGTCTTAAAAAAAACTGTCACCCTAGCTGGACTTGTATCGAACCTATTAGTTTTCGTACACAATTACCTATTAATCACAATCCAATCTACACAAACACCATCGATTGAAAAATATAATTTATTCATTACCTCAAGTGTTGGAGGTGGTAAGAAATAATGTAAGATACAAGGCATTGACTTTTAAAAAGAATCGCACAGGCGATACAAACCATGTCAAAACGATTATACATTCTTCCTGCCGATGACCAGCTCAAATTCCAAAATTTGCAAATAACTGGGAACTTAATTACCAGCCTACCACACCATGCATGCATCTACCGGGTAATCTCTGGCCAGTAATGAATTTCTGCGGGTAAATGATAGTAATTTCTTGAGTACCCGCAATTGTCGTTGCCGGCGAACTGGACGACTGACAGCAGCGTTTTGATGTTGATGTCAAGCTGAACCATCCATACCTTCTTGACATCCATGGTGAAGTGATAATTCGAGATCAAGAAGCAGACGATGTTGGGTTTCTCCAAGCACACGACGGGCCACTCGGGAATCACTTGCGGGAGGCCCTCTGTTGGTACTTTTAACGTCACTACTAAAAAGCAGAAATAAATCTTACCCCTAGCAACGACGTCAGAAGTAGTCGGTATATAATTATCTTGTCATTAGCAACTAGCCACTCTTTTATTACTAACATTCCTAAACATGGAGTAGGTTGTCATCCCCAATTGTATTGCTAGGAAATTAATATAGATTTACATATTCTCATGTGACTAGGCAGATATAAAAGGTATGAATATATTATGAATGTAACTAATGGGTTCTGCAAGCGGACAGATAATTATACCATTGTAGCATTTTACCTAGGAAAGTCTCTAGGTTGTCGATTTATAATTATACCTCTGGAAAAGCTATGTAATAAACTTTTATCTATAATATTGATAAGAAACTATATAGAATGAATAAATGATATTACCTAAGTCTTATACTCTACTCCTAACAGGCAGAGGTCACAAGATAAATATGGATAAATACGGATGATAGCATAATCATCAAGTATCATAATTAAAGATAATCATCAGAGCATCTTACTAGTCATAATCATAGCTAGCCATTGGATAAACTAGGGAGATAGATCTATAACTACGTCAATGAATAACTCTAATTAGTGCAACTACATCTAGTAATCATCGCTAAGTCAACCCTAAATCATTATTGCATGTAAAGAGGCATCAACTAATAAGGGTATTAAGACCTAAGTCACCTCCTTCGCGACCGTGCCCATGCTAGTCCTACATACGGGGGGTGGACTACAGAGGAACTAACGTTGCTGTCACCTACGCAGACTACCACACATCCCAGAATATCAGGGTGCACTCGCAGATAAATAAGACATCTAGACACCACGTCTACATATCGCCTATCATCTACCCATTGTACAAGTGGATAAACGCTATACGAGCAATTACATGAATTCAATAGGATCAAAGTAACTAAACTAGACATATAATCAAAGTAGACAATGACTATTGCAATTAAGACAATGACTCCCTAATCTGAATAATGAATACAATAAAGTAATTAAGAACTAGATCTATTACCGAACTCTCAAGGCTCCGCATTGCACGCCCGGGGGCTCCAGATCCCAATGAAGAACTAGATCTCCTCTACTTCTAATCTAACTAGCTAATCCTATGAACTAGAAGGCTCTTGATGAACTTGAAGTCTCCTTGATGCTTGATGGCTTGAGGCCTTGACGAATAATGAATTGGCTCTCTCCAGGGGGTCTACCCACATATTTATAGTCCGGTGGGATGCGCGTGCGCCGTAGGATCAAACCGACGTAACGTAGGGCCGAGATGCATCGTGGGAGGCGGTGGAGGAAGCTTCTAGAAGGAGGAGGGCCAAACCCTAGGGGGCCGCCCGGCGCCCTGGTGGGGGCCGGCCGGCCCCCCGCGGCGCCGCCGCCCCCCTGCTCCTTCCGGTGTCTTCTCGAGTCTTCCCGAGTCATCCCGAGATGTCCTTCGTGGCGGATAAGTTTCGTGGTTATTTTGCACTAGAATCCCTCTTTTTCAGCTTTTCTGAAAATCACCCTGAAAATTACAGAATATGCAAAACTCGTGGAAATTAACAGATAAAACCCTAGACTTGTGTGTTTTTCATGTTTTCCTTCGGGTAAAATGTCCTAGTAAAAGTTGACGTTAACGACCGTCAACAATACCCCCATGCTTACCTTTTGCCAGTCCCTTGGCAAACAAACTAAGCCTAAGTGTTATTGTATTTGGATCAGGAGTTGCTACAATGTTGTTATACTTTCCAGTACACATGCTTTCAACTAGTGGATCCACAGAGAATCGAGGCATACAATCAAACCAAGACGTGCATGTGTATGGAATATGGTGGATAGGTGCATATGTGTTATTTATGGCTAACTCCTATTTCTATTGTCGCTCTTTTGGGAATGACTCTCTATTAAAACTTTTCTCAAGAAAGACATGGACTATCTTTATTATTTCTTTTTATTCAGGGAGGCGGGCGTCTAGTACCCATTGTTTTAATTCTTTGGGACACTTGTCCATCTTTTACTCCCCTTTTCTTTCTTTCTTTCTTTTCTTTCTTTCTCTTTTTTTTCTTTTTCTTTTGCATAGCCACATGCATCCTTTGAATATAATAAATGAATCGAGAGATATAATCAGGACTTAGAGCATTAAAGATAGGGGTTATCCTATAGGGTGGTTGTATTATTTTTGTGTCCTCTTCCAGTGTAGGAGGCAAACATTTTATGATGAACATGTATGGAAATATGGTGAATGACTGCGATTACTTCTAAAGTAGGAATAATGCATATGTGGACTAGAGTGTGCAAGTGTTTCTTGGTTTTCAAAGCATGACAAGACTCTCATAAGGTATACATCACAAGTTGTCTGAACTCAATGCAAAGCAAGTAGCTTAAATGTGAAAAGGTTTTCCTATCCTCTAAGATATTAATTCTGGCTTTGGTAGGAATTCACATTTGTCATACAAGAACTCATCATGTAAATTTTAGATTTTCAAAAATAAAACCTCTAGAATTTAGCAATGCTAGGAATAAGATAAATAGCAGCTCAACCTTCATGAATCATATCAATCAACTACCTAGACTTAGCGCAAGCTTATGCCTCCACAATTAAGGTTCAGAATAAATTCTCCAATTAAAACAATAATGCTTAGAACCAGGGAGATTTTAAGTTTGGCAAGTAGGTACTTGGTAAGCATTATAACAGAGCAACTATTCATCATCTCCAAAATAATTTTAATGTTCATCAATTTTAATAGCTCTAGCCTGGACTAATTATACTCTACTACGTAATTTGGTTTATTTAATTATATATCTTTTTATGGTTTTATATTTAATATATAACAAAAGACTCTATGACTTTGTGGACCTTCATGTGCCCACATATTTTTGGTATTTTATGGCTATTTATAGTAGACTCAAAAATCGCTTAGGTGTAGTCACCTGATAACTAGGGGATGCTCCTCCCCCAAGCTGGATGGTTGCAATATCTAATGTAGACGTTCTTTAGAGCGAGCTAGCCAGTAACGAACCCGGTGGTTGCCACTAATTGTCTCTCCCCTAGCTATAATGTTCTTCCTGCAGAAATACTCCACCAAAAGGAAAACCAAAACTCGAGGATCGAATTTAATAATGGGTT
The DNA here is from genome assembly GCA_015844335.1 of Chrysopogon serrulatus. NCBI lineage: Eukaryota > Viridiplantae > Streptophyta > Magnoliopsida > Poales > Poaceae > Chrysopogon > Chrysopogon serrulatus. The sequence goes on from JADLZL010002592.1 coordinate 19,593, forward strand.
AGCGGTCAGCTAAAGAGTAATTGATCACCTTTATGAGTTATTTTCAATGTTGTCTAAATTAAGCAGGATTTCACTTCTTCTCGTTTTGAATTTTCATTTTATGATGCAAGAATTTAAATATGAATGCTATATTTTTATCATTTTTATTTTTATGCCACCATAGTGGATATTCCTTCAAAAAATACCATGGGGTATCCATATGGGGCTTTGTGATGCCATGAATAATGCAATAAATATTTTTGTTATTTTATATTTTAGCATGTGAACACAATTATGTTACTAAGTAAATTCGAATTACTAATGCATTGAATGAGATAACTACCATTCTAACCTTATGGCTAGGGTATAGAATTTAAAGTCTACCGACAGGACTTAGACAGAGGTAAGCACTTACTCAGTGGATTCATCGTCTGAGGTAACCTCAGTCAACTCCCCATCTCGTGGTGATGCGCGTGCCTCCTTCCATCTTGCTTCAGTCTCTTTTGCTTCTTTCTCTTCTAACTCTTGCTCTTTATCTTTGTTTGCCTTCTCCCACGCTTCTAATCGTGCCAGGATCTCCTCCTTTTCTTCCTTGGCGATCTGGTCCATCCTCTCAGCTTCTTCTGCCCAGCTACTCCAGCGAGGTACTTGCTTGTTCTCTTCTTGCTCTAGGAAGCGGTCTTCATATTTCACGACCTTGCCAGGAAAGTCTTTCCATCCACAGTGAGGCTGGGCAGCCTGACGGTGGGCTTGGCGTCTTCTCCTGTTGCGTTGCTTCCTGATATGCTCATGGTTATTTAATGTTTTGAATTGACAGCGTACCTCTCCAGTAGGTAGGTTGAAGTGGATATGTCTAGACCCAATGTAGATGTTGGCGTTGGCAGTGTAGAGGAACGGTCTTCCCAAGAGGATCGGGGAATCATCGTTTCCCTGCATGTCAAGAACTAGAAAATCTGCAGGTATATATTGTCCTTGAATTCTTACCATGACATCCTTGACTACTCCTTCAGAAAATCTTAGTGATTGGTCCACCATCTGCAACTGAATATATGTTGGGTATAACGGTAAATCAAACAATTCATCATATACCTGTTTGGACATTACATTACAGCCTGATCCAGTGTCGCAGACGGTGTGGGGAAAGATGGTGTCTTTGATTGTGCATTCAATAATTGGGACACCTGGATCACCTCTCTTGATTGGAAATGGCTTGGGTAGCATGTGATCATTTTCTGTGTTGAGAGCAGTGATTAGTTGAGTCATCTCCTCAGGTGCATGCTTGGTCCTCCTCCATCGTCTATTGTTCCTATTGTTCTTCTTCTTCGGCATTGGTTGCTGTTCTGGCTCTTCTTGTTGCTGGAATTGCTTCAGGGCTGTAGGAGCTTTCAGGACGCGGTTCTTGAATGTGAATCTCTCTTTCTTGTCCTTGATGGATAGGATGATCTTGGCGTACTCCGTATAGATGATGGCTTTTGTTGTGCACAAGAATGGTCTACCTAAAATGATGGGTGCCTTCTCATCTACTCCTGTCTCCGTGACCATGAAGTCAACTGGACATATGACTGCCCCACTCTAATGACAACTTCTTCTAGTACTCCCTCAGGGTAGCAAATGGACTGATCTGTAAACTGCAAGCGCATATTTGTGTACAACAGGGGATCATTTAATATTTTCTCATAAATTACCTTGGGCATGATGTTGACACTTGCGTCGAGGTCGCAGATAGCCTCTGGAAAGCTGTGGCATCCTATTGAGATAGGAATGACAGGTCTTCCGGGGTCTCCCATCTTCTCTGGTAGAGAGTGGTCAATCCACTGTACATTTGCAGACTCAATATGATATTGGGTTGCATTGTGAATATCAACAAGGTTAGCAGTTTCTAAATCTTCTGGTTAGCCTGGAATCTTGCCTTTTTCTAGTGGAGGAACAACAGCAGCTAACTGAGCTAATTGTGATTCTAACATTTTATCGAAGCTATTCTGATTCTTTATAGCAGAAGCAAAAGTATCCATTCTAGCATGTATGTTTTCTAAAGTTTTATCATTTGATGTTAGCTTCCTAGTCATTTGATCTAGCAGTTTGGATTGACTAGTGACTAATTCTCTTAAAGGAGGAAGGTTGTAATTATTAAAGTTGTTACCTTGGTTGTTACCTTGGTAATTACCTTATCGAGGTTGTTGGTTCCAGGACGATAGTAGGTGTTGTTGTTGATGAAGTTCACATCCTCTTGCAGTGTAGGGCAGCTGATAGCTGAGTGCCCGTAGTCTCCACATTCTTCACATGTCATATGGGAATCATTGATGTGCATGACTTTCTTCTTCTCTATGTCGAGCTTCTTCATAATGAGGTCTAGTTTGGCAGTGACCATATCAGCTTCCTTGAGATGATGGATTCCTCCACCCTTCTTGCGAGGCTAAGTACGTTCTTCATTGCATGTTGAATTTGAGGCCATCTTCTCGAGAAGTGCTTTAACGACTGAGAGCTTGAGTGACAGAAAAGCTCCCCCAGCTGCAGCATCAATAGACTCACGGGTGCTAGAGATGAGCCCGTGATAGAAAGTCTGTATTAACAGCCACTCCTCTATCCCATGATGAGGATGGTCTTCAATGTAGTTCTGGAATCTTTCCCATGCTTCAGCGAATGATTCCTCATGTTGTTGTTGGAAACTTGAAATCTTCCCACGCAGAGCATTGGTCTTGGCTGCAGGAAAGAATTTTGCCAGGAAAGCAGTTGAGCATAGGTCCCGTGTAGTGTGTTTTTCTTTGTTGATGTAGAACCACTGCTTGGCTTTCCCCAATAATGAGAATGGGAAAAGACGGAGTAAGATAGCGTATTTTGATACTCCTCTGATTGTGAAGGTGCTGCAGATCTCTAGAAAGTGTTGTAGGTGTGCACTTGCATCTTCATGTCCTTTTCCACAGAATTGGTTGGCTGGAACCATGGTGATGAGAGCAGGCTTGAGCTCGAATCCATTCTCCCCAGTGTTGACTGCTGGTCCAGTCTAGATGTTTGTTGTTGTTGGGGCAGAGAACTCTCGCAGTGACTTCTCAGCCATGTCTTCAAACACAGAAGCTAGGTTTTCACCTAACTGATCTTCTGCTTGTTCATCTATTTCTTCAAATTCCTTTTCCAGTGTTGGAGCTGGCTCCTCCGAAGAGCTAACTTGAGCAGCAGAGGGTGTTCTTGATGGTGATTCAAATTTGTCCCTTGCTTCTACAAACCTTTTTCTTTCTAAGGAGTTTCTCCGGATCGTCAGTAAAATTATTTGGAAGAGAAAAACTATTCATTCATCACCCTGCAAAAGATAAGAAGATGATAACAACGAAGGGTGTACCTGATAGAGTTAGAGATTGATTAGTAATATGACTTTATCCATGTGTATATATGTTATCAATATATCCTAAGTTTATTGTGCCTTCCCCGGCAACGGCGCCAAAAAAGTTTGTTGGTACTTTTAACGTCACTACTAAAAAGCAGAAATAAATCTTACCCCTAGCAACGACGTCAGAAGTAGTCGGTATATAATTAACTTGTCATTAGCAACTAGCCACTCTTTTATTACTAACATTCCTAAACATGAAGTAGGTTGTCATCCCCAATTGTATTGCTACGAAATTATTATAGATTTACATATTCTCATGTGCTAGGCAGATATAAAAGATATGAATATCTTATGAATGTAACTAATGGGTTCTGCAAGTGGACAGATAATTATACCGTTGTAGCATTTTATCTAGGGAAGTCTCCAAAGGTTGTCGATTTATAATTATACCTCCGGGAAAGCTATGCAATAAACTATTATCTGTCATATTGATAAGAAACTATATAGAATGAATAAATGATATTACCTAAGTCTTATACTCTACTCCTAACAGGCAGAGGTCACAAGATAAATATGGATAAATACGGGTGATAGCATAATCATCAAGTATCATAATTAAAGATAATCATCAGAGCATCTTACTAGTCATAATCATAGCTAGCCATTGGATAAACTAGGGAGATAGGTCTATAACTACGTCAATGAATAACTCTAATTAGTGCAACTACATCTAGTAATCATTGCTAAGTCAACCCTAAATCATTATTGCATGTAAAGAGGTATCAACTAATGAGGGTATTAAGACCTAGGTCACCTTCTTCGCGACCGTGCCCATGCTAGTCCTACATACGGGGGGTGGACTACAGAGGAAATAACGTAGCTATCACCTACGCAGACTACCACACGTCCCGGTATATTAGGGTGCACTCACAGATAAACAAGACATCTAGACACCACGTCTATATATCGCCTATCATCTACCTATTGTACAAGTGGATAAACGCTATACGAGCAATTACATGAATTCAATAGGATCAAAGTAACTAAACTAGACATATAATCAAAGTAGACAATGAATATTGCAATTAAGAACATATGAATCTATTTAGAGTAAAGTCTCCCTAATCTGAATAATGAATACAATAAAGTAATTAAGAACTAGATCTATTACCGAACTCTCGCGCTCCAGACAGACACCAGGGGCTCCAGATCTCGATGAAGAACTAGATCTCCTCTACTTCTAATCTAGCTAGCTAATCCTATGAACTAGAAGGCTCTTGATGAACTTGAAGGCTCCTTGATGCTTGATGGCTTGAGGCCTTGATGAATAATGAATTGGCTCTCTCCGGGGGGGGGTCTACCCACATATTTATAGTCCGGTGGGATGCGCGTGCGCCTCAGGATCAAACCGACGTAACGTAGGGCTGAGATGCATTGTGGGAGGCGGTGGAGGAAGCTTCTGGAAGGAGGAGGGCCAAACCCTGGGGGGGGCGCCCGGCGCCCTGGTGGGGCCGGCCGGCCCCCCCCGGCGGCCGGCTGGCCCTCCCCCTGCTCCTTCCGGTGTCTTCTCGGAGTCTTCCCGAGTCTTCCCATGATGTCCTTCGTGGCGGATAAGTTTTCGGGTTATTTTGCACTAGAATCCCTCTTTTTTTAGCTTTTCTGAAAATCACCCAGAAATTACAGAATATGCAAAACTCGTGGAAATTATCAGATAAAACCCTAGACTAGTGTGTTTTTCATGTTTTCCTTCGGGTAAAATGTCCTAGTAAAAGTTGACGTTAACGACCGTCAACACCCTCATATCCCTGGGCTGCGCCTAGATCTCCTCCGCTCGATCTCCCCGCCCTCCACCCACTCCAATGGCCCCTCCATGCTGAGATTCATCGTCCGGTCTTGATGGTGAAGACGAAGCGGGGGGGTGCAAACATGTTGTCCTATCGTCGCCACGGCGGCGGCATGGGTGGTCGTCATCACCGGAGAAGCCGTAGGGGTCGGGGTTGACACGCTTGCAGCGATTGGGGGGGCGTGCTATGGTCCCACCGGGTTGGTACCATGCACCCCACCGACCTGGCGCTGAAGCGCTCGCTGCCAAAAAAAAAAAGAGAAAAGGCATTCCGCTGCTGCCCATATGGGTCTAGACGGCTCGTGTAATGTACTCAGCTTGTACGTGAGCTCGCGCGTTTTGTAGCTTCCACCATATGAGCGGACCTTCCTCCACTTGATAATATCACGTGAATTTTTTTTTTAGCAAAGATAATATCACGTGAATTCATAGAGAAAGAGACAAAGAGGAGAAATATAATGCCACCATGATGAGTGCATAGAGAGGAGAAAAAAAGAAGTACAAAAAAAAGAGAAATTAGTACTAGAACGAAATTTTTTTGAGAATTGAACATGTGACCCATGCATATATATAATAAAAAGGCTATTCCCTACCATTAAACAACATATTCTCTATGTCCCTTTTTAACTCATTCACACTTTCCAAAACTCAAACATACACAATTTTGACACAAAATATTAATATTTATGGTACTCCCTCCGTCCCTTTTTTAACTATCGCTATGCGTTTCCTAATAAATAAATACCAGCAATTTTAATAAATAATAAATATCATCGATTAATATCACACAATTAGTATCATCGAAAAGATATTTGGATCTAGTTTTTTTTAAAATTATTTAGAGACATAAATATTGCACGTATTTTCTATAAATCGAGTCAAATTTGTAGCATGAAATCCTACGACGACAATTAAAAAGGGGCGGAGGGAGTACATAATTAGTATCATTAGATAGATCAATAGTAAACTTATTTCACAAATATTGATAATATTTTCTACAAAACCTAGTCAAAATTGTAGTGACATATAGAAAAGAATGAAGGGGGTATATGGTTTATGCTATCGTGGAAATATTTATATTATTAAGTCCCCGGAAAAGTATTCTACCTTCACAATAATAATGTCTAGACCAAAATATATCATCTAACATCTCATGGAATATGAAAAAGAACTCTACATAATAGAGAAAATAAAATCAACACATAAGAAAAATAAAAAACAAAAGGAAAAAAATCCACATTATAGAGAAAAATAAAAGAGTACCTTATAATTATAACCTAAAATATATTACGTAACATCTCATGAGTACTATATAAAAAAAACAAAAAGGAAAAAAATCCATATTATAGAGAAAAAATAAAAGAGTGCCTTATAATTATAACCTAAAAAATATATTACGAGAACATCTCATGAGTACTATATAAATACTCAAAAATAACCATAGAATATCTCATAGATACTACATAATTACTCAAATATCATGGAACATATGAACATAAAAAAAACACCATTAAACATCACGTGTATACTACGTAAACATCACTACAAAATATAAAAAGAAAACAAAAATACTAAAAACAAAAATAAATAAAATTTAAGTAATAAAAATAAAATATGTTAATCATTTTATTATAAGTGGAAAGAAAATAAAAATATGAAAAGAATGAATGAAATAGAAAAATATATTAATCAATTTATTATAAGTGGAGCAAAAAAATATAATATAATATAGAACAATGTCAAAAAAATAATAAAAACACATAGAACATCATACGAGTCCCACCAAAACAACCTAAAATATATCATAGAACATATCACGAGTACTATATAAATACTTAAATATATATACTATATGAATATCATAACAAATCAATGAGGAAATATAAATAATTAAAAAAACATGTAATAGAGAAAATAAAGAGAACATCATGTTGATATTACCCGAATAATCTAAAATATACCATAAAACATCTCACAAGTATTATGTGAATGCTCAAAGATAATCATAGAACATCTCACTAATACTACTTGAACATTGGGAAAATATAATAGAACATCACTTATATACTACACGAATATTGTATGTATCTTATGGAAACATAGTAATTAAAAGGGTAAATATAATGTAGTGTGAAAAACAAACAAGGAAATAGAGAAGACAAAAGAAAAATAGTGAAAATAAAATAAAAATATAAAATAAATAATTAATAAAAACTAAAATAAGAATCCAACATAATATTTTTGAAGGAAAGATAAAAATATGATAGACAGATATAATAGAAACAAAGAATACAAATAAACCTAATAGAGAATATATAGAACAACATGTAGGTACTAGTAGAATAACCTAAATATATCTTAGCATAGAACATCTCACAAGTAGTGGTGAATATTGAATATATAAAGATTAAAACATTAAAATTATAAGAAATAAACCAAAATAATTAATTAGATTAAAACAAAAGGAGAAAGAAAAGAAAAAAAAAAAATAAATAGAAGAATAGAAAGTAAAAACAAAAAAAACAACAAAGGAAATAACTAACTTGAGTAAGAGGAAAAAATACATTAAATATTAAATAAATAAATTAATTAAAAATAAAAAATAAAGGGCAAAAAAAAAAAAAAGAAAATAAAAATAAATAGAAATGAAAATAGAAGCAAGCAAACGCGGCACTACAGGAATCATTATGGAAATAGTTAGGGAAAAGGAAGAAAAAAAGCTACCGAACATCACAAAATATATCCTAGATCATAAATATATATAATGGAACATCACAAAATATATTGTAGAACATTATATTAGTACTACACGAACATTATAAAAATATAACATAGAACACCACCTACCGAATAATTTAAAATATATCGTAGAACATCTCATAAGTATTATATGAATGCTCAAAGATAATCATGGAACATCTCATTAATACTACTTGAACATTGTGAAAATATAATAGAACATCACCTATATAGTACATGAATATTATATGTATCTCATGGAAACATAGTAATTAAAAGGGTAAATATAATGTAGTATGAAAAATAAACAAGGAAATAGAGAAGTCAAAGAAAAATATTGGAAATAAAATAAAAACATGAAATAAATAATTAATAAAAACTAAAATAATAATCCAACATAATACTTTAAAGGAAAGATAAAATATGATAGACAAATATAATAATGAAACAAAGCATACAAATAAACCTAATAGAGAATAGATAGAACAACATATAGATACTAGTAGAATAACCTAAAATATATCATAACATAAAACATCTCACACGTGGCGGTGAATATTGAATATATAAAAAAGTAAACTATCGAAATTATAAGAAATAAACAAAAATAATTAATTAGATTAAAACAAAAGAAGAAAGAAAAAAAAAAAGAAAAAAAAATAAATAGAAGAATAGAAAGAAAAAAAAATGAAAACAATGTTGACGGTCGTTAACGTCAACTTTTACTAGGACATTTTACCCGAAGGAAAACATGAAAACACACTAGTCTACGGTTTTATCGACAATTTCCATGAGTTTTGCATATTACGTAATTTCAGCGTGATTTTCGAGAAAAGCTAAAAAAAGAGGGATTCTAGTGCAAAATAACCCACGAAACTTATCCGCCACGAAGGACATTACGGGGAAGACTCGGGGAAGACTCGAAGACACAGGAAGGAGCAGTGGGGCCGGGGCCGCCAGGTGGGGCGGGCCGGCCCCACCAGGGCACCGGGCGGCGCCCCCTAGGGTTTGGCCCTCCTCCTTCCAGAAGCTTCCTCCACCGCCTCCCACGATGCATCTCAGCCCTACGTTACGTCGGTTTGATCCTGCGGCGCACGCGCATCCCACCGGACTATAAATATGTGGGTAGACCCCCTCTGGAGGGAGCCAATTCATTATTCATCAAGGCCTCAAGCCATCAAGCATCAAGGAGCCTTCAAGTTCATCAAGAGCCTTCTAGTTCATAGGATTAGCTAGCTAGATTAGAAGTAGAGGAGATCTAGTTCTTCATCGGGATCTGGAGCCCCTGGCGTCTGTCTAGAGCGCGAGAGTTCGGTAATAGATCTAGTTCTTAATTACTTTATTGTATTCATTATTCAGATTAGGGCGACTTTACTCTAAATAGATTCATATGTTCTTAATTGCAGTAGTCATTGTCTACTTTGATTATATGTCTAGTTTAGTTACTTTGATCCTATTGAATTCATGTAATTGCTCGTATAGCGTTTATCCAGTTGTACAATGGGTAGATGATAGGCGATATGTAGACGTGGTGTCTAGATGTCTTGTTTATCTGCGAGTGCACCCTGATATGTCGGGACGTGTGGTAGTCTGCGTAGGTGACAGCTGCGTTAGTTCCTCTGTAGTCTACTCCCTATGTAGGACAAGCATGGGCACGGTCGCGAAGGAGGTGACCTAGGTCTTAATACCCTCATTAGTTGATGCCTCTTTATATGCAATAATAATTTAGGGTTGACTTAGCAATGATTACTAGATGTAGTTGCACTAATTAGAGTTATTCATTGACGTAGTTATAGACCTATCTCCCTAGTTTATCCAATGGCTAGCTATGATTATGACTAGTAAGATGCTCTGATGATTATCTTTAATTATGATACTTGATGATTATGCTATCACCCGTATTTATCCATATTTATCTTGTGACCTCTGCCTGTTAGGAGTAGAGTACAAGACTTAGGTAATATCGTTTATTCATTCTATATAGTTTCTTATCAATATGACAGATAATAGTTTATTACATAGCTTTCCCAGAGGTATAATTATAAATCGACAACCTGAAGACTTCCCTAGGTAAAATGCTACAACGGTATAATTATCTATACGTTTGCAGAACCCATTAGTTACATTCATAATATATTCATATCTTTTATATCTGCCTAGTCACATGAGAATATGTAAATCTATAATAATTTCCTAGCAATACAATTGGGGATGACAACCTACTCCATGTTTAGGAATGTTAGTAATAAAAGAGTGGCTAGTTGCTAATGACAAGATAATTATATACCGACTACTTCTGACGTCGTTGCTAGGGGTAAGATTTATTTCTGCTTTTTAGTAGTGACGTTAAAAGTACCAATAAGCATTTTTGGCGCCGTTACCGGGAAAGGCACAACAAACTTAGGATATATTGATAACATATATACACATGGATAAAGTCATATTACCAATCGATCTCTGACTCTATCAGGTACACCCTTCGTTGTTATCATTTTCTTATCTTATGCAGGGTGATGAATGAATGGTTTTTCTCTTCCAAATAATTTTACAGACGATCCGAAGAAACTCCTTAGAAAGAAAAGGTTTGTAGAAGCAAGGGACAAATTTGAGTCACCATCAAGAACACCCTCTGCTGCTCAAGCTAGTTCTTTGGAGGAGCCAGCTCCAACACTGTGTTGGTATTTTTAACTACACTCCATTAAATAAGATTTAAGTAGGATTATCCGCAAGCGCACAGATATCATACCCGGTGTCATATTTTACCCGAAGGTTTTAAATATCGTATCCATAGGGAACAGTTGTGATAATGACAACGTCTATAGACTTAACCCTACAATTAGGCTAGATCATATCAAAAAAAAAAGGAAATAGCTATTGCACTCTAGTTCCAATAACCGGTAAACTTTGTATAATATCGTCTTATTGGACAAGTAACCCGAATAGGAGGAGAAACAGAGTAATCTCCTATCGGGCACCTATAAGCCTATCGGTCCTATCAGCGGGAAGTGGACTACGGAGGATTCAACGCAGCTATAAAGTCACTGCGCGAGCTACCACTATCCGGCTAATCGGGGGACATTCACAAGTAAATCTAGCCTAGGCACCACGCCTACACTATGAAATACAACTTTAACCTCTGGGGTCCTATAGATCAAAGTTCTCAATATGAGATGTGAACCAAAAAGAACGAATAAGAACAAATTGCTTACTTGAATCAGAATGGTAAATACAAAAGTACCTCGTAAGCAGCGGCTCAGGGCGAGGGAGCTGGATCCGCACGAATACAGACCACGAAGAAGCGGGGCCGGAGCTCCTCCGAATCTCTACTCCTCTACTCAATCTCTCTAATCTCTAAACAAAACTAGATCTAGAAGAACTAGTCTCTCCTAATTGCTACATCTAGATGAACTAGAACTAGATGAACTAGACTAGATCAACTAGAGGGACCCTAACCCTAATTATATAGACAATATGAAGCACCGGGGTGTAGAATGCCTCTTGGAGGGAGCCTTGGGCGTCATTATATAGGCCGAGGTGGAGTAGGGGTTAAGGAACCGCCACGTCGGCGATCCGCGTCTTCATCTCATGTGCACCGTCGGATCAAACCGACCTAAAATCGGCGTAGGGATACTTTGATTGGGTTCCAAGGAAGCGTGGGAGGAAGACTCGAAGGCGGCGGCCATCGGGTGACCTAGGGGCCGGCCCGCCCGTGGCGGGGCCGGCCGGCCCCACCTAGGCTCCTCTACGGGCCCGCTGCCGGGTGTCTTCTAGACCCTTCCTTAGTCCGATGATAATGTTGCTCCGACGTGGATCAGTTTCGTGATAATTTTGCACTAGAATCTCTCTTTTTTAGCTTTTCTAAAAATCACCCTAGAAAATACAGAATATGCATAACTCGTGGAAATTGTCAGATAACGCCTATACTAGTGTATGTTTTTGTTTTCCTTCAGGTAAAAAGTGCTAGTAAAGTTGACGTTAACGACCGTCAACAATACCCCCAAGCTTACCTCTTTGCCAGTCCCTTGGCAAACAACCTAGATCTAATTAATAATAATCTTGGATCGGGGAGTTCTGCAATACTTTTATTTCTTTTAAGCACACTTGCTTTTAAACATAAATTTTCCTCCGGTTTAGACAAAACTGCTCTAACTTTCAAACTTACCCATTTTACCTTTAACTATGGAGCTTTACAGCTTTTGCATAAGTCTTGAGCAATCGAAAGATAGAACAATCAAGTCAAGCACTATGTCTCAAATTCTTTACAGTACCAATATTTTAGAGTTTTGTAAATTTTTGCAATAAAACTCAGAGCTAAATTGTATGACACCCTCAAGTCTCTTATTATCTGTGGTATTTATGGATCTCACTGAGGCATTAATAATGTTACGCCTTCCTACAACTAAGTATTTTTAGTGGAGCTCATAGGAGTGGCGATAACAAGGATGAACATACTTGTCATTCATATATTGTAAAGTCAAACAATGGATCCACAGAGAATCAAGGCATACAGTCAAATCAAGATGTGCATGTGTATGGAATATGGTGGATAGGTGTATATATGGTATTTAGTGGCAAATCCTAATTCTACTTTTGCTCTTTGAAAATAACTCCTTCCTTAGAACTTAGTACTCTTCGCGGGGAAAACATGGGCTATCTTTATTCTCTCTTTCTTTCTCTTTTTTTTTTTAATGCGGGAGGCGGGCATCTATGTACCCATTATTTTAATTGTTGGGACACTTGTCCATCTTTTACTCTCCTTTTTCTTCTTCTCTCTTTTTTTTTCAATACTTTTGCATAGCCACATGTATCCTTTGAATATAATTAATCGGAGAGATAATGATAAAAACTTAGAGCAATAAAATGGGGGCTGTCCTATAGGGTATATTTTTGGGTGTTCACTCCCAATGTAGGAAAGAAAACATTTTTAAGGTGGATCTGAATGAAAGTGGAAACGACTGTGTTTACATTGTTGGTATTTCTAACGTCACTACTAAAAAGCGGAGATAAATCCTACCCCTAGCAACAATGTCAGAAATGGTCGGTATATAATTAACTTGTCATTAGCAACTAGCCACCTATTTATCACTATCATTCCTAAGCATGAATTAAGTTGTCATCCTTAATTATATTGCTAAAGAAATAACTATAGATTTACATGTATTCAATATGACTAGGCAGAAATAAGAGATATGAATATAAAGATAAGAATATAAACTAAGATCGGTTACGCAAGCGGACGGATAATTATACCGTTGTAGCATTTTACCTAGGGAAGTCTACCGGGTTGTCGATTTATATTTATACCTTTGGAAAGGTCTATATGTAGGACTTATAAACTATAACTTATACTATTGATGTGAAAGGCAAACCATAACTAGAATCCTACTCATAACAGGGGATAAGTCACGTGATAAAAGATATATATGATAAATAATGATAATGATCAGTCATCATAAATAGATAAACATCGAGCTCTTCTAGTCATAACAATAGCTAGCCAAGGGATAAACTCAGGAATAAATACTAAGGTAATTCAATAACTACGTCAATGAATAACTCTAATTAGTGCAACTACATCTAGCAATCATTGTTAAGTTAACCCTACATCATTATCACATGTAAAGAGGCATCAACTAATGAGGGTATTAAGACACAAGGGTCACCTCCTTCGCGGCCGTGCCCATGCTAGTCCTACGCACGGAGGGTGGACTACGGAGGAACCAACGCATTTGTCACCTGCGCGGACTACCACACGCCCCGACACGTCGGGGTGCACTCGCAGATAAACAAGATATCTAGACACCACGTCTACATATTGTCTACCATCTACCCGGCACGCTTGGGTAAACGCTATACGAGCAATTACATGAATTCAATAAGATCAAACCAACTATCCTAGACATATAATCAAAGTAGACAATGACTATTGCAATTAAGAATATATAAGAGATTAAGAACAATATTGCCCGAATCATAATATTGAATACAATAAGAGCAAAGTACTAGAACTATACCGAACTCCGCGCTCGCACAGGGCCTTGAGGCTCCGGATCCCGTGAAGAACTAGAACTCTTCTACTTCTAATCTAACTAGGCTAAAGCTATGAACTAGAGAGGCTCGATGAACTAGAGAAGGCTCTTGATGGCTGGATCTCTAAATGACTTGATGCCTTTAGGGGAGGGGGTCTACCCCTTTATTTATAGCCCGGTGGGATCGGCGTGCGCCCGCAAGATCAAACCGACTTAACCAAGGGCCAAGATGATTCCTCGTAGGCGGTGGAGGAAGCTTCCGGAAGGGGGGCGAAACCCTAGCGGGGGGGCACCTTGGGGCGGCCCCAAAGGTGGGGCGGCCCGGCCCCACTTTTCCTCCTCTCGGGGGTCCCCGTTGCCGGTGTCTTCTAGATGCTTTCTCGAGCCCAATCGTGATATTTCCGTGGCGGATAAGTTTTCGTGCTAAATATGCACTAGAATCCCTCTTTTTTAGCTTTTCTAAAAATCACCCTGGAAAATATAGAATATGCAAAACTCATGGAAATTGTTAGATAAAACCCTAGACTAGTGTGTTTTCTTGTTTTCCTTCGGGTAAAAAGCCCTAGTAAAAGTTGACGCTAACGAGTGTCAACATACATCCCAGAGTAGGAGTAATGCTTATGTGGGTGGAGTGCGTAAGTGATCTTGATTTTAAAAGCATGACAAGACTCTCATAAGGTATATTCCAAAGGTTGCCTAAACTCAATGTAAAGCAAGTAGCATGAATGTGCAAAGGTTTTCCTAACTCTAAATGTATCATATATGGTTTTGGTAGGAATTTTATATTTTGTCATACAAGAGCTCATCATGTAAGGTTTTAGGTTTTCCAAAATAAATCTCCAGAACTTAGTAATGCTAGGAATAAGATAAATAGCAGCTTAGACCTTCATGTATCATATCAATCAATTACCTAGACTTTAGTTCAAGCATATGCCTCCATAAATTTCAGGTTCGAGTAAATTCTTATATCAAAGTAGTCATGTTCAAAACTCAGGAGAATTCATGGTTAAAAACTAGACACTTGAAAGGAATTACAGTAGAGCAACTATTCATCATCTCCAAGACAAAATTTTAATATTCTCTAGTTTTTATTTGACTCTTACTAACTAGACACACTCTATGATCACACCTTAATATATAGATAAATATCTTTTTTATTTCTATTGGACTAACATGACTCTAAAGACATGGACCTTCATGTGCCTATATATTTTTGGTATTTTTATATTTTCTTATGATACTATTGTGAACCTTCATGTGCTCACATATTTTTGGTATTTTATGACTATATAAAATAGACTCGATAATCGCTTAGGTATAGTTACCCGATAACTAGGGGATGCTCCTCCCCCAAGCTAGATGTTTGCAATACTTGGTGTTGATGATCTTGAGTGAGCTAACCAAGATAGCAGATCTGGTGGGTGCCAGCGATAGACTTCTCCTTGTCATAATGTTGTTCCTGCATAATTATACTCCAACAAGAAAACCAAAACTCGAGGCTCGAATTTAATAATGGGTTAGCGGTCAGCCAATAAGTGATTGATTATTCTTTAAGTTGATTTGAATTGACAGGTTCTAGCAGGATGCTTTTTTTAGGATTTTCTAGATTAATTATGTAGAAATTAAATATATGATTATTATATTTTTATGCCTCCATAGAGAATATTTATTCTTATGGGACTTAGGCTTTTTTTTTCATAATGCGAGAGAGTAAATACAAATGCTATTATTATTTTTATTATTCTTCTTGCCACCACAGTAAATATCCCTATAGGGTTACCATAAGTTTATTCACGTGGGGATTTCAATATTTTATGATGCAGTAAATGAAGCAATAAATGTTTTTATTTTCTTTTTTAATATTTATGAAGATAAATATATTAAAGTAAAATTATTAATGTAGATAGAAATAGTAATTAATTAGATAACTACCATATTACCTTATGGCAAGGGTACGGAATTTTAAGTTTTTACCGACAGAACTTCTTCTTCCACTCTTGTGTATCTCTCCATCTTGAGAGATGGAGGTCGTGATGGTTGCATACCTCTAGTGATGATGATGTCACCTTTGTTCTTTGATTTGGCCAACAGGTTGAAGTAGAGCTTTAATTATAGCTGGCAGCATCTTGCTCAGTGTGCATGTTCACAGAACTCTCACTTGTAGAATTAATAAATTTTGCTCGATGTGTTGTCCTGTTTGCAAAACCGGGGTAGAGATCAAGTGCATGGGCTCTCTTTGGTGGAAAAACACCAACGGAACCAAATCTATTTCTTTATTTATTTTTCTCTATCCTTAGGCACATTGAATAAGATAAAATTGGTGTTACATGAATTGTGTATTTATGACATGAGTGGTGAGATCAAAAGATAAAGCATTTAATGTTACATTTAAGTTCACATGATAGAAAAGAATGAAATTGCTTGACCAATGGAAGAATTGTCTATCTCTATATAAATTTTTAAATAAGTATGACTATCATCTTTTCAAGATGAAATATAATATTTTAGCTTGTGTGGTTAAGACTGAGATTAAGAGGATGGTGCCATGAACAATTTTAAAGAACAAAGCATGTTGAGTTAATTAGGTTATCAATTTAAATTGTAACTCTAATATGTTTGTATTTTAATTTATATGCACACTAAGATCAAGAGAGGAGCAGTGACTACTTACCTTAGAATATTACCTTCATTATTAGAGCGTGATGGCACTAAGTGATGAAGGGTAATTGACTGGTGGTGCTTTTCTTCTCTTGCATCTTGAGTTGTTCATAGACATCTTGGCTCCTCTATTGCACTCATTTTTTTGCCATCTTTTGCTTCTTTGATCTTTTGACTCTTTTCACTCCAGTTATTATTATGCCTACAATAGATTAGTGGACAACACATACCAAAAGAGTATACAAATTTTGAGCACAAAGTTGCTTGTTCAGTATTTTATTTTCTTTTGTCTATGCTAATGAGAAGATAATATAAATATTGTTTTAGCATAGATCATATTTTATACAGACATGGTTTGAGGCAAAGTAACTTGTAGTAGAAGATAAAGTGAATGAATCATTAATACTCATAGTTCTATCATTTATGATAAATGAGTTGTGTCTTCTTCTACAAAGTTATTAAAGTTCAGCATGTACCCTACTTCATCTCTAATTTGAATTCATCTCATGACCTACCCAAATTGATTTTAAAAAATTTTCCTATAGGGGGCTAGTCTACAAAATATCCAATGTCTACTACAATATATTATTAGTTCAAAAATCAACCTAGACACCACGTCTAATTTGACTTAAGAAGGCATTCTAACCTAAGCACCACGCTTAATTCAAAAAGCCTTTGAAAGTAAAATCAATACACCTCTTAGTTCAAGAATCAAACTAAACACCTTGTCTAATTATGACTCAAGAAAACAGTTTAAACTAAACACCATGCCTAATTCAAAAGGTGTATGAAATTTCTCCAAACCTTAAGTATACTATACCAAACAAAGGTAACATGAAAGTTTATCGAGTGTTATTCAAACAGGGGTGAAAGAGTATGATTAATAAATTGAATAAAGGTAGAGACAACCAATATTAGCAATATAGGATTTTCTAAACAAGGCCATTCCCCCAAGCTTGAGTTTTGCAAAGTAAATGTAAGTTTGAGTGGATGTAATTCAAAGTTGCATAATGATTGGTTGGTCGCAGGTACACGGCACTTTGCCATTATTCATTTTCTTACTTCAAACCTGAAATGGTTAGAGACAAAAATATCCAAAGGAATATTTTGACAATTATATTTCTATGCTAAAGGTGCAAACTTAATTCATTCATTCATTTTTTTAGAGTGGTTATTTTGGGACACAAAGTTGTTCTTAGGAAACCTTCTGACTATTATACTTCGAGTTGGTGAGGTGGTTTCCTCTAGAACATTAGCCTTTGTGCACCTATATCAAGATTACAACGAGATCTATAATATTTATGATAAACATATGCATCTACAACCACTCTCTTAATGATTTTATGAACAGGGAAAATAAGGGGGTCGAAGATCTCGTGTGTGGTAATATT
Source organism: Chrysopogon serrulatus (assembly GCA_015844335.1). Lineage (NCBI taxonomy): Eukaryota > Viridiplantae > Streptophyta > Magnoliopsida > Poales > Poaceae > Chrysopogon > Chrysopogon serrulatus. The sequence goes on from JADLZL010002592.1 coordinate 37,554, forward strand.
AGAGAGACCAAAAGATTCAGGAGATTTCTCATATGAGCATGAATTTGATAAAGTGTTAATGAGATAATTCCCATGCTCATCGATGTAATCTCCCTTTCTAAACTCCAAGAGTGTCTCTTCATGGTTGTCTATAGGCAACAAGTTTGCCTCTATTATTTCATGCCTATAACATTCATTGTATGTTTTATCTTCTAGGATTTCCCATGAATTGATGCTTATAGGATTGGTCTCGTCTAAAGCTTTCTTCAAACTTAGGTGAGTTCTATTTATTAAGGAAATTGATTTAAACTCACCATTTGAATCTAGACCAAGTTCGGATGCTAACACTAAGGCTTCGTCCTTCTCCATCCATTCTTTGACAATGGCAAATGAGTTTTTCATATGTTCCAAGCATTCATGCCATTGTCGACGTTGCTCTTCTTGATCATTTCCATAGTCTTCATGACTCCTATACTTTGGATATTCTAGTGAGTTTTTAGGGTCGTTATGAGACTTAGGGGAGAGAGTATAAGAAGGATCATCAGGGTCAAAGATGGGTTTAAAGTTGGGTTTATATATGTTATCTAATGTAGGTATAGTTGGGGAGAAGATATGATTAATTCTTGAGTGGCTTAGCTCTCCTTCTATGGTGTCACTAGACATGCCATCCATGTATTCTTCTTGATGTCTTTTAGGAGGGAAAGGAAGTTGAGGACACTTTTTCCAAGATGCTCTTTGAAGAAGGTCTGATTCATATCGATGTATGAGCATCTTAGCTAATTGGAAGTCTAAATCATCATTGTGAGGTTTTGATGGTTTAGGATTGATAGCTAAATCTTGGGATTAGGGTGATTGTGTTTGAGCTACCAAAACTTCCTCTTCTTGTTCGGGAGATGATTCCTTCTCTTCCTCAGAGAGCTCAGAATAGGCTTGAACAACCTTTTCTAGCATCGGTCTGGCTTCAGTTATAGGCAAGTGAAGAAAAGCTCCTCCAGAGGCTAAATCAAGAGAGTTCTTAGATTCCTTGGTAAGACCCAAATAAAAATGTTGAAGAAGCATAGGGTGCAGGAAAACCAAGGTCGAGGGCCAAATGTGATAAGTTCATTAAAACGCTCCCATGATTTACTAAGAGATTCTAGTTCTAGTTGCCTAAAAAGTTAGAACCTCTTTTCGAAGGCTAGCTACCTTAGAGATGGGAAAGAAGTGTAAAAGTAATTCAGAGTATAACATTTCCCAATCACCTTGCATACTCCCTACGGCTCGATTATACCAAAGTTTAGTTTTTCCAGTCAAGGAAAACGGAAAAAGCTTCCATCTAATAGTCTTATTAGACATGCCAAAGAATGCGCAAGCATGCAGTGTCCTTTCGAATTCTCGTAAGTGTAAGTATGTGTTTTCATTGCCTTCTCTCGAGAAGGGTTTATCCCGAATCATTTTGATTAGACATGGGTGCAGCTCATAGCCAGGTGTTATGATAGATTCATTAGATTTTGGTGGCCCAAAGCTTTCACGCATGCCATAAAAACAAATAGGAATAAAATTAAAAGCATCCATAAGGATGAACACAAAAAATAATGAAGAGAATGGGATAAAATAAGAAAAGATAAAAGTATAATACAAGATTAAGCTAGACTAAGTCAAAATCAGCAAACCGTTCCCCGGTAACGGCGCCAAAAATGCTTGTTGGTATTTTTAACTACACTCCATTAAATAAGATTTAAGTAGAATTATCCGCAAGTTTACGAGATATCATACCGGTGTCACATTTTGGAGGAGGTTTTAAATATCGTATCCACGAGGGAACGGGTTGTGATAATGACAACGTCTATAGACTTAACCCTACAATTAGGCTAGATCATATCAAGAAAAAGGAAATAGCTATTGCACTCTAGTTCCAATAACCGGTAAACTTTGTATAATATCGTCTTATTGGACAAGTAACCCGAATAGGAGGAGAAACAGAGTAATCTCCTATCAGGCACCTATAAGCCTATCAGTCCTATCAATGGGAAGTGGACTACAGAGGATTCAACGCAGCTATAAAGTCACCTGCGCGAGCTACCACTATCCGGCTAATCAGGGGACATTCACAAGTAAATCTAGCCTAGGCACCACGCCTACACTATGAAATACAACTTTAACCTACAGGGTCCTATAGATCAAAGTTCTCAATATGAGATGTGAACCAAAGAACGAATAAGAACAAATTGCTTACTTGAATCAGAATGGTAAATACAAAAGTACTTCAGAACGCAGTTCAGAGGCGAGGGAGCTGGATCCGCACGAATCTGACCACGAAGAAGCGCCCGACAGGCCGAAGCTCCTCCAGAATCTCTACTCCTCTACTCAATCTCTCTAATCTCTAAACAAAACTAGATCTAGAAGAACTAGTCTCTCCTAATTGCTACATCTAGATGAACTAGAACTAGATGAACTAGACTAGATCAACTAGAGGGACCCTAACCCTAATTATGTAGACAATATGAAGCACCGGGGTGTAGAATGCCTCTTGGAGGGAGCCTTGGGTGTCATTATATAGGCCGAGGTGGAGTAGGGGGTAAGGAACCGCCACGTCAGCGATCCGCGTCTTCATCTCATGTGCACCGTCGGATCAAACCGACCTAAAATCGACGTAGGGATACTTTGATTGGGTTCCAAGGAAGCGTGGGAGGAAGACTCCAGAAGGCGGCGGCCATCGGGTGACCTAGGGCGCCGACCGGCCCTAGGGTGGGGCCGGCCGGCCCCACCTAGGCTCCTCTGCGGGCCCCGCTGCTTCGGGTGTCTTCTAGACCCTTCCTGAGTCCGATGATAATGTTGCTCCGACGTGGATCAGTTTCATCATAATTTTGCACTAGAATCTCTCTTTTTCAGCTTTTCTAAAAATTACCCTGGAAAATACAGAATATGCAAAACTCGTGGAAATTGTCAGATAACGCCCTAGACTAGTGTGTTTTCTTGTTTTCCTTCAGCTAAAAAGTGCTAGTAAAGTTGACGTTAACGACCGTCAACACACTGGAAGAGGAATTTGAAGAAGAAATAGAAGAACAAGCAGAAGATCAGTTAGGTGAAAACCTAGCTCCTATGTTCGAAGACATGGCTGAGAAGTCACTGCGAGAGTTCTCTGCCCCAACAACAGCAAACATCCGGATTTGGACCCGCGAGTTACTTATTTGGAGAGAATGGATTCGAGCTCAAGCCTGCTCTCATCACCATGGTTCAAGCCAGCCAATTCTGTGGAAAAGGACATGAAGATGCAAGTGCACACCTACAACACTTTCTAGAAATCTACAGCACCTTCACAATCAGAGAAGTATCAAAAGACGCTATCTTACTCCGTCTTTTCTCGTTCTCATTATTGGGGAAAGCCAAGCAATGGTTCTACATCAACAAAGATAAACACACTACATGGGACCTATGCTCAATCACTGCTTTCTGGTAAAATTCTTTTCCTACGACCAAGACCAATGCTCAAGGTGGGAAGATTTCAAGTTTCCAACAACAACATGATGAATCATTCATCGAAGCATGGGAAAGATTCCAGAACTACATTGAAGACTATCCTTATCATGGGATAGAGGAGTGGCTGTTAATGCAAACTTTCTATCACGGGCTCATCTCTAGCACCCGTGAGTCTATTGATGCTGCAGCTGGGGGAGCTTTTCTGTCACTCAAGCTCTCAGACGCTAAAGGACTTCTCGAGAAGATGGCCTCAAATTCAACATACAATGAAGAACGTACTCAGCCTCGCAAGAAGGGAGGAGAAATCCATCATCTCAAAGAAGCTGATATGGTCACTGCCAAACTAGACCTCATTTTGAAGAAAGTCATGCACATCAATGATTCCCATATGACATGTGAAGAATGTGGAGACTACGGGCACTCAGCTGTCAGCTGCCCTACACCGCAAGAGGATGTGAACTTTATCAACAACAACACCTACTATCGCCCTCAACAAAATCAAGAGTGGAACCAACAACCTCGACAAGGTAATTACCAAGGTAACAACCAAGGTAACAACTTTAATAATTACAACCTTCCGCATTTAAGAGAATTAATCACTAGTCAATCCAAACCGCTAGATCAAATAACTAGGAAGCTAACATCAAATGATAAAACTTTGGAAAATATACATGCTAGAATGGATACTTTTGCTTACGCTATAAAGAATCAAAGCATAGCTTCAATAAAATATTAGAATCACAATTAGCTCGGTTAGGCAGCTGCTTTGTTCCTCCACTAGAAAAAGGCAAGATTCCAGGCCAACCAGAAGATTTAGAAACTGCTAACCTTGTTGATATTCACAATGCAACCCAATATTATATTGAGCCTGCAGATGTACAGTGGATTGACCACTCTCTACCAGAGAAGATGGGAGACCCTGGAAGACCTGTCATTCCTATCCCAATAAGATGCCACAGCTTTCCAGAGGCTATCTGCGACTTCGGCGCAAGTGTTAACATCATGCCTAAGGTAATTTATGAGAAAATATTAAATAATCCCCTGTTGTATATAAATATGCGCTTGCAGCTTGCAGATCAGTCCATTTGCTACCCTGAGGGAGTACTAGAAGAAGTTGTCATTAGAGTGGGGCAGTCATATGTCCCAGTTGACTTCGTGGTCATGGAGACAGGAGTAGATGAGAAGGCACCCATCATTTTGGACAGACCATTCTTGTGCACAATAAAAGCCATCATCTATGCGGAGTACGCCAAGATCGTCCTATCCATCAAGGACAAGAAAGAGAGATTCACATTCAAAAACCGCGTCCTGAAAGCTCCTGCAGCCCCAAAGCAATTCCAGCAACAAGAAGAGCCAGAACAGCAACTAATGCCGAAGAAGAACAATAGGAACAATAGAAGATGGAGAAGGACCAAGCATACACCTGAGGAGACGACTCAACTAATCACTGCTCTCAACACAGAAAACGATCACATGCTACCTAAGCCATTTCCAATCAAGAGAGGTGATCCAGGTGTCCCAATCATTGAATGCACAATCAAACACACCACCTTTCCCCACACCGTCTGCGACACTGGATCAGGCTGCAACGTAATGTCCAAACAGGTATATGATGAATTGTTTGATTTACCATTATACCCGACATGTATTCAGTTGCAGATGGCGAACCAATCACTAAGATTTTCCGAAGGAGTTGTCAAGGATGTTATGGTAAGAATTCAAGGACAATATATACCTGTAGATTTTCTAGTTCTTGACATGCAGGGAAACGATGACTCCCCGATCCTCTTGGAAAGACCGTTCCTCTACACTGCCAACGCCAACATCTACATTGGGACCAGATATATCCACTTCAACCTTCCTACTTGAAAGGTACGCTGTCAATTCAAAACATTAAATAACCATGAGCAGATCAGGAAGCAACGCAACAGGAGAAGACGCCAAGCCCACCGTCAGGCTGCCCAGCCTCACTGTGGATGGGAAGACTTTCCTGGCAAGGCCGTGAAATATAAAGACCGCTTCCCGGAGCAAGAAGAGAACAAGCAAGTACCTCGCTGGAGTAGCTAGGCAGAAGAAGCTGAGAGGATGGACCAGATCGCCAAGGAAGAAAAGGAAGAGATCCTAGCACGATTGGAAGCGTGGGAGAAGGCAAACAAAGATGAAGAGCAAGAGTTAGAAGAGAAAGAAGCAAAAGAGACCGAAGCAAGATGAAAGGAGGCACGCGACGCATCATCACGAGATGGAGAGTTGACTGAGGTTACCTCAGACGATGAACCCACTGAGTAAGTGCTTACCTCTGTATAAGTCCTGTCGGTAGACTTTAAATTCCGTACCCTAGCCATAAGGTTAGAATGGTAGTTATCTCATTCAATGCATTAGTAATTCGAATTTACTTAGTAACATAATTGTGTTCACATGCTAAAATATAAAATAACAAAAATATTTATTGTATTATTCATGGCATCACAAAGCCCCATGTGGATACCTCATGGTATTTTCCGAAGGAATATCCACTGTGGTGGCATAAAAATAAAAATAATAAAAATATAGCATTCATATTTAAATTCTTGCATCATAAAATAAAAATTTAAAAAGAGAAGAAGTGAAATCCTGCTTAATTTAGACAACACTTAAAATAACACATAAAGGTGATCAATTACTCTTTGGCTGACCGCTAACCCATTATTAAATTCGAGCCTCGAGTTTTGGTTTTCCTTTTGGTGGAGTATTTCTGCAGGAAGAACATTATAGCTAGGAGAGAGACTATCAGTAGCAACCACCGGGTTCGTTACTAGCTAGCTCGCTCTAAAGAACATCTACATCAGATATTGCAACCATCCAGCTTGGGGGAGGAGCATCCCCTAGTTATCAGGTGACTACACCTAAGCGATTTTTGACTCTACTATAAATAGCCATAAAATACCAAAAATATGTGGGCACATGAAGGTCCATAAAGTCATAGAGTCTTTTGTTGGATATTAAATATAAAACCACAAAAAGATATATAATTAAATAAACCAAATTATGTAGTAGAATATAATTAGTCCAGGCTAGAGCTATTAAAATTGATGAACATTAAAATTATTTTGGAGATGATGAATAGTTGCTCTGTTATAATGCTTACCAAGTACCTACTTGCCAAACTTAAAATCTCCCTGGTTCGAGCATTATTGTTTTAATTGGAGAATTTATTCTGAACCGTAATTGTGGAGGTATAAGCTTGCGCTAAGTCTAGGTAGTTGATTGATATGATTCATGAAGGTTGAGCTGCTATTTATCTTATTCCTAGCATTGCTAAATTCTAGAGGTTTTATTTTTGAAAATCTAAAATTTACATGATGAGCTCTTGTATGACAAATGTGAATTCCTACCAAAGCCAGAATTAATATCTTAGAGGATAGGAAAATCTTTTTTACATTTAAGCTACTTGCTTTGCATTGAGTTCAGTCAACTTTGTGTTGTATACCTTATGAGAGTCTTGTCATGCTTTGAAAACCAAGAAACACTTGCACACTCCAGTCCACATATGTATTATTTCTACTTTGGGAGTAATGACAGTCATTCACCATATTTTCATACATGTTCATCATAAAATGTTCGCCTCCTACACTAGGAGAGGACACAAAAATAATACAACCACCCTATAGGATAACCCCTGTCTTTAATGCTCTGAGTCCTGATTATATCTCTCGATTCATTTATTATATTCAAAGGATACATGTGGCTATGCAAAAGAAAAAGAAAAAAAGAGAAAGAAAGAAAAGAAAGAAAGAAAAAAAAGAGGAGTAAAAGATGGACAAGTGTCCCAAAGCATTTAAAACAATGGGTACTAGATGCCCGCCTCCCTGAATAAAAAGAAATAATAAAGATAGCCCATGTCTTTCCTGAGAAAAGTTTTAATAGAGATTCATTCCCAAAAGCGCGACAATAGAAATAGGAGTTAGCCATAAATAACACATATGCACCTATCCACCATATTCCATACACATGCACGTCTTGGTTTGATTGTATGCCTCGATTCTCTGTGGATCCACTAGTTGACCTTACAACACAAGTTTTGCAAGTATGCCTGTCCTTATTATTGCCGATCCTATAAGCTCCACCATATATACCTTTAGTTATAGGAGGCATAACAACATTAATGCCTCAAGAGAGAACCACAAAAACCACATATATTGAGAGACTTGAGGGTGTCATACAATTAAGCTCTGAGTTTTGTTCTGAAAACTTATCAACAGCTCCGGAATATTGGTATTGCAAAGAATTTGAGACATAGTACTTAGCTTGATTGTTCTATCTTTCGATTGCTCAAGACTTATGCAAAAGCTGTGAAAACCCATATTACAGGTAAAATGAGTAAGTTCAAAGATAAGAACATACATTGTTTGATCCGGAGGAAATTTTCGTTTGAAAGCATGTGTAAGCTTAGGGACTGGCATAACAACACTGTAGCAACTCCTGATCCAAATACAATAACACTTAGGCTTAGTTTGTTTGCCAAGGGACTGGCAAAAGGTAAGCTTGAGGGCATTGTTGATGGTCGTTAACGTCAACTTTTACAAGGATATTTTACCTGAAGGAAAACATGAAAACACACTAGTCTAGGGTTTTATCTGACAATTTCCACGAGTTTTGCATATTCTGTAATTTCCAGGGTGATTTTCAGAAAAGCTAAAAAAGAGGGATTCTAGTGCAAAATAACAATGAAACTTATCCGCCACGAAAGACATCGCGGGAAGATTCGGGGAATACTCGAAGACACCGGAAGGAGGAGCAGAGGGGCGGCGGCCGGGGATGGGGCCGGGCCGGCCCCCCAGTGGGCGGGGGCGGTGCCCCCTAGGGTTTGGCCCTCCACCTTCCGAGAAGCTTCCTCCACCGCCTCCCGTGATGCATCTCAGCCCTACGTTACGTCGGTTTGATCCTGCGGCGCACGCGCATCCCACCGGACTCTAAATATGTGGGTAGACCCCCTGTAGGGAGCCAATTCATTATTCATCAAGGCCTCAAGCCATCAAGCATCAAGGAGCCTTCAAGTTTATCAAGAGCCTTCTAGTTCATAGGATTAGCTAGCTAGATTAGAAGTAGAGGAGATCTAGTTCTTCATCGGGATCTGGAGCCCCTGGCGTCTGTCTAGAGCGCGAGAGTTCGGTAATAGATCTAGTTCTTAATTACTTTATTGTATTCATTATTCAGATTAGGGAGACTTTACTCTAAATAGATTCATATGTTCTTAATTGCAATAGTCATTGTCTACTTTGATTATATGTCTAGTTTAGTTACTTTGATCCTATTGAATTCATATAATTGCTCGTATAGCGTTTATCCACTTGTACAATGGGTAGATGATAGGCGATATGTAGACGTGGTGTCTAGATGTCTTGTTTATCTGCTAGTGCACCCTGATATGCCGGGACGTGTGGTAGTCTGCGTAGGTGATAGCTGCGTTAGTTCCTCTGTAGTCTACTCCCTATGTAGGACAAGCATGGGCACGGTCGCGAAGGAGGTGACCTAGGTCTTAATACCCTCATTAGTTGATGCCTCTTTATATGCAATAATAATTTAGGGTTGATTTAGCAATGATTACTAGATGCAGTTGCACTAATTAGAGTTATTCATTGACGTAGTTATAGACCTATCTCCCTAGTTTATCCAATGGCTAGCTATGATTATGACTAGTAAGATGCTCTGATGATTATCTTTAATTATGATACTTGATGATTATGCTATCACCCGTATTTATCCATATTTATCTTGTGGCCTCTGCCTGTTAGGAGTAGAGTATAAGACTTAGGTAATATCGTTTATTCATTCTATATAGTTTCTTATTAATATGGTAGATAATAGTTTATTACATAGCTTTCCCAGAGATATAATTATAAATCGACAACCCTGGAGACTTCCCTAGGTAAAATGCTACAACGGTATAATTATCGTCCACTTGCGTAACCCATTAGTTACATTCATAATATATTCATATCTTTTATATCTGCCTAGTCACATGAGAACATGTAAATCTATAATAATTTCCTAGCAATACAATTGGGGATGACAACCTACTTCGTGTTTAGCAATGTTAGTAATAAAAAGAGTGGCTAGTTGCTAATGACAAGTTAATTATATACCGACTACTTCGACGTCGTTGCTAGGGGTAAGATTTATTTACGCTTTTTAGTAGTGACGTTAAAAGTACCAACAAACAACAAAGGAAATAACTAACTTGAGTAAGAGGAAAAATAAAATACATTACATATTAAATAAATAAATAAAAAAAAATAAAAAAATAATGATCAAAACAAAAAGGAAAAGGAAATAAAAATAAATAGAAACGAAAATAGAAGCAAGCAAGCGCAACGATACGGGAATCATTATGGAAGTAGTTAGGGAAAATAAGAAGAAAAAAACTATCGAATATCACAAAATACATTGTAGAACATCATATTAGCACTACATAAACATTATAAAAATATAACATAGGATATCACCTATGTACTATATAAAAATTACAACATATCATGAAATATAAAATAAAATAATAAAATTAGTGATGTAATTAATTAAACTAAAATAAAAAATACTACCGAACATCAAAATATATTTATAAACATCAACGCATATTTCTTGAACGTCACGTAATACATCATAGAACATCATATTTATACTCGTGGACATAAAAATACATAATAGAACATTACATATATATTATATGAACATCGTGTGTATGTGTAAATTAAAAATTAAAAAGAGATATAATTTTTTAAAAAATAAAATAAGTAAACAAAAAAATAAAGGAAAAAAAATAAATAGAAGCAAGGAAAGAAAACAAAAAATATAGTAAAATAATAAAGAAAGTGAAAAGAATGTAGTCAAAAAAGAAAAGGAAAATAAATGAATGATAGGAAAGAAAAAGGAAAACATACAATAAAACGAAAATATAAAAATAAAACAACAAGAATAATAAAATTAAGAAAAAGTTAAAAAGAATGGAAAGGAAAAATAAATAGAAGCAAAGAAGAAAAAAGATAAAATTAATGAAGTAATTAATAATAGTCAAATAAAAAAAAGAAAAATAGTACTGAACATCATAAATACATCGTTGAACATCACATTAGCTCTACACGAACATCACTAAATATAGCATAGAATATTATATGTATGCTATATAAACACCATAAATATCATAATAATGTAAAATAAATTTATAAAAATAGCAAATTAAAAAATTATAGTTAAATAAAAAAAAATACTACTGAACATCATAAAATATTTCATAGAACATTAATGTATATTTATTGAGTATCACAAAATACGTCGTAGAACATCATATTTCTAGTTGCGGACATAAAAAATACATGGTAGAACATTATATATATACACTACATAAAGATTAGACTGAGACATAAAATTACAAATAGAAGAAAAAAAAAAAAATAGCAAATGAATTATACAAAATAAAAATAGCAAATGAATTATACAAAATAACCAATTCTATAAAAAGGAATTTATGATGTATAAATATTTAAATATAAAAAAGATAAGACAACAAAAAAAAAAGAAAGGAAAATAAAAACTAAATAGGAGCAAGGAAAGAAAACAAAAAAAATGTAAAAACAAAAATAAAAATTGATAGTTTAAAATAAACATAGTAAAATAATAAGGAAATGGAAAGAATAAAATAAAAATAAATGAATAAAAGGAAAAAAGGAAAGAAAAAACATACAATAAATATGACAAGAATAATAGAGCAGAACAAAAGTGAAAATAAAAATTTAACAAAAAGGATAGTAGAAAGAAAAGGTATGAGGAAAAAAGAAATAGAAAAACAAGAGAAAAACTTACGTATCTGGAGGGAACGAGTCGCAAAGAAAGAGGAAAAAAGAAATAGAAAGAAAAAAAGAGAAGAACTTACATACCTGGAGGGAGCGAGTGACTCCTGGGCCGACTGGGCGGAACGAAGAGGAAACGATGATATAGCGCGGAAGGTTCGAAGAGGAAGGGGGTCGGACAAAGGATCGGGTCCGACTGGTCGGCAGCGACGATTTCCGCAGTTTGGGTGGATGCTGACGAACCTCACACAGTTGTCGCCAGCAGCGCCCATGCGTTGAACCCTCATGACGTCATAGTCATCGCCGTAGCTGCAGCTGCGCACCTCCGGAGGCAGACCTACATAACGGACCTTGGGGCTCGTCTCGTCAACCATGTCGCACAGCATTCCGTGCCGAACATGCACTGGCTCCATGAGCTCCCACCGGCCATTTGTTGCAATCCCGCCGCATCGCGATCATCACACAGGTCGATGTGGACCACGAGGTGGTCGTTCTCGTCTCGTCGCAGCAGACCTATGCCTCCAGAGTCCAGCCTCTTGGACTTGGTCGGAAAGTCTAGAACGGGGAGCAGGGACAGCGACGGTGGCCGGCGGGCGCCCGCCGGCCTGTACACGAACTGATCCCGATCTGAACATGATCGAGAGTTATACACCTCCAAGTGGACCAACTCCCCATGGACCGCGACGACTCTGATGCTGTCGTCGTTGTCGTCGACATGCGCGGTGTCTGGATAGTCGTAGTAGAGGTAGGAGCTCGACGGCGGCGCGGCGCACCTCAAGGAGACGCGCACGCGTCGGCCTTTGGAGGTGCGGGACTCCGCCACGGTATCGGCGTCGGGGACGAATGATGAGTCGTGGGGGTGGCGGTGGCCATCGCTGTTCAGCATCACCCAGCGTCGGTCTTCGGCGGCGGCACTGGCCACCACCGGCGAATCCGAGAGCAGCCTCCGGTGGCTGCATGTTGGGGCGAAATATCGACTGGCGGTGCTTGCAATCGAGGTTCGGCATGTGAGCAAGCTCAGCGCGGCAAAACGATGCACAGCAATCCGGCTCAGCATTTTCGATCGTATGGTTTGTCCAATCACAAGTCACACAACAACGGCAGCTGCGTGCTACTAGCAACCCTACCATATACCGTAGGCTTAGAGATTTACACGGCTAGATAGTTTCCTTGTTTTGCTGGGCCGCCCAAAATGACACCGTTTTGATCGAGCCCAAATATCACAACCCAATAATAATCACAACCCAATCATATTAAAAAAAGAGTAAAATACACGAATAGTACATTAACTTGTAACGCTGTGTCGATTTGGTCCATCAGGTTTGAAAATGCATTTTTTGATCCATAACCTTGATTTGTGGTGCATCAATAGTCCAGATTTTTTTAGATAAAGAATAAAATATCCGGCTTCATCTATCTAAAGATAGAATCAGGCCAATTATTACAAACTCCAAATACTTACGACCACTCACACGACTAACTGAACAAGTAAAAAGTTCTTGACTAAACAAAACCAATATATCTTTCCGAAAGCCAACCATTTGAACCAAAGAACTCTAAAGCCGACGTCTCTAGGTGTTGTGCCACAGAGATCATTTGATCTTTTCGATCGTCATGCCGCTGCAATTTCGCCCATTGACGTAGCCAGTGTGTCCCTCGAAACAGTACCTGCAAAAAAGATTTGGGTTTGCATTTGTCAAAAACTACCTCATTTCTTGTTAGCCAAATTGCCCATAGTAGTGCTGCAGCTGATGTTAATAGTAATGTATTATACTTTTTGTTACCCACTTTGGACCAGTGAATAAATAAATCATTTATATTCATAGGTGGTGAGATCCCAAAAAGTATATGTATAGACGCCACAAAAATTTAGCATAAAAACAATCAAAAAAGAGGTGTTGTATTGTCTCTGAGAAATGGCAGGCACAACAAGTTTTGTCTCCAGACCAATTTCTCCTAACCAAGTTATCTTTAGTTAAAATCACTCCTCTTTTCAAATACCACATAAAAACCTTTATTTTCATTGGTAGTTTTGTTTGCCAAATATCTTATGACACTCTCACTCCATTGTTAATTAGTGCAGCATACATAGACTTGACTGTAAAAATCCCAGAGGCCTTTAAGCCCCAGACAAACACATCCCTTTCCTGCGATAAGCTGACTTGTTGTAAAGAAGCTACAATTCGATTCCAGTTTGATAAGTTAACTCCCACCAGATTTCTTCGAAAAGAAATGTTTAGTAAGGGGGAACTCATAACTGTAGCAATAGAGTCTTGTTTTCTTCTTACAATATTAAACAACCCAGGAAATTTATCTTTGAGAGGTTTGTTGCCCAGCCAAGTATCTACCCACAATCTGGTCTGTGACCCATCTTTTACATTGAAATGTCCAAACTTCATGAAGAAATCTTTAACATTCATAAGGCTTTTCCAGAGATGCGAATCCGTTGGTTCCTTTTCACAACTGACGTCATCATAGTTTGAAAATGTATTTTTGGGTCCATAACCTTGATTTGTGGTGCATAATAGTCCACATGACGTCATCACAAGTTTTTTTGTTCTATGTGGACTGCCACCGTGGCAGCTGAGGTGGCCCAGACAAGTCACGCGGCACACGTGCCTGCGTTTGAGGCGGCCTTGAAGTTTGCTTGGTCAGGAGGTTACCTGTTGGTGACCCCTGTATAAATAGCTACCCATCCCAGGCCGTGGCAGGGGATCGGCCTCCCACGCACGCACGCCCTACATCTAGCACACGCACCCACGACCAGCAGCGCCGCCGCGAAGCTGCTGCTCACGCCGACGCCAGAGGACCAGCAGCCAGCAGCCTCGCCATCACCATCTCCGTCGTTGCCGTGACACCTTCGGCGAGCTCGTTAACCGTGACACCTCTTCTCCGGCAGCGTCGACATCCTTGGCAGCGTCGACATCCACATACCTATACACGTCTACACAAGGGCGGCGTATCCATCTCCCTGCTGCTCGGCGCCATCATTGCCCTCTCGGCGCCGGAGTCTACGCCGACACCAAGCATCATATGATGCGTATCTAAGCCGACGCCCGGCCATAAGCACGCACCACGCATCTACCGAGCATAAGCAAGCCCGATGTCCATCATCAACGTCGCCGGCGAGCTCGTTAACCACAGCACCATCATGAACTCCGTCGTCGAACACTCCGGTATCTCAGTAGCAACCTTCCGTCGACATCGCGCTGGGATGCATCAGTATATGGTAAGGTTCTTTATGTATTTTAATTAAATATTATATTCTCTTGTACATGGCTGTAGATATGGCCAGCTATAAGATCAAGCGCGGCTGCGCGCTACTTCAGGAGCCCGGCCGACAGCTCTCAACGGCGCATCCACGGCAGTACATCTCGAGACTTCGGCCACGGCCACACGGCATGTCTACGACAACCACGGCAGCCCGAGGGTCGACCTGTCGTGGTGGTAGATGAGCTTGGCATGTCATCAGCGGCACTGTGGCAATCTTCTCTGCCTCGAAGACCGATTGAGCACGGCGGAACAATGACGGCGGCCTGGCAAGACCGCCGTGGCCAGCACATATGGCGCGCAACTGGCAAGCATGGCAGCAACCCCAAGCCCCAAGGGTTCGGCGTGTTCCAGTAGCAGCCTGGCAAGGTACGGTGAGCACGGCAGCCCGTCCGTGTCTGTCTCGGCCGACAAGCTTACAACGCTCACAGCACTCAGCTTCGTTGAAGCAGCGGCAGCAAGCGTGGCAGCCCGGAGGTGCCCGCGACGCAGCCCATCAGTAATTCTACGTGAAGTCCAGTGCGGGCGCGGCACGTCCAGCGGCAGCAAGCAACGACGGCCCAGGGATCATCGTCATCCCGCCCGGCGTCCAGTGGTGAGCTTGCTGCCGTTGCTTCGTTGCTGACCTCAGCTGCCACGGTGGCAGTCCACGTAGACAAAAAAACTTTGATGACGTCATCTGGACTATTGATGCACCACAAATCAAGGTTATGGACCCAAAAATGTATTTTTAAACTTTGATGACGTCATCTGGACTATTGATGCACCACAAATTAAGGTTATGGACCCAAAAATGCATTTTCAAACCTGATGGACCAAATCGACACAGCGCTACAAATTAATGGACTATTCATGCATTTTACTCTAAAAAAAATCAGCACCCAAGGCTCGCCTTGTTGGAAAGCAGCCGCCAATTAATCCGTGAGCAATCCCATGACGTACGGATGACATGTGCCGCCGTGCAGCGCGACGAGGAAACTGGAGGCATGCGATGAGGGGAGGACAAGGTCATAGTGGCTTAGCTTGAGCACGGGAAATTTGAGCATGAGGACATAGCCCACCTCTGTACAGGCTGTCGGGAACAGGTTCCTGTGCTGGGTCAGCTACCACGGAGCAAGCTTCGTCCTGTGCGACATGGCGTCCGAAGAGCCGAGCCCCAGACTCCGAGGGCATGAGCATTGCTAGCCCTGGCGCTGTGAGGTTCGTCGACATCGATCCCCGCTGCTGCTGCGGTTGCTTCGGGAGGACGTCGTGTGCACGCTCCCGCTATGCCTTCACGGAGACACCTGCGGGCAGAGACACCTGCGAGGTAGGACACAAGGCGACAGCGCCGGATCATCTGTTCTCCTTTTCTCTTATTTAAATCTCTTACCGTAGCAGTGCAATTAGTGGACATAAATAAAAACTAATGTAGTTTCAGTGTTGACAGTGCCCTGCAGTTAAATAGACAGATTGATTGTTCATTAAGAATGACAGGAGGATTTATGTTATTTTCCATTAGAAAATATATGCATCCAAAAATATGGAACCGGGACAGTTGGATGAACCCCTACAACAAGGTAGTATCGGGGCCACATATCCGGTTTCGCAAGTTAGAGACTAGAGATTGGGCCTGCTGCGTAACAGAGTTGTGAGACTTGAGCCCAGTGTCAAATATTGTGGTCAACGAGGCCCAGTGCCGTCTATTGTCAACTCGGGCTAAGAGGCTAGTAGGCTTGGTAATCTTTTTTAATCAATAGTGCTTTTTTGTGAAATTTTAATCAATAGTGCTTGGTAATCTACCAGATTACCAATACATAGCGTTTGCATCAAAGATGATTTGTTTGTGCGCATGCAGAAAAAAAAATAAAAAGGATCAAAGCCGAGCTTGGCAATGTCCCTCGTAGTAGTTGCTTGCGTTTGTGTATATATAAACTCTTTTTTTTCTTATTACAGTACTTTTTTTTTTTGCGAAAGGCAGAGCTCCTAACTTTTGTGCTGATTTAATTTTTCATTGCTCAGCACAGCCACAACCTCAACCTGTTAAGATGATTGGAATCAGGACATAAGTTAGGAGAGCCTCTGTTTCGTTGCTGCTCTGCTGTGTGGATGGGAAGTCAACAATGTCCACTACTTTCTGCACTGCGTAGTCCTGTCGCTGGCACTTCCGTCTTTGGCGACTTTGTGGCATATGGTGGGTGTCTGTCGCTGTCTCCATTTTCTCTGCTGGTAAATATATGGAAGCCATCTAGACTGGTCGTGGTTTCTCGTGGATAGAGCTGAAGAGAGAACAGTTTGGTTCTTTTTTTTAAAAAAAAACAGAACAGTTTGATTCTACAAGCCTCTTCGTTTCACGAACTACAAATTAAAACTGGTCTTTTAAAGGGCACAAAACTGAAACAGGGTAGTACATGCAAATTTGAAATAGAAGCAAATGGTCGGCAAATGCATGAGTGCACTTAACCGCTCAATTAGTTAGGTTTTTTATAGAACTTGCCCACCTAATTTCAAGTTATCGAAATACTGGTACCAAGGCACATATAACATTTTTTAAGAGTTAAATATCTTGTATAGTGGAAGAGGTTAATGTAGAACAAAAAAAAAATGGCATACCCTGTCTTTAGGATTCTTTTTAAGTAAATGAAGCAATGCTGTCCCATCCTATCACTACTCCATGTAATATTTTTAGAGGCGGCCAAAACTACTCTTAGAGCTCGTCTCTTGTAATCCCTAAAAACACATACAAAAATAATTTTCAACAATGGTACTCATTTGTAGTAGGTGGCTACTGATTGAGCCGCCTCTACAGTGGCTAAAAAAGGAGCCGCCTCTATAATTGACTCTATAGTCTAGCTGCATATGAAAATGATTGTATTTTAGAGACGGCTTGTACCTCTAGCCACTTCCTGCTTGGCATAACTCATCTTCATCATTGAAGCAGCTTTCTCAGTGAAATTGAACTGTTTTGAAAATACTGTTTGGCAAAACAGCTGCACCAATAACTCCATGTATGGATGAGAGAGAAAAATAGAGAAAACTGTGAAAACTACTTTTGTTTCTTCTTCACCTCTCTCTGTTCCTTTGTGATGATAGCATAAAAAATAGCTTTACCTATAATGCTATTTTTAAAAAGTCTTTAGATAGAAAAACAGCTTATAACAGTTCGTGAAGTTTTTGGTAAAGGTGTTGGTGAAACTATACCTGAATTTGTAGAGACGGCTGGCATTGGAACGGTTACCTTTAGCCACTTCTATATATTGAGATAAGATAAATTTAGTACTTGATTATATTATTCGATAATGGTGGAATCACGGCAGCGACTCAGCATCTCACGACATCTCACGAAGCTGCTTAGCCGCCATCATACCATACATGTCGCGGTCCCATCCGTGGCCTCACGCACTCATCAGTGTCACTGGAGGCAGTTCCTTTCCTCATTTTTCTTTGTACTCCGAGATTCCCCAACACCCCAGATTTCTACCTATCTTCAGAGGCTTAGCTTCCAGTTCCTTTAGATCTTGCTGATTAGTCAAGGACGTAGTTTTAATCTCAAACCCTGTAGCGGCTTAATCTTAAACACCGCCTCTATAATCTCCGTGATGGACCAAAAAGTCTGTTCAGATTTCTGATAGGTCGACGTCGACGAACGGGGCATCCTTCAGGTACCTCCTGCACCAAAAATGAACTTTTGCTAACATTTACTGGCTGCCTAAAGTATATCACTTGTCGTTTTCTTATCTGTGCTTCATAATAATATAACCAGGCTCTGAATTATATTCGAGCAAAGTAGCTCGCCATGGAAACCGTTGCAGCCGAACAGTTGTTTCTTTTGCTTCTCATGGTTTGCAGTGGTTCACCTGTTGTGCTTTGCTCCTTTGATGGAAACGACACAGATCGGCTATCACTGATTCAATTCAAGGAGGCCATCAGTCGTGATCCACAGCAAGTCATGATGTCCTGGAATGACAGCAACCACTTCTGCAATTGGGAAGGAGTCTCGTGCTGGATGAAGAATCCATGTCGTGTCACATCCCTTGTCCTCGATGGGCGAGGATTAGTAGGGACCATCTCTCCATCGATAGGAAACCTGACGTTCCTGAAGAATCTATCACTTACAGACAATGCGTTCACTGGACAAATCCCGCCATCCCTTGGCCATTTGCGTCATATCCGGTATCTTTACTTGAGTAATAACACACTGCATGGGGAAATGCCTGATTTCTCAAACTGTTCTAGTCTTATGGTGCTTTGGCTGAATGGTAATCACCTTGTCGGACAGGTGCCTTCATATGCTAGTTTGCCTCCTCATGCTGAAGAGTTGCAGATTTCTGATAATAATCTTACTGGAACCATTCCTCCTTCCGTTTCTAACCTTACGACATTAATTCGACTTGGTATCATGTTTAATCAGATCAGTGGGGAAATTCCTAGTGAAATTGGGAAGTTACCGGTGCTACAAGTCTTTTACGCTGATGGAAATAACCTAACTGGAAGGTTTCAGAAAAACATCCTTAATTTATCTTCGCTTGTTATTCTGAACCTTGCTTCCAATTATCTGAATGGAGAGTTGCCATCCAATCTTGGTAATTCATTGCCCAATCTACAAATGTTTGGTGTATTTGACAACCTCTTTAATGGGCATATGCCAAGTTCGTTGGCAAATGTTACTAAGCTATTCTTGATTGACATGTCAAAGAATAGTTTCACAGGGCTAGTCCCTAGTTCTATTGGAAAGCTAAAGGAACTGTCCTGGTTAAATCTCGAATACAATCGATTCCAAGCACATGACATGCAAGACTGGGGTTTCATGTATAGCCTAACCAATTGCACCATGTTACAAAGATTGTCCTTAGTTGGTAATCAACTTGGAGGACAGATACCTAGATCTTTTGGCAACCTTTCTGAGAGGCTTGTGGAGTTCTTTATGGGAAGCAATAGAATAACTGGGGGTTTCCCTTCTGGCATAGAAAACCTGCGCAGCTTGAGTTATCTTGGATTGGAGGGAAATCAGTTTACAGGTGCCATTCAGAAGGGTTAGGAACCCTTGAAACTTTGCAAATATTATCTTTATCGAACAATATGTTTACAGGGAATATTCCCTCCTCTCTCTCAAACTTATCTCAACTCGGACAGCTCTTTCTAGACTCTAACCAGTTGGATGGAAAGATACCCCCAACTCTGGGAAACCTCCAAGTCCTTGAAGCACTGGAAATTTCCACTAACAATTTTCACGGTAACATACCAAAGGAGATTTTCAGCATTCCTACAACAATACAGATTGGGTTATCTTCCAATGGACTGGATGGACCAATTCCCCGTGAAATAGGCAATGCCCTACAGCTACAATATCTTTATCTTTCAACAAATAATCTGTCTAATGCTATTCCTGACACACTGGGCAATTGTGAAAGTTTGGTGGACATTGAGCTAGATCATAATTTTCTAAATGGCAGCATTCCAGCATCATTAGGGAACATACGCAGCCTGGAAGAACTCAATATATCTTACAACCAACTATCAGGATCCATACCAGAATCTATTGGCAATCTGCAATTTCTTGAGCAACTAGATTTGTCGTTCAACCAACTTGACGGCAAAGTTCCAAGAAAAGGAATATTCATGAATGCAACAGCCATAAGCATCGATGGGAATAAGGGACTTTGTGGTGGGCCAACAGTGCTACAGTTAGCAACATGTCCTGTGGCACCTGCAAATTCTACAGCTAAGCACACACGGTCCATAGTGCTCAAAGTAGTGATCCCAGTAGGTGGTTTGATGTGCTTGGCAATGGCCGTTATAGCTGTCTTGGTGTTATGCAGCAGAACGAAAAGAAGAGAACTTTTGTCCCTCCCTTCTTTTGGTAGGAATTTCCCCAAAGTTTCTTACCAGGATCTTACCAGAGCAACTGATGGGTTCTCCACGTCCAATTTAATCGGAAGGGGAACATACAGTTCTGTGTACAGAGGGGTGTTTTCTGAAGATGGAAGTGTGGTTGCTGTCAAAGTTTTCAGTCTACAAACAAGAGGGGCGCAAAAGAGTTTCATCGCAGAATGCAATGCCTTGAGAAATGTCAGGCACCGTAATCTAGTTCCTATACTTACTGCATGCTCAAGTATTGATTCTGGAGGAAACGATTTCAAAGCTTTAATATATGAATTCATGCCAAGAGGGGACTTACACAAAGTGCTATATTCAGCTGGAGATTCTGAAGAAAATCCTTCAAACTTGAAGAAAATTACACTTGCTGAAAGATTAAGCATTGTGGTGGATGTAGCAGATGCATTGGAGTACCTCCACCATAACAGTCAGGGTACTATTGTTCATTGTGATATGAAGCCCAGCAATATTCTTCTAGATGAGCACATGACGGCTCATGTTGGAGACTTTGGACTTGCAAAATTCAAAATCGATGCGGCGACATCATCCCTTGGTGACACAACTTCAGCCGCAATAAATGGAACCATTGGATATGTTGCTCCAGGTAATGCAAAAATATATCTTATCTGTTCTTGTTCCATGTAGTGATTATGTTTATATGAGCTGAAACTCTTGTTTTATGCCATCTGCAGAATATGCAGGGGGTGGCGAAGTGTCGACAGCTGCAGATGTATACAGCTTTGGAGTTGTCCTCCTTGAAATATTCATTCGAAAGAGGCCTACAGATTACATGTTCAATGACGGATTGAGCATTGTAAGGTTTGCAGACATCAACTTCCCTGATATATAGGGTACTGGAGATTGTTGATCCTCAGCTGCGACAAGAACTGGAACTCAGTCAAGAAACCACAACAGCCGACAAGGAAAAAGGTATGCGCTGTCTGAGTTCGGCTCTGAACATTGGGCTGAGTTGCACAAAGCCATCCACGAGTGAACGCATCAGCATGCAGGAAGTGGCGGCAAGGCTGCACCGAATCAAGGATGCATACATCTCGGGAAACTGAATGAAGAAACAGTTCAGACAGTTCTAGCAGTCTCTGAATAAAGTAGCGGTTGTTCTAGCAGTTTCAGACAGTCAATAACTCCTCCAGATATATATACCATTATACCCTAGGCCATGTTTGGATGGCTGGTTTCATATCAAAAACCGGTGTAAAATTGGAACCCATAAATTTTTCAGATCGATCTCGAAAATTTTGTTTGGATGGACAGTAAAATAAAAAGGCTCACACCTGTAGCCCTTACACCCGGATAAAAATAATCATCTCCATAGCGCACACTAAAAATACGACGGATGTCGGGCTCATCCTCTGCTCCTCGAGTCGTCGTCGTACACGCACGGCGATGCTTCAGGTCTCTTCATGGCGAGCTCTCCCTCCATCCATCCTCCGCTGTCCTTCTCTTCCCTCTACTAGATCCCAATTCCCATCCCTCAATTCCTGGCACCGATGCAAATTTGGTCTCGATTTGCCCTCCATTCCAAATTATAAGACGTTTTGGTATTTCAAGATACATTACTTTTGTTGTGTATTTAGATATAATATACATCTAAATACATAACAAAAACAATGTATCCAGAAAAATCAAAAATGCCTTATAATTTAGAATGAAAGGGAGTAGAAGAAATTATAACAGGCAGGTGATAGAAAATTGGTCATAAAAAAAGAAAACACCCTTCGTGAATCGTGACCGGCGAAGACATTTTACTACTTACATTATCCTTTTCTTTCGGCGATCGATCGAGGCGAAGACATTGACCGGCGCCGGCAGGCAGAATTGCCCAAATTGCCCAGAGAAAATACTGAGCTCCGTACCCATTTGAGCTGGCGTGCACATCAAGTAAGCAGCACTCGGAGTCAAGCAGCAATAAGGTGCCAGTCAAACAGGAGTTGAGCGATCCGCTACTACCTACTGATGTTTCACACTCAACCTTTGACATGACTATCCATCTTCCATAACATTCTTCTAATACCTTTCGTGTGCATCATCACGATAACTATAAGGGCCCGTTTTGCTCCTTGGAATTTTTGGGATTAAATTTATTGTATAAACTATAGTCATAGAAAAAAAAATCTATGGAATCATCTACAACTTTACTTAAGTTGGGGAAAAAGAATCCATAGAATCTATTTCCCATCTCTCACCCTATGAATTTGAGATAGGCTTATATGTGAACTTTCAAAAGTTGTGCTATTTTAAATTCTTCTCACACAACTATAGTTTATACTATAAATTCAATTCCAAAAATTCCGGAGAACCAAACGGGCCCTAAGTGACAAAAATGTTATAATGAAGTATCTTGCATAATAAATCAGCTGGCAGAGGGGACTTTATCTTTGGTTATGGAGGTGTTGAAAGCCCTAGTTTGGTTTTGGCTAATTGATGAAACCTAGGACTAACCCTATTGCTAAATGTACTGCATTAGAGAAGGGGGTCCAAACCAAATGGTGGAGTGGAGATCAAAGCGATGAAAGTGACCACAAGTGATCAAGTGCCACCCTTGAAGTTGAAAAGAGATGAGGAGCGAGATGGAAAGCTAGAGGCAAAGGTATATGTTAGGGCATTTTCAGTTCACCAGCCATAGGCGAGTAGAGAAGTTTACGGCCAGGTTTAGGATCGATAACCGTACTATTAAGAGGGGCGATGTCGCGCAATATCGGTTATCTAAGTGCCACTAGGTGAGCAATGACTTTGCATATGCATTAGGGACCTAGTGTGCCAACTATATCTTGCAAAATTCATTTGAAAATGCTAACACACGAGCATAAGTGGTGAGACACTTTGGTGTTGGCACTTGAGAGCAAGGGTAGATGGGATTTTGGGTGCAAACCCCTCCCGTCGAGCTTGGGAGGCGGGACGCAGAGATTTTTGAAAGAAACAAGTCCTTATCGTAGCATTGAACGCTGGTGCTAAGGGCATCGGACGTGTCAGGTGCTCCTTGGGAAGATGGCGGCGCACGGTGGCGTGCATCGGGCGTCCCGACGCTCTAAGCGTCGGCGCGTCCGAAGCAAAGCGATCTGACTTCGGTGTGACACGCAGTAGGCATCGGGACGCCAGCCTACGTCCGGTGCTTAGTCGCCGGACACGTCAAGTGTGTGTGTGCGAGGTTTGGAACCTCTACGGACTGCGTCCGGTGGCTCGGCCAGCATCCGGTGAGTGGCGTCGGACGCACGAGGTTTGTGAGCTCAGTTCAGTGCGTCGGACGAGTCCAATGCTAGGCATCTAAGCGTCCGATGCTTCTTCAAAAGCGCGTGTAACGGTCGAATTCAAACGAGGACACGTGTGATCAGGTGGAGCTCGGGGACGGGCATCGGACGCGTCCGATGCCTAGGCCTCTCAGCCTTCGACTCCCCCGACTCAGGCCCACTTAGAAGGTAACGGTTGGATGGTTTTAGTGGCGGCTATATAAGCTTGTTGGCTAGCTTGGAGAGAATCACTTGCACATTTTGATCATTCTTGAGCACCCTAGAGCCAAGCTGAAAGCCCTAGTTTGGTTTTGGCTAATTGATGAAACCTAGGACTAACCCTATTGCTAAGTGTGTAGCATTAGAGAAAGGGGAGGTCCAAGCCAAGTGGTGGAATTGTGATCAAGTTGATGGAAGTGATCAAAGATGATCAAGTGCCACCCTTGGAGATGAAGGAAGATGAGGAGCAAGATGGAATGCTAGAGGCAAAGGTATATGCTAGGGCATTTCCATTTTGCCGGCCATAGGTGAGTAGAGAAGTTGATGGCCGGATTTAGGATTGATAACCGTACTATTAAGAGGGGCAATATCGCGCAATATCGGTTATCTAAGTGCCACTAGGTGAGCAATGACTTTGCATATGCATTAGGGACCTAGTGAGCTAACAATCTCTTGCAAAATTCATTTGAAAAATGCTAACACACGTGCACAAGTGGAGAGACACTTTGGTGTTGGCATATGGAAGCAAGGGGTGATGGTGTTTAGGTGTAAAACCCTCCCGCTGAGCTTGCTCGGCGGGACTCGGAGGTTTTCGGACGAAGTTTAATCACTCAGAGGTGACCGGACGCTGTCCTGGTAGGGACCGGACGCGTCCAGTCAGTTGGTGGCGTCCGGCGTATTTTTCAGGGCGACCGGACTCCGGCGACCGGACGGTGCGGTGCCAAGTCCTGGTTGTGGGAGTGCTGAGCAGTGTGCGCACCGGACGTCGGGCGTGTCCGGTTTGTGTGCAGCGGACGCGTCCAGTCGAGAAAAACACGTTTTGGACCTCTCTGGTGGGTAACCGGACTCGCACTGTACGGGCGTCCGGTCATTTGGCGGACGCGTCCGGTCAACGTCTGACAGTGCGCGAGTGATCGAGCCGTTGGCGCGCAACGGCTATTTTCAAACGAGCTTGACACGTGGCCATGGTAGAGGCACCGGACGCTGGGACCGGATGCGTCCGGTCACCACTTAACCCGCGTCCGGTCGACGCGCAGAAATCTGTTCTTGTGAGTAACAGTTGGGTGCTTTGTATGGCGCCTATAAAAGTGAATTGGCTGGCTCTAGGGAGTCTCTCTTGGCACTTTGACATTCTTGACATCCCCTAGAGCTAAGCAAACCAACTCCCTCACTTTGCATTCCTCTTGATTGATCTAGAGAGTGATTGGGAGAGCTTCTAGTGCATTTGCCTTGTGATTGAGCATCTAGTGGCACTAGTGAGCGTTCTTGCTGCGATTGAGCTTATTACTCTTGATAATTGCCGTCACCTAGACGGTTGGAGCAGTGAGCCGGAGTTGAGCAAGGCTGAAGATTGTTCTTGGCCACTCTGAAGGTGATTGTGAGGGGTGTTGATCCCACCCCGCGGGAGATCGCGAAAGGAATCCTTAGTGGAATCTCGTGTTATTGAGTTACCCTCACTTTGAGTGAGTTCTTGTGGCGCCCGGTGAGGACTTGGCTTGTGACGCCGATTAGCCACCGAACTACCGAGTGTGTGGTCGACACAACGGGGAGTAGCGTGCCGGCAAGCACGTGAACCTCGGGATAAAAATCTTGTGTCCCTCGGTATTCTTGTGTGGTTTGATCCTTCGAGATCAACTTAGATTTCTCTATTGAATCATCTCTTTGGGTTTCATTATATTGATAAGACGGTGATTGGTCATCATCCCGAAGAAACGGTTTGCACTCTCTCGGTTCCCTTCCTTGCGATTACATTTGTGCAAAGTAGTATACTAGGTTGTGTAGTGTAGTTTGCTTATTAAGGACATTGATCTTAGTGTGCCTAGTGTATTAGGATTACTAGAATTGGATAGGTTGGCTTGCAACCCTTCACTAGGCTAGCGCAACACTTGCTTCGCCATTTGGTGTACTAACCGGTTTGTTTAAGTGCTTTGCAAGAATTTTTATAGGCTATTCACCCCCTTCTAGCCATTTAGGACCTTTCAAGTGGTATCAAAACCGAGGTCACCGTTGATTGAGGCTTAACAACCTACGGTGTGAAAATGGCTCAAATCAACCATATCAACCATGTGGGGAAGCCACCGCACTTCGATGGCACCGGTTATGATCATTAGAAGAGAAAGATGTACGCGTACTTGAAATCATTGAATAGGAATGTTTGGGAGGTTGTGGACAAGGACTTTGCCGTGATTGATCCAACCGACCCAACCGTAAGAGAAGAAGAAAAGCTCCAATTCAGTGACATTGCAATCAACACATTCTATAAAGCTTTGGAAGCAAAGGTGTTTGAGCAAATCAAGGATTTGGAGAGAGCTCATGATGTGTGGACTAGATTGGAGGAAACATATGAGGGCACACAAGCCGTGGAGTGCCAAGGTATATATTCTCAAGGACAAGCTCTCAAGTTTCAAGATGCAAGATGATGAGAGTGTGTCGGAGATGTTCCACCGCCTCCAAGTGATTGTCAATGACTTGAAGAATTTGGGTGAGAAGGTGGAGAATGCGGACTTCTCTCATAAGTTCTTAAGAAGCTTGCCATCAAGATTTGAGTTCTTGGTCACAATGTTGGTGAGAGAAGGGTTGGACACTAAGACCCCTAACCAAGTACTAGGTGAGGTGATCACACATGACACCTATGGTGTGGAACGGGAAGGGGGCTCTCAAGAGGAAGAGAAGAAAAAGAAGACCGTGGCATTCAAGGCCACCTTCTCCAAGTGCAAGGGCAAGAGCAAGAAGCAAAGCTCAAGTGAAGATGAAGCTTACACAAGCTCAAGTGAGATGGATGATGAAGCAATGGCTCTCTTAGTACGCAAATTTGGCAAATTTATGAAGAAGAAGGGCTATGGTGCAAGAAAGAGAAGAGATGCCACCAAGGCCAAGAGATGCTTTAGGTGCAAGAGCAAAGATCACTTCATTGCCGATTGTCCATTCAATAGTGATGATGATAGTGACGACGATGATAAGAAGAAGAAAGATAAGAAAGAAAAGAAGGACAAGAAGGAAAAGAAGGAGAAGAAGCTTGAGTACAAGAAAAAGAAGAAGGGGCAATCATATTGTGTCACATAGGATAGTGATGCCTCAAGTGATAGTGATGATAAGAGTGAAGATGACAAGAAATCAAAGAAGAGGTTGCTTGCTAGTCTTGCCATCTCCAACAAGACTTCACTCTATGATGCTCCATCGACATGCTTAATGGCTGAGCCATCCAAGGTACAATCCGATGATGAGAGCGATAGTGGGAGTGATGATGATGAGGAGTACTTAAAGGAGGACCTCATTAGCATGCTACAAGATGCTCACTCTTATATTGAGGAGAAGAGAAAGGAGTGCAAAGAGTTGCGCAAGAGCAAGAAAGCTCTTGAGCAATCCTTTGATGAGCTCAATACTACTCATGAGAGGCTAATGGAAGCCCATGAGAAGCTTGAGAAGGCTCACACTAAGCTTGAAAAGGCACACTCCTCCCTCCTTGATCAAGCTAAGATTGAAGATGTTGTAGACACATGCAACGTAGGAGTAACATGTGATATTCTTGATGAAATATTCTATACGCCTATTGTTGTTGGTCCCACTAACCCCTCTTGTAGCTCAAGCAATGCCACATCTACTATTAGTGATGGTTTCACTTGTGATGCCTCACTCATGGTGGAGAATGAGACCCTCAAGACAGAGGTGAATGAGCTCACTCATGCCTTAGGCAAGGCCTATGGTGGAGATGCCCGCTTGCTAAAGTGCTTGGGTAGCCAAAGGTTCTTCCTTAACAAGGAGGGATTAGGCTATACCCCCAAGAAAGGCAAGGCGGCCTTTGTCACTCACAAGACTAGTTTTGTGAAGAGCAATGGACGTTTTTGCTCTAGTTGCAAGCAAGTGGGGCATGTAGAGCAACATTGCAAGAACAAGAAGAATGCTAACATATCCTCTATTAAGTTTGATTCTTGTTATTTGCATACCAAGGGTGCTAATGGTGTGAAGGCTAAGTTCATTGGTGCTCCCATTGTTGGCCCAAAGAAGAAGGCAATTTGGGTGCCCAAAAGCTTAGTAACTAACCTTGGAGGACCCAAGCAAGTTTGGGTACCTAAAAAGAATTGATTTGATTTTGTAGGTCAATTACAAAGCCGGAGTAAGGCATTGGGTGCTTGATAGTGGATGCACTCAACATATGACTGGGGATTCTAGAATGTTCAAATCAATCTCATCAAGTGGCAATGGTGTTGAAAGTATCACTTTTGGTGACAATGGCAAAGGCAAGGTGAAAGGCTTGGGAAAGATTGCAATTATAAATGATATGTCCATCTCCAATGTATTGCTAGTGGAATCTCTCAACTTCAATCTCTTGTCCGTGGGTCAATTGTGTGATCTTGGATTCAAATGCATATTTGGTGTTGATGATGTTGAGATAGTGAGTGTTGATGGAAGTAACTTGATATTCAAAAGCTTTAGATATGAGAATTTCTATCTTGTGGACTTCAATGCTAGTGATGCTCAATTGACAACATGTTTGTTCTCCAAATCAAGCATGGGTTGGCTATGGCATAGAAGACTTGAACATGTTGGCATAAAGCAACTCAACCGGCTAATCAAGCATGATCTAGTTAGAGGGTTGAAGGATGTGGTGTTTGAAAAAGATAAGCTATGTAATTCATATCAAATGGGCAAACAAGTTGGCAACACTCATCCCAACAAGAGCATGATGAGCACAAGCAAAGCATTTGAGTTGTTGCATATGGATCTATTTGGCCCAACCAAGTATGAGAGCATTGGTGGAAATAAATATAGATTTGTGATAGTGGATGACTACACAAGATATACTTGGGTATTCTTTCTTGCCGACAAAAAGTGAAGTGTTTGACATATTGAAGACATTTGTCAAGAGAAGCCAAAATGAGTTTGAGACATCTATCAAGAAAGTGAGAAGTGACAATGGTAGTGAGTTCAAGAACACAAGAATTGAAGAGCTATGTGATGACTTTGGAATCAAGCATCAATTCTCGGCCAAGTATACACCTCAATCCAATGGGCTAGTTGAAAGGAAGAATAGAACTTTGATTGACATGGCAAGATCAATGTTGAATGAATACAATGTGGATGATTTATTTTGGGCCGAAGCAATCAATACCGCAAACTATTGTTCAAATAGGCTCTATTGTCATAGGCTATTGAAGAAGACACCTTATAAGTTGTTGAATGGAAGAAAGCCCAACATTGCATATTTTAGAGTATTTGGATGCAAATGCTACATTCTCAAGAAGGGCACTCGATTGAGCAAGTTTGAGAAGAAGTGTGATGAAGGATTCCTACTTGGTTACTCCACCACAAGCAAAGCATATAGAGTTTGGAATCTCACTCATGGCATAGTTGAGGAAGTACATAATGTTGAATTTGATAAAACCAAAGGCTCTTAAGATAAGGAAGAAAACCTTGATGATGTGAGAGGAACTCAATTGATACAAGCCATGAAGGAAATGGATGTTGGTGACATTAGGCCAACATAAGTGGTAGATATTGAAGATGACAAAGATCAAGTGATTGTGTCTCCAAATATGCAAGTTAGTGGTTCTCAAGTTGAAAGTCAAGCTAGTGGCTCTCAAGCTCAAACTCAAGCTAGTGACTCTCAAGTGCAAGATCAAGTGGCTAGTACATCATCTCAACCAAGTGATCAACCAAGTTCAAGTGCTCAACCTCATGTTCTCCAACGAACTCATATTGCAAGGGATCATCCTCTAGATCAAGTGGTTGGGGACATTAGAAGTGATGTGCAAACAAGATCAAGATTGGCATCATTGTGAACACTATTCATTTGTCTCATCCGTAGAGCCAAAGAAGATAGAAGAAGCTTTGATGGATTGTGATTGGGTCAATGCCATGCATGAAAAGCTCAACAACTTTGAAAGAAATCAAGTTTGGGAACTAGTTGAGCGTCCAAAGAACTACAATGTTATTGGCACCAAGTGTGTATTCCGGAACAAGCAAGATCAAGATGGCATAGTTGTGAGAAACAAAGCAAGATTGGTAGCACAAGGATACACTCAAGTTGAAGGTCTTGACTTTGGAGAAACCTATGCACCAGTTGCAAGATTGGAGGCAATTAAAATCTTATTAGCCTATGCTTGTGCCCATAACATCAAGCTATATCAAATGGATGTGAAAAGTGCTTTCTTGAATGGATTCATCAATGAGCTAGTATATGTTGAGCAACCCCCGGGATTTGAAGATATTAAAAAGCCCAACCATGTCTACAAGTTGAAGAAGGCTCTCTATGGCTTGAAGCAAGCTCCTAGGGCATAGTATGAGAGATTGAGAGATTTCTTGATCTCCAAAGGGTTCAAGATGGGGAAGATTGATAACACTCTCTTCACCAAGAAGATTGGCAAGGACTTGTTTGTGTTACAAATCTATGTGGATGATATTATATTTGGATCAACCAACCAAGACTTTTGTGAAGAGTTTGGAGAAATGATGGCTAAAGAATTTGAGATATCTATGATTGGAGAGCTTAGCTACTTCCTTGGTCTACAAATCAAGCAATTGAAAAAAGACATATTTGTGAGTCAAAGCAAGTATATCAAGGATATGTTGAAGAAGTTTGGAATAGAAGAAGCCAAGTCAATTGGGACACCAATGGGAACAAATGGTCATCTTGACTTGGATACAAGTGGCAACATGATAGATCAAAAGTTGTATCAGTCCATGATTGGAAGCCTACTCTATGTGACCGCTTCTAGGCCGGATGTTATGTTTAGTGTGTGCATGTGTGTAAGGTTTCAAGCTTCACCAAGAGAAAGTCATTTGAAAGCAACCAAGAGAATATTGAGATATCTTAAGCACACACCAAATATTGGATTATGGTATCCCAAGGGGTCAAACTTTGAGTTGATTGGATATTCGGACTCCGACTATGTGGGATGCAAGGTGGATAGAAAGAGCACTAGTGGAACATGCCAATTGCTAGGAAGGTCACTTGTCTCATGGTCATCCAAGAAGCAAAATAGTGTTGCACTCTCTACCGCCGAAGCCGAATACATTAGTGCGGGTAGTTGTTGTGCTCAATTACTATGGATGAAGGCCACATTGAAGGACTTTGGAATCAAATTTGGACAAGTGTCATTGCTACGTGACAATAAAAGTGCCGTGAAGATCACCACCAATCCAGTTCAACATTCAAGGACAAAGCACATTGACATAAGGCATCACTTCATTAGAGATCACCAAGCAAAGGGAGACATTTCTATTGAGAGTATTGGCACCGATGATCAACTTGCCGATATCTTTACCAAGCCACTTGATGAGAAGAGATTTTGCACAGTGAGAAATGAATTGAACATTCTTGACTTCTCCAACATGAGATGAATGCATCCCCAACTATATGACATGCCTCTCCTTCGACTTAAGCCAAGGTGAAATTGTTTGGCATGATGCATTCATACTTATTAAGGACTTGATTAGAGCATATAGACATTTCTTCTAGTGATATCTCTTTCTTATTAGGCTCATTCATGAAAATAAAGTGATTTTGAGTACATATGATGCCACTATTGCTTCTATGTATTGTATGATCTAGTGGCTAAATATGACTTGTTCATGAGAATGTGACCCTAGTGTTTGATCTAGTTAAATGAGCAAGAAAGGATCTAGTTCAATATTGACAAGATAACCATTGAAAGATGTGTGAAGAAGCTTGTCATTGGTTCAAACTGAGCTAGATTACTTATGCAAGTTTACTAGTTTGAACCACAAGAGAAAGAAGTTTATGGAAACAAATGATCCTCAACTTTAAGTGATCATCTCTCTATTTCAAGCTCCCTCCATGATTTCAAATCTACACCAAGCATGATCATATATCTTTGTGGTCATTGATGACAAAGGGGGAGAGAATACAAAGATAGCATGCATCAAGGGAGAGATTGAAGAATGGAAAGGGATCAAAATTTTTGAAGCACACAAGTAGGGGGAGCAAGCTCATGAACATAATTGATTGCATTTGAATGTATATATCCATATAATTGCTTGCATTGAACTTAGGTGTATTCATTTCATAAGTGTTATCTCTCTTTCTTGTGTGGTGCTTGCTAGTATAGAACTTGATTAATGGATTGATTACTAGCATGCATAGATTCTAGCTAGAAGTAGCATTTTTCATTGTGCCTACCAAGTGGTATCTAGAAACCATGTTTTTAATGTCAATTTCACGGGGTTTCTAGCTATTTGATGTTTTCTAGCTAGATTTGGTGCTAAGGATGGTTCATGATGTGCACTCCGATGGTATCACGCTTCAAAGGTCCATTCTAAACACCTTAGCATCAATTTGGTAGAAATGACTCTCCCAAAACCAATTTAACCATCATGTGTGCAAAACTTCTAATCCAAACTCTTAGCACACATGTGGGGGGGGAGCCATAGCTACCAAATAGATTTTACATGACTTGTCCAATTCTTTTCAAAGCTCAAATTGCTTGGACAAGTGGTGTAAAGTCAAAATTGAATTTAACTCTTATCTTTGTGGAGGTTGTCATCAATTACCAAAAAGGGGGAGATTGAAAGCCCTAGTTTGGTTTTGGCTAATTGATGAAACCTAGGACTAACCCTATTGCTAAGTGTGTAGTGTTGGTATTTCTTATGCACAACTAAAATATGAAGGATTCTGCAAGTTTAGAGTAAAACCATTGTAGCATTTTTAGGGAGTATTCGGTATCGTTATTTATATTTTACCACTGGGAAACAATGGATAAAGACATTGATAGTTCACCATCATGCATCTACTAACTAATACACCAACTAGACTAAAGTAGGGGGTAAATGATAGATAATAGGAATTATGTATATATGACACACACAGGAGAATTCTATGATAAATAAGTATATAGCTAAAGTGAGAGGACAACGGGAGAGTTTAAGATTCCTGAATACTTCTCTATTTCTTTGGTTCTATATAACTAATTCATGGTAGATAAAGTAATCACACAATAGCACTTTGGAGCAGCAGTACCTTTCCAACTCTCGAATAAGACTGGGAAGAAAGTAGTCGGGGAAGGCTGCCAAAAGCTCTACGAAACACCAACTCCGACGTGGTGGAATACGAAGACCTAAAGAGCTGTCACCTCTAGAGGCTACCACAACTAACCGTAAGAGATGGGCGCAATCTCAGGTAAACCCTAGCCTAGACACCATGTCTACACTAAAGAATACTACTCTAATCACACGTAATAACTAGAGCACCTAATACAGGCGAAGATCCTATGCTAAAGTATAACAACTATACTAACCAATCAAATGTAATGCATAAAAGTAAATAGAGAAGACAAAATATATTAAAGCATAAGTCTTACAAGAATAAATATAAAGATATACCAGAACTCTGAAGACTTCTCCGAAGACTCCTCCGGAACCCGGGCGTAGTACCGCTCTCCCTAACTCTCAACTAGAACTACATTGCAATGTCTAGCCCTAAGGAGGAGGGTCTACCTCTTTATTTATAGTCTAGAAAAGCCTCCACCTCTTCTAGACAGGCGATGTGGGACTAATTCTTGCACCGTTTGCTCTGTTGGGCCATTATACATTTAACTTGGGCCTTCCAATCATCCCTCATGTGAGCCCACTCAAGGGAGCACCTTGGGGTGCCTCTCTTGGGCCTCTTCCATGCCATATGAGCCTCTTCTCACGTCATGGGCCTTGCTTGGGCGTGGGGCCCAATAGTGATAATTCTCCTTTATTTATAAAATTAATATCTTTTCACTCCGGACTCCAAATATAGCAAATGATATGTCCGTTTCGATCAGCTCGATGAGCCCGTCGCATTGGTGCAGTCCAATTCCCTACTTAAGATACTTTTATTCTGTGCAAAATTGAATATACCTGCAAAACAACCGAGAACAACACAACTCGTGTCGTTAGAATCAAACCCTACAACTATGCTTTATGGTTGATATCATGTTATTGAGCATTAGTTGATAGTATAAAATAGGCGTTAAGGACCGTCAACATGTAGCATTAGAGAAAGGGGAGGTCCAAGCCAAGTGGTGGAATGGTGATCGAGTTGATGGAAGTGATCAAAGATGATCAAGTGCCACCCTTGGAGATGAAGGAAGATGAGGAGCAAGATGGAATGTTAGAGGCAAAGGTATATGCTAGGGCATTTCCATTTTGCTGGCCATAGGTGAGTAGAAAAGTTGATGGCCGGATTTAGGATTGATAACCGTACTATTAAGAGGGGCAATATCGCGCAATATCGGTTATCTAAGTGCCACTAGGTGAGCAATGACTTTGCATATGCATTAGGGACCTAGTGAGCTAACAATCTCTTGCAAAATTTATTTGAAAAATGCTAACACACGTGCACAAGTGGAGAGACACTTTGGTGTTGGCACATGGAAGCAAGGGGTGATGGTGTTTGGGTGTAAAACCCTTCCACCGAGCTTGCTCGGTGGGACTCGGAGGTTTTCGGACGAAGTTTAATCACTCAAAGGTGACCGGACGCTGTCCTGGTAGGGACCGGACGCGTCCGGTCAGTTGGTGGCGTCCGGCGTATTTTTCAGGGCGACCGGACGGTCCGGTGCCAAGTCCAGTTGCGGGAGTCTTTGTGAGTAATGCGCCTGTGGACCGGACGGGCGCGTCGATCAGGTGCGGCCGGGACGCGCCCCGGTCGAGAAAAACACGTTTGGATCTGTCTAGTGGGTGACCGGACTCGCACTGTGCGGGCGTCCGGTCGTTTGGCGGACGCGTCCGGTCAACGTCTGACAGCGTGCGAGTGATCGAGCCGTTGGCGCGCAACGGCTATTTTCAAATGAGCTTGACACGTGGCCATGGTAGAGGGACCGGACGCTGGGACCGGACGCGTCCAGTCACCACTTAACCCGCGTCTGGTCGACGCGCAGAAATCTATTCTTGTGAGTAACGGTTGGGTGCTTTGTGTGGCGCCTATAAAAGTGAATTGACCGGCTCTAGGGAGTCTCTCTTGGCACTTTGACATTCTTGACATCCCGTAGAGCTAAGCAAACCAACTCCCTCACTTTGCATGCCTCTTGATTGATCTAGAGAGTGATTGGGAGAGCTTCTAGTGCATTTGCCTTGTGATTGAGCATCTAGTGGCACTAGTGAGCGTTCTTGCTGTGATTGAGTTTATTACTCTTGGTGATTGCTGTCATCTAGATGGTTGGAGCAACGAGCCGGAGTTGAGCAAGGTTGAAGATTGTTCTTGGCCACTCCGGAGGTGATTGTGAGGGGTGTTGATCCCACCCCGCGGGAGATCGCGAAAGGAATCCTTAGTGGAATCTCGTGTCATTAAGTTACCCTCACTTTGAGTGAGTTCTTGTCGCGCCCGGTGAGGGCTTGGCTTGTGACGCCGATTAGCCACCGAACTACCGAGTGTGTGGTCGACACAACGGGGAGTAGCGTGCCGGCAAGCACGTGAACCTCGGGATAAAAATCTTGTGTCCCTCGGTGTTCTTGTGTGGTTTGATCCTTCGAGATCAACTTGGATTTCTCTATTGGATCATCTCTTTGGGTTTCATTATATTGACAAGACGGTGATTGGTCATCATTCCGAAGGCACGGTTTGCACTCTCTCGGCTCCCTTCCTTGCGATTACATTTGTGCAAAATAGTATACTAGGTTGTGTAGTGTAGTTTGCTTACTAAGGACATTGATCTTAGTGTGTCTAGTGTATTAGGATTGCTAGAATTGGATAGGTTGGCTTGCAACCCTTCACTAGGCTAGCGCAACACTTGCTTCGCCATTTAGTGTACTAACCGGTTTGTTTAAGTGCTTTGCAAGAATTTTTATAGGCTATTCACCCCCCTCTAGCCATTTAGGACCTTTCACAAGCCAACCACCTCCCTCTCATCTTGCTTGATTGCTTGCATCCAAAGAGTGATTGGTAGTGTTTCTAGTGCATTTGCCTTGTGATTAAGCATCTAGTGGCACTAGTGAGTGATCTTGCTGCGATTGAGCTTGTTACTCTTGGTGGTTGCCACCACCTAGACGGTTGGAGCAGTGAGACAGGAGTTGAGCAAGCTTAGAGATTGTTCTTGGCCACTCCGGAGGTGTTGTGAGGGGTTATTGACCTTGTCCCCGCGGGAAATCACAAAATGTACTCCATTGGATTGCTCGTGACTTGTGTTGCCCTCATCTTGTGGTGATTCTTGCGGTGCCCGTTGGAGGCTTGGTGTGGTGCCAATTAACCGCCGAATTCGAAGTGAGTGTGGCATCACAACGAGGAGTAATGTGTTGGCAAGCACGAGAACCTCGGTAAACAATCCGGTGTTCATTTGGAATTGATCCATCGAGATCATATTTGGATTTCATTTGATTGATTGAATCATCACCTCGGTTATTTCATTGAATTGGGAAGACGGTGATTGGTCATTTTCCCGAAGGGACGGTTTGCATCCCCTCGATTCTCCTCCCGTGGATTACTCTTGTGCACTAGTGTAGATCATAGTGTATTAGGTTGCTTGTGTGGTGCCTAGCGTATTAGGATTGCTAGAATTGGTTAGGTTGGCTTGCAACCCCTTTTAGGCTAGCGCAACACTTGTTTCGCCATTTAATTTACTAGCCAGTTTGTTTAGTGTTTTGTAGAAATTTTATTAGGCTATTCACCCCCCCTCTAACTATTTAGGACCTTTCATGTGTCAAAACGCCGCTTTTATAATCCGCAGCAATAGTGGTAGGTGGGATCAATCATCACTGATACATGGAGAATCAATATTATGATAGTTAGGTGGATCCAACGGCCTAATAAGTCAACTATAACTGACAAGTCAGAACGAAAACTAGCAGGGTTATGTAACTGGTGGGTCGTAGCATATATCACTCGGGTGGTGATTTTAGCTGACAGTGCCCGCCCGGTATTTAACTTTTCGCCAATTTTCTGCATCTTCGCCATACCATCTAGCACGCCCAAGCACACCCAACACCGATGCTCCGACAGTGATTACGGGTTCTAGAATGGTGATAAACTAGAAGCACACCCCTTGCCTTGCTGTGGAAATCGCGAAATTAATTCAGTTTATGATGGTATGCTAGCGTGAACAAATAGATATATGGTAATAATGATGCGGCATGCTGACATGGATAGCTTGCACGAAGAGATATGTGCTATAATTGTATGCTCTAATGGGCTGCATGTGGAAATTGATTTCTAGTTAAGTTTTGGATTATAAGAGATAAGAGATGTAGATTGGCCCTTGCAAAAAATGTATAGTTAATAAATTTATGATAACCGCATATAAACTACAAAGTATTCTTTTTTTTTTCTCAAAAACACAAGAACTACACTTCATTATATTAAAAAGAAAAGAAGAAGGAAGAAACCCCGTACAACACACACTACAACAAACCCAAGTACAAAAAACTTACACACGGGCCTATGAGAACAAAGGAGCCGCCAGAACTAGTTAATAAATTTATGATAACCACATATAAATAATTCTTTATCAGTTGGTTATATTCTATACCTAATATTTAAAGGCATGACTTTCTCTCTCGCTAATTTCGTCCGGTCCATTCTACCACTTTATCTCTTTCAGCCCATTCGTGGCCTATCCATCGCTTCGCACCCTTCCACGCCGCTCCTCCCTCCCCTGCTCATCTGTGATAGGCGACACGCCCATCCGCCTGCGTCCCGCCCATCTCCCCCGCCGAGGCACTAGACCGCCACGCTGCGTCTGCTGCGGGGCGCGTCCGCCGCCGTCGCCCGCGGGCAGCTGCTGCACCTGCTCCTACGACGCAGACTCGGGTCCCCCCACCGTGCGGCGACACCTGGAAGGCGCGCTCCACGCCAAGCAGCCCGAGGCGCGACGCCCGGTCAGGCATCTCCGTCCGCCCGTTGTGGCCCACGGGCGGGGCCGGGGGCTTCGCACAAGCACGGGGAGCTGCTTGGCCGCTTCGCGACGTGCCCGCCCGCTGTGTCCCTGCCCATCTCCCAAATCGAGGTCACCGTAGACTAAATCAAGACAAAATCAAAGGCACCACCAAGAAAATCAAATAAAATAAAAACCAAATCGCCGGCAAAGCCAAGATGGGGAGGGGTTGTCGCGGAGAGTGTCTAATGCCGAGCACGGACAGGAGGATGCGGAGCAGCAGCCTGTGTGATCTCGAAGTCGCCATTGTTCGGAAGCCAGGCAGAGGTGGATCCACCAATATGGCAGCTCGGCATCCGCTAGACCTCCTGCCGGGCGAGCCCTGGGATCCCAGCTCTGACGGACCCTGGCAGCCATGGCGGAGCTTTTATGTCTCTGGTTTTTGCGAGTATGGATAAAAACGACAAAGAAATGGACGCGTCCGTGAGAGAAGTACAACGTCCGCACTTACCTATTGGGCCACGGCCACGACTCAATGTGATGGGAAGCCCACGGGCCCAGGAGGAGGATGAAAAGGCTTCTGCGTTTTTTTTGTTTCTTGTACACTCTAATCCCAGCTTAATTTGTTGTCTAATTGAGTTTAAATAACTTAAATAAAATATATTTGTATACTCGCTGTGGTGTAAAAATTGAGAGAAATCTCCTATCATACTTATCGACAAACGAAGCCCGGCACGTTGGTAACTAATTTCTTATCGACTGTAATAATATACTTATCGACAAACAAAACAATGCACGTTGGCAGCTGATTTCTTGCCGACTGTAATCATATATTAGAATTGCATATTTTTCAGACTTGTAATATTTTCGTTCTTTGCAACAAGAGAAAAATTTTTATTGATGCTATAATTTAATTTGGTATAAGAATACGATATTAATAGTACATTTTCATAATATAGATTGCCATGGTCATCATAAAATAAACTATACTACCTATTCCAAACTGTAGATCGTTCTAGCTTTTTTCTAAATACAGTGATTTTGTGACGTATCAAGAAATATATAACTTTTAAATTTTGTAAGTATATAGGATTTCAAACACTATCTCCCGTTGCAACGCACGGACATATTTGCTAGTAAATAGTATATATCTCATAAAATTCAAGGCCGTCCGTGTTCATGAGGAGAAAATAATCTAGGTACGGCAGGGACAAAAGGATATGGAGTTCATGAGCCGAAAATAATCTATGTACGGCAGGGACAAAAGGATATGGATACATGCATCCCGACGAAGGTGATGTGGTCACCGCGAAGACTTTTAACTACTCGATCAAGTACATCCTGACCTGTGTCGGCGATCGAGGCGAAGACATTGACCGGCGCCCGGTCGAGATTCTCTAACTTACTGAAGGTAAGTCACGGGTAACTTACCCTATGCCTGAAGCCCTCTATTCCACATCCAACGGCTGATAAAAGAAGCAACTTTTTCACCCCAAATAGCAAAGCCCAGCTGTGGTTCTAGCCCAAGTACAGCCCAACTCGAGATTACTATATATCAAACAAAGAAATAACAGAGAGTTTTACTAGGTATTTTTAGAGTAAAGTTAAACGAGCATTTTACTAAGTATTTTTAAAAGTTACATACTCCAAATAACCATAATAAATTTCACTAAAAGCCATCTATTTTAGCGCACATGTATGAACCACAAATAATTATAGATACGTCACTTTTAATACTCTAATTTTAAGCCATCGTGTTGAACATTAGACACATTGTATGTGTAACACACGCGGCGGGGAGGGTGGTTGGGCTTGGTGGAGAGGAAGGAGAGGAAAGGGGGCGGAGGAGGCGCTGCCCATAAAAGGGGGCCGAGGCGCTGGGCGGCGGGGCGGCGTGGCGGCGGCAAAGCATGGGGAAGAGGCGGCGGCGCATGGGTGAGAGAGAGAGAGAGCGGCGTGGGAGATTGGAATAAAGGACTTTCGTCCCATTACTTCTTAACCGATCCAATTACAATCTCCTAGTACTTATAGTCCGGACTCTAACGAGAAAAATCTTGATCGAACATAAATTTTCCGTTTTCTATTCTTAATTTCCTAAAATAATAAAATAGAAAAGGTAATTCATGTAAACGTGGCAGCGGCGATGGGTGGCCGCGGGTGGGGCCCACAGCCCACCCCACCGCGGCGGCGGCGGTGCCCGCCCCTCCCTCCCCTCTTGCCCTAGGGTGGGCCGTGGGAGCCCCATCAGCTGCCCATCTTCCTCGCTTGGGCCTCCAATACTCCACCAAACTTGCCAATTGTCGCTGCCTTGATTTAGCGGGTGACATTGTATGCGATCAGACAAAATACTTGTAGATGCACCGATTTTGTCAGTCAGTTGATCACTAAGACAATCAAGTGCATTATTTTAATACTTTATTTTTAAGTAATCTTTAATATTAGTTTAGTACTATTAATTATACGTAAATATTGAACTAATTTTAGTATTTTTGCTAATTTAGTTCAAACCTAGCATATTTGTTGTTGCAAATTATTTTAATTGATAAATATTGTATATTTGTTTAATGAGTAAATAACTTAATATAAATCCAAATCCGAGACATTCGTTTTGTGCTCGAATTCGATAAATCATATCTGTAATTGAATCCGAATTAAAACGTGGTAAAACGTGACATCCAAATCAACCAGATCTGTCTACATCCCTATTTGTAGTGAAGCCTAGAAGCTAGTTTGGGATTTTCAACTAAACGATTAAAAAAATTCCTTGCCATAAAAAATTTCTTTCTGTCAAAAAATTTCCTGCCAAAAAAATAAATTCATGCGCGGTACAGCGATTCCTTTCTGTTGGCGGCGCCAGGGCAACCAACCGCGTGCTGCGGTATTGGGCCAGAATCATCCGTCCCGAGCTTTGCTATTTGGTGAAAATTTGCTTTTTCTATCAGCCGTTGGATGTGAAATGGATGGCATCAGACATAGGGTAAGTCACCGGTAACTTACCTTCAGCAAGTTAGAGAATCCGCGTCGGCCGGCGGCGGCCGGCAGAATTGCCCAGAAAATGCGGAGCACCCATTCGAGCTGGCAATAAGCTTAGCTAGTCCAAGCAGGAAGGAGTTCAGCGACCTGCTACAGATGCTTCACCGGCCGTCACTGCTCTACTGGTCAGCTCACTCATTGTAAGCGTCTCACCTTCACAAGCTCTTCTCTCTTCATCTCTCTCATTCGTCTAGCTCCAGCTTCAGGCTACTCCCTAAGGCTTAAATGCTTGGTTACTAGTGGGTACTACCACATACATATATTGGGTTCTGGGGAAAACGTTTCCCATTTCTTCTGAAAAAAATGAAACCAAGATATTTATTCTCATTTCTCTATGGTGAAGTCTGTTCTGAATGTTGTTTCTATTTTTCTTAGGAAAAAGTCTACATCACCCCCGAACTATGATGGGTGGAACACTTTACCCCCTCAACTACAAAACCGGGTATTCTACCCCGAACTTTTCAAACCAGTTAAATTACCCCGAGAGCGGTTTTGAATGGTGGTTCTGCTACAGTAGCATGGTTTTATCTTTTCTTTTTTATTTATTTTGGCTAAATCTTTAAAAAATCATAGTAAATCATAGAAAAATCATAAAATAAAAAATCCAATTTTGTTGGATTCCACATGGGTAGATCTACACAGCGAGCATATAATATGTTATGTTTTAGTATAAATTTTTTTTTGTAACTTTAGATCTATGATTTTCTATAATTAAATGGAATAATTCATAACCGCGGTTTACGTGGTCCAATTATGGTGAAATTTTTTATGGTAGGCTAATTATTGTATGCTTGATCTCTAGTAAAATTTCATACTCATTAAATAAAGTATAACTTAGTTATAAATTTATTTAAGTTTATGCTTATTAAATATAAATAAATTTATAACTAAGTTATACATGATTCAATGAGTATGAAATTTTTACTACAGATCAAGCATATAATAATTAGCCTACCATAAAAATTTTACCATAATTGGACCACAGAAACTATGGCTATGAATTATTCTAATTAATTATAGAAAATCATAGATCTAAAGTTACAGAAAAAAATTTTAATAAAAAATAACATATTATATGCTCACTGTGTAGATCTACTTATGCGGAGTCCAACAAAATTGGATTTTCTAGTTTATGATTTTTTGGTGATTTACTATGATTTTTTAAAGATTTAGCCGAAATAAATAAAAAAAGAAAAAGACAAAACCATGCTACTGTAAAAACCACCGCTCAAAACCGCTCTAGGGGGTAATTTAACCGGTTTGAAAAGTTCAAGGGGTAGAATACCTGGTTTTGTAGTTAAGGGGGTAAAGTATTCCACCCATTATAGTTCAGGGGGTGATGTAGACTTTTTCTATTTTGCTTAGGTCAAAGAAAAAGCGTTCCGGCCTCTGCAAGAATGTTGTTTTCATAGGTAGAGGGAGAAACAAATCAGGAAGCAAGTGCAGCAGCTGAGAGGACCAACTCTGCTGCAAAATTCACTCAGGTAGGTATCTCGAGCTATCAGAAAATTTCTCTGTCGTTCATCGGCACGCATGCACGTCCTGCTTACTGCAGTAACAAATGCATGTCTTACAAAATTCAGGAGCTTTTGTTTACTGGATTGGAATTCGGGAGCTTATTATGGCCAAGAGGGCTACTGCACTTGGACATTTTCTGCTGTTGGTTATGTCCTGCAGCACCATCACCACCTCCTCTGCTTCTGGGGACGAAACAGAGACAGACCGGCTGTCACTGCTTGACTTGAAGAAGTCTATCACTCTCGATCCCCAGCAAGCCTTGGCCTCATGGAACGAAAGCACCCACTTCTGCAGCTGGGAGGGCATCATGTGCACATCAACCGTCCCACGCCGTGTCGCTTCCATTCGCCTCGAGAGGCGAGGCCTTGTCGGCCAAATCTCTCCTTCACTCGGAAAC
This sequence comes from Chrysopogon serrulatus, assembly GCA_015844335.1. Taxonomy (NCBI): domain Eukaryota; kingdom Viridiplantae; phylum Streptophyta; class Magnoliopsida; order Poales; family Poaceae; genus Chrysopogon; species Chrysopogon serrulatus. The sequence goes on from JADLZL010002592.1 coordinate 80,140, forward strand.
CTGACCTTCTTACGAAACCTCTCCCTCGCAACGAACCGCTTCTCCGGGGAGATCCCTCCATCCCTTGGCCACCTCCAGCAACTCCAGTATCTGTTCCTGAGCAACAACACGCTGCAGGGGAGGATACCGAGTTTCACAAACTGTTCTAGACTCAGGGTGCTGTGGCTGCACCGGAACGGTCTTGTTGGCCCGTTCCCAACAGAACTGCCCCCTGGCCTTCACCAGCTGCAGATTTCAGTGAACAATCTCAGCGGAACCATCCCTGCATCCCTCTCCAACTTCACAGCGCTCACCGTGATCAGCTGCGCATCCAATAGCTTTGTTGGGAATATCCCAGATGAGTTTGCCAGACTGTCCAACATGCAGCAACTCTACATGGGCACCAACCAGTTGTCAGGTGGGTTTCCACAGGCCGTCATGAACCTTTCTGCCCTCACCGACCTCAGCCTTGGTCTCAATCTGCTGAGTGGAGAGGTGCCAGCTGACCTCGGTAGCGCGCTGCGCAACCTCCTCTTGCTTGAGCTGCCCGTCAACTTCTTTCGTGGGCATATTCCGCCTTCGCTGACAAATGCTTCCGGTCTGTACTACATTGAGATGTCTCAGAACAATTTCAGTGGGTTGGTGCCGAGCACAATTGGCAGACTGAACAGGCTTGAATTGCTGAACCTTGAATACAATCAGCTGCAGGCAGAGAGTAAGCAAGACTGGGAGTTTCTTAACAGCTTGGCTAACTGCACTGAGCTGATCGATTTCTCCGTGACCAGGAATCGCCTGCGGGGGCATGTACCAGCTTCATTAGGCAACCTTACCAGTCAGCTCCAGTATCTATACATGGCAGAGAATCAATTGTCAGGGGAGTTTCCACCTGGCATAGCAAACCTTGGCAACTTGTTCATTGTATCACTGGCGGTGAATCAGTTTTCGGGCGTGCTTCCTGAATGGCTTGGGTCTCTACAAAATCTCCAAAAGATATTACTAGGCAGCAATTACTTTAGTGGGGCCATTCCATCATCCTTTTCAAATCTGTCCCAATTAGCAGAACTCCATCTAGAGTCAAATCAGTTGGTCAGCCAAATACCAACAAGCTTTGCAAACCTTTCGATCCTTGGAGTACTCAGCCTTTCTAACAACAATCTTCATGGCAGCATACCCAAGGAACTGTTCCAAATCCCAACAATTAGGCAGATTAGCTTATATGTAAACAACCTACACAGGGCGCTTCACCCAACCATTGGCAATGCCAGACAGCTCACATATTTGCAGCTTTCGTCAAACAATCTGTCGGGACCACTCCCTATCACCTTGGGCAATTGTGAGAGTTTGGAAGACATTGAGCTTGACCACAATGCTTTCACTGGAACCATTCCTGTTTCATTGGGCAGCATAAGGACCCTGAAGGTCCTCAACTTGTCACATAACAACTTAATTGGGTCAATGCCAACATCTCTTGGAAATCTACAACTTATTGAGCAACTAGATCTGTCATTCAACAATCTTAAGGGTGAGGTACCAACAAAAGGGATATTCAAAAATACACCTGCAACGCGGATTGATGGAAATCAGGAGCTCTGTAGCAGGCTGCCAGAGTTGCACCTGCCAGCATGCCCTGCCATGCCTTTGGGCTCAGATAAGCACAAGCCATCAGTAACACTAAAAGTAGTGATCCCAGTAGCCGTAGCGGTGTTACTTGCTGTGGTCATCATCTCTGTTTTGCTGCTGTTCCGAAGGCGAAAATGGACAGCCAGATCTATTTCCTTACCCTCGTTTGGAAGAGAAATACCAAAAATTTCATACAGCGATCCTTGCCGAGCAACAGATGGCTTTGCAGCATTGAATCTAGTTGGACAGGGAAGGTATGGTTCTGTTTATCAAGGTAAACTGTTTCAAGATGGAAATGTGGTTGCCATCAAGGTCTTCAGTCTTGGTACAGGAGGAGCACAAAAGAGTTTCATCGCAGAATGTAGTGCTTTGAGAAATGTGCGGCACCGCAATCTAGTTCCTATCCTCACTGCATGCTCAACAATGGACTCAACTGGAAATGATTTCAAAGCCTTGGTATACAAGTTCATGCCACGAGGCGACTTGAATAGTTTATTGTACTCGACTCGAGACGGTGAAGACTCTTCATGCTTGAACAATATTTCACTAGACCATAGGTTAAGCATCCTTGTGGATGTATCTGATGCTCTGGCATATCTACACCATAGCCACCATGGAACCATTGTACATTGTGATCTCAAACCTAGTAACATTCTCTTGGATGATGATATGGTAGCTCATGTTGGGGACTTTGGGCTAGCAAGGTTGACATTTGATTCGTCAGCATCATCTTTTGTGGCCTCAAATTCCACTTCCTCAATGGCAATCAAGGGAACCATTGGATATGTTGCTCCAGGTATTGATCCTTTTTTTCACATTGTGTTTCCTAACTAAATACTGATGCACTCTAAAATTTATATAGTTAGGTCAGCTTAGTCCTTTCTACAGAATGTGCAGGGGGTGGCCAGGTTTCTATTTCCTCGGATGTCTACAGCTTCGGCATTGTTCTCCTAGAGATATTCATCCGGAGCAGGCCAACAGACGAAATGTTCAATGATGGGATGAGCATTGTAAAGTTCGCAGAGATCAACTTCCCTGACAACGTGTTGCAGATTGTTGACCCACAGCTGCTGCAGGAGTTGGACCACATGGAGACGCCAATGGCCGTCAGGGACAGTGAAACACAGATCCTGCAGTCTATAATCAACATTGGATTCTACTGCACGAAGACGTCCCGCAATGAGCGCATCAGCATGCAGGAGGTGGTTGCCAAGCTGCATGGAATCAGGGATGCACATCTTAGCCGAAATCGAAGGGCGAGTTCAGTAGCATAGGTTCTGAACGAATAACTCAATAAATGAAGTTTCATTTCTCAATTATCGTGTACCAAAATTTAGGAACTTAGACCTGTGAATCCAATGAAAGTTAGGAACTTACATCTTTCAATTCTCGTGTATCAATATAGTAGAACATTGCACATTTGTTCACGAAGTTCAAGTCACTTACCCATAAATTTGCGAGAAAATCTTTGAACCCCAGAGTTGGTTCAGCACTGGTTGCAACACTGGACAGGGTACCGTCAGCTCAGCAGCAGCAACAGCTCGACCAACACGCAGCAGCTTGCCGTCCTTTGTCAGCTGCCTACCGCCGGGATGCCACCGCTTAAAGTCGCCATGCCGCGCACCAGCTTTTTTGCAGCGCAGCACAATCTGGAGCAGCTGCTGGCCAAATTCACCATCACCACGCCATTGCTCTCCAACTCCAGACTCCAGATAACTCACGTTGGAACCTTGAACCTTTAACCCCCTAGATCAAGCTGAGAAATTTCCACCGGAGGTCCTTTTCCGGCAAACCGCGGACTGCTCTGCCATGGTCACCCAGGATTCTTCGGCCAGATTCGCGCCACCATCTTTCAATTCCCCCCACACGAACCTCCCTCAATCGCCCCTCTGCACCTTCGAACCAAGGAATGATCCAAGCGGCACCTCCAACCCTGGCTTTTGCCGTGCGCTGCGCCGCCATGCTCACCGAGCCGCCATTGGGACCCTCACCGAGGGCAGCCCCACTCACACCTCCTCCGCCCGATTCGACAAGAGCACAGGGTCCGAGGATGCCCCCTAAAGCTCACAGGCCACTCGAGTGGCCGAATCGGATGACGGCCCGCCGTTTCCCCTCGCGCGCCGCCGTGTACGAGCTGGGCCGTCGCCGCCCATGCCGCCATCCGACGTTTGTGCCTTCCGACTCGTCGAGAGCCAGAACAAGTGATGGCCTCGCCCAGCTGAGGCTGCAGGTGCGGCCCCTCGCCGGAGAATCTGCCACCGGCGAGATCGACTGCCGAGTCTACTCGTATACGCTATTGACTGACCACCCTGAGGTGGACCACCCGGCCCCACATGTCAGCTGCTACACATTGTCCCAACCGGGTGCACTTATTCGGGATTTTTTTTTTTTTTAATGCACTTATTCGGGATTTTGTTGAGCTATTGATTGGTTTTTTTTTTCTTTTGGAGAAAATTTTTGTGCGAAACTTTTTGAGAAAACATTTAAAGGTGCTGCAAAACTAGAAATTACATTACTATATGTATAAAATCTAGTAATAGCCAATATAATTTTGCTAGTATTGTTATGTTGTTCTCTACCACATGAACATAATAAATTAACTTGGCAATCAGATGTATACTTTTTTAGGATGAAAACAATCATAATGTAAAGGTACATTGACCAATAGTTTCAGACCAATTTGAGCGTTATCGAATAGATTATGGAGAGAGACTTTGTGTTCATTGCGATGTTAACCCATTGAATGAAAGATATAAAAATAGTGAGTAGACTAATACAGAAATGATAAGCTATCACATGTTTTAGTTAAACAACAACAAGTATAATTTTCACGCTAGTCATTAAGTTTAAAAAAATGTGTGCATGTACAACTTAAGTAGGTTCAACATGCTTAGACCTTCAATCATGAGGGTTGAACCTGTATGGCATTGATGGTCTTAGACTTGCACCAATATCAAGTAAATTATAAGAACACATTAAGATATCACATAATTTATGGTTAGGCAATAAAGATCTTGTCATTAATACTCCCTTAATTATTGAATACTCAATTCTTAGAATTTTCTAAGTCAATTTTTTTAAGATTAACCGAAGTTATAGAAAAAGGACAACAATATTTATGACACCAAGTGAACTCTCACACGCACACGCTAGCTCTAGCTAGGCCACTCATTAGCCATGATGCCATTGAGGCCAGCGACACCGACGCTTGGGCCTACTTCGCCTCCAAGCCTCCGGCCCGTCCTCACTTGGCTCAGCAGAATAGGAATCACCAGTTGCCGTTGCCATTGTCGTTGCCATATCGGGAAGAGTACGATTAGTGATGCTTTCTCCGTCTCGATATATAAGGCGCAATTCGACTTGATGCGGTTTTTAAGATTATACTTTAACCGTTAATTTATATTATTTTATATAATTTATGGCAACAATAAAAGTATCATTAGAAAGTATTTTTAAACATAAATCTAATGTTACCACTATTATACTATAAGATTTTTATATTATTAGACTAATTATTAGTCAAAGATAACAAAGTTTAAATTTTAATGTACATGTGCGCTTTACATTCAGAGACGGAGAGTAACATATAGTGAGATTATACTCTGCAGGAATTCCGCTTCGTCTACAGAAACCAAGCGACTAGTAGCAGAGATTGAGTTTGAATCCAATCCACCACGGAGTTCCGCGCTTAGGTTCCGCCTTCCGCACTAGAGCAGAAAGTGTGAGGTTTAATTGGTGACAATAAGAACAAGGAAATCAATCAATATCTGTGTCCTTGACACACGGTAATGGATGCCATATGGAAAATGGAACGCTCACTAACACGTTTGCTTTACTAGCTGGTCCGGTCCTCCGCAGTCAACCTCCATGATCATGATCATGACCCGGTCGGTCTGCCGTATTGCTATTTGCTACTTTGCCCGCGTGCTGCAGGAACCACTAGCGGCGTCTCTGCTTCTCCTTTAATTTCCCATTTTATGCTACTATAATGCAAAGACTCACTAAAGGGTCCCATCTAATTAAAAATTAGGATTTTTAAAAAGTGATGTATGATAATGTCATTAAAGAATTACCCCACTTAGTCTCATTTATCTCCCACTAGCTATTTTCTTTGAAATAGAAAAAAAGTCGTAGCACCTAAACCAAGTATCATAATTAAAATCCAATTGCACCATGGTGTTCCTCGTAATAAACTCTTCAAAACAAGACCCCACATGGATATATTTCGATAAACTTTTTTGTAAAAATTTAAACCGTTTCTAAGCAAAAACCCGTTTGTAACCAAAACCTAGCAAAACTGCCTATCACATGATTATGATATGATCCTCCGAAACATGCATAATTTTATAAAGGAAAACTCCTAAAATTTTGGGAGGGGGATGACCCTCAGATATAGTAGATGTGGGGGTTCGGGTAGATGAGATTTGCATGATGCCTAGTTCAAATAATCTATACCATGTATGTCAATGAATACAACCTCCGCAATTGACCTCCTATATCTATATATATGTATCCATTAATTCATAGTTTTGACCATTATAAACTTCTTACATTTCTACTCTATATGGGCATCCTACTATATATATGTTCCAACGTGCATCTCGTGTGGCCAGCAACAAAGGATGACTAACATGGGAGTATACTAAGCGACTTCATCAGCAAGCTACATATCGTTGGGTGGCCGCTAGCTGGCACTGGCAGGTGTGTGTATATCTCACTACCTCTCTTTCTCTGCTTTGAGTTTGAGGCCTTCTTCTAGCAACTCTAGTTTCGCCAAACAAAACTGCGGATGCAAGCTAAGGGTATGTTTGGTTGGAGAACTTTGTGGATCCATCCTAGATTTTTGGGATGGAGTCAACATGTTTCTTGTTTGGTTGTATGGCTTAGATGCATCCCTGTTTCTTGTTCGGTTTAGACGTGGGATTAGGTATACCTTACAACTGGGGCCTGCCTGCCATTCTCTGTTTTTCTTTCTCCCGACGCATTTGTCCCCACAAGAACCAAAATCACGTACGGCTTGTCGCCCCATCCGAGCTTGCCTGCCCATGGACCCATCCGAGCTTGCCTGCAACGCCTAAGAGAGCTTGGCCGAGCTGGCTCCTCGAGCTCGAGCTCGCCTGCACCGCAACTGCACCCGCCCTACGGACCCATCTGAATTTGCATGCCGCCTCCTCAAGCTTGCCCTCGCCACCGTCCATGCTTTTTAGCCTACGCACTGTTGCCCATGCCTAGCCTATGATACCATAAACTTTTTTTTCTCAAAAACACAGGAGAATTGTGCCTCATTATATATTAAGAAGAAACGGAATGGGCTAGTGCTCTACAACACAAACCCCACACAACATAAAGAAGGTGGCGACCAATACAAACCACCAAGGAGAGAGGGTGTCAAAGAGGACAGACCCTTAGCTCTTACTAGACTCCACAACCGGCGCTCTTCTCCAGTAAGGGTAAGAGCACTACCATGGATGGGGACAATACCATCAAACATGCAACGATTCTGATCGTTCCAAAGAGTCTATGCCCCAAGCACAATGAGAGAGTTGACACTTGAGGGAGTTGACACCTTTTTGTAACAAACCACTTGTTGCTCCAATGGCATTGGGTTGGAATAGAATGAACCAGCATCTAAGGGGAATATTTCATTTGTGTAATGAACCCAACCCCCTAGTCATTAATCTCAAACCAAACGCTCCCAAAGAGGGGTTAACCCACTCCATCCCTTGAACCAAACACACGCTAACAAATTATAGTAACAAGTCAAGGGTACACCGGCACCGAGATGACTTCCACAACTGTCTGGAGTTTAATTATGTGAACTTCAATTTTCCACCCTTTTGAATTTATCTATGCATGTACTCTAGGGTTCGGATTTGACAAAGATATCAAGCCTAGCCATGAAGAAGCATCATGCAATCCCACACCCACAGTTTCTCCTGCTGGTCATAGCATGCTGTGCACGTGTTGCCATCTGCTCCTTGGACGGAAGCACCACAGATAGGCTGTCGCTGCTGGAGTTCAAGAAGGCCATCACCAGTGATCCACAGCAAGCACTGGTGTCCTGGAATGACACCACCCATTTCTGCAGTTGGAAAGGTGTCCAGTGTAGCACCAAGCACCCAAATCGTGTCACTTCTCTTCGTCTGGAGAATCAAGGCTTAGCTGGGCCGATCTCCCCTTCGCTTGGAAACTTAACATTCCTGAGAATCCTGATCCTCTCGACTAATTCATTCACTGGAGAGATTCCCCCATCCCTTGGTCATCTGCATCGCCTCCAAAAGCTCAACTTGGGTAATAATACGCTACAAGGTAGGATACCCAGTCTAGCAAATTGTTCCTGGCTCGAGGTTATGGGGCTGACCAATAATCAACTAGCTGGACAGATACCTGCAGATTTGCCTCGTGGCCTTCAACAGCTGTTACTTGGGGTTAATAATCTTACTGGAACTATCCCTGAATCTCTTGCCAACATCACAGCACTATATAAGCTTGGTTTTGAAAGCAACAGCATTGAGGGGAGTATCCCAAGTGAGTTTGCAAAGTTGGCAGGGCTGCAATACCTGTACATGGGTGGAAACAAGTTTTCAGGCAGTTTTCCACGGCCGATCCTGAATCTTTCTAGACTACTTGGATTGAATGCTGCTGTGAATGATCTAAGCGGATATTTACCGCCAAATATTGGCAACTGTCTTCCCAACCTTGAATGGCTCGAGTTAGGCATCAACTTTTTTCTTGGCCTCATCCCACCTTCTTTGACAAATCTCTCCATGCTGTCATATTGCGATATATCAAGGAATATGCTCACTGGGGTGGTGCCTAGCTCCATCGGCAAACTTTCTAAATTAACTTGGTTAAATCTTGAGATAAACAAACTACAAGCATGTAACAAGCAAGATTGGGAGTTTATGAATAGTTTAGCAAATTGCACTGAGCTACAAGTGTTCTCAGTATGGTCTAATCAGCTACAAGGCAATGTACCAAATTCAGTAGGCAACCTTTCCAGTCAACTACTGTTTCTATACTTGGCAAAAAATCAACTGTCAGGGGAATTTCCTTCTGGTATAGTGAACCTTCACAAACTGATCGGTCTAGCACTGAGCGTGAATAAATTTATAGGTGTAGTTCCAGACTGGATCGGAACTCTCACAAATCTACAGAAAGTATCACTAAGCAATAATTTCTTTACCGGGCCCATTCCATCATCCTTCTCAAACATGTCTCAATTGGAAGTACTCTATATAGGGTCAAACCAGTTCGATGGACTCATACCACCAATCCTAGGAAACCTCCAAACACTTGGAGTACTTAACCTTTCCAACAACAATCTTCATGGCGACATACCAAAGGAGCTCTTCAGAATTCCAACATTAAGGGAGATTACCTTATCTTTCAACAACCTACATGGACCACTTCATGCCGACATTGGCAAGGCAAAACAACTCACATATTTGGATATTTCATCAAATAATCTATCTGGAAACATTCCTAGCACTCTTGGTTATTGTGAGAGTTTAGAAGATATCGAGCTGGGGCATAATGCTTTCAGCGGAAGTATCCCCACTTCACTAGGCAATATAACAACCCTACAGATTCTCAACATGTCTCACAATAACTTGACTGGTTCAATACCAGTGTCTCTTGGCAGCCTACAACTTCTTGAGCAACTTGATCTATCATTCAATAATCTTGGCGGTGAGGTGCCACCCAAAGGAATCTTCAAGAATGCAACTGCTATACGGATTGAAGGAAACCTGGAGCTTTGTGGTGGACCGCTGGAGCTACACCTGCTGGCATGTCATGTCATGCCTTTGGAATCATCTAAGCACAGGATATCAGTTCTACAGAAAGTAGTGATCCCAGTGGCCACAGTGGTGGCACTCTCTGTAGTCATTTCTGTTCTGTTCTCCCTCTGGAGGCGAAAACAGAAGACAAAATCCATTTCTTTACCCTCTATCGGGAGAGAGTTCCAGAAAATCTCTTACAGTGATATTGTCAGAGCAACAGGAGGCTTTGCAGCATCCAATCTAATTGGTCAGGGAAGATATGGTTCTGTTTATAAAGGACAGTTGTTTGGTAATGGAAATGTGGTTGCCATCAAGGTCTTCAGTCTGCAGACGAGAGGAGCACAAAAGAGCTTTATTGCAGAATGTAGTTCTTTGAGAAATGTCCGGCACCGCAATCTGGTTCCTGTCTTAACTGCATGCTCAACCATCGATTCTACTGGGAATGATTTCAAGGCCCTTGTATATGAGTTCATGCCACAAGGGGACCTGCATAACTTGTTGTACTCAGCTCTAGGCAGTGAAGATGATGACTCTCCAGTTTTGAACAATGTTTCACTGGCTCAGAGGTTAAGCATCGTTGCAGATGTATCAGACGCTTTGGCGTATCTACACCACGAGCACCAAGGAACAATTGTGCACTGTGATCTCAAACCGAGCAACATTCTTCTGGATGGTGACATGGTAGCTCATGTTGGAGACTTTGGCCTAGCAACGTTCAAATTTGATTCCAAAACATCAGCATCTAGTGACACAAATTCGACCTCTTCAATTGCCATCAAGGGAACCGTTGGATATGTTGCTCCAGGTATTATGTTCTCCCTTTCCTTCCACCTTGTATTTTCTCTCTAGGTAACCTGATAATAACTATGTCAATTTTAGCTAAAATCCTTCTACATGTAATCTATAGAATGTGCAGGGGGTGGTCAGGTTTCAACTTTCTCGGATGTCTACAGCTTCGGAGTCGTTCTCCTAGAGATATTCATCCGGAGGATGCCAACAGATAGCATGTTCAAGGATGGGATGAGCATTGTAAAGTTCACAGAGATCAACTTCCCTGACAGTGTGTTGCAGATTGTTGACCCACAGCTGCTGCAAGAGCTGGACCTCCATATGGAGACACCAATGGCCATCAGGGATAGTGAAGCACAGGTCCTGCAGTCTGTAATCAGCATTGGACTCTGCTGCACCAAGACGTCCCCCAACGAGCGCATCAACATGCAGGAGGTGGCTGCCAAGCTGCATGGAATCAGGGATGCACATCTTAGCCGAAACCAAAGGACGAACTCAGTAGCATAGGTTCTGAATGAATAACTCAATAAATGAATTTTAATTTCTCAATTCTCATGTACAATGTCTAGTTCTGTTGGTCTTTAAAAATGGACCTGTTTGAACGAATAGCATATGATTCATAGTAAGTAACAGCTTGTATTCTGATATATTGTCAGTAGTCAGCTCAAAAAGATAAGTAAGGAGCACATCTGAGTGTATACATTGCCGCTGAATGTAGTGCTTGGACGAGATAAAAAAATTATATATATGGTAATTTTATTATTTGCAATATGACATGAATTTGGAAGACATCGAGTTCAGTACAAGGATTCATAAAGTCAGTACTCGATAGTATACCAAAATTCTTCATTCTGTAAGCTAGAACAACAAGGCTACACAATCCTGTACACACAGGATGGAAATCTCTACAACCACCTGCCAAACGACTCCGGCACATCCAAAAATAATTGGCTATCCTGAAAATTGGTGGGCAACTAGCAAATTTTGAGTTGAAGTGAGACCATGGCAACAGGGGTGACATGTGCCAGCCACAGTGATCAACAACTCAATGGCTGAGCTAGCTGTTGCCTCCCTTCTGTTTTAGGGTGATCTTATCTCCCAAGCTCAGAGCGATTCCTTGGGTCTTGCTTCTTATCCTGATGTAGCCACTCAACTTGCCATCAGCCTGCTTCTCAACACTGATATTCACCAGAGCGTCCTCACCAAACACACTCTTGGCATACAGATTTGCAGCAAGGAACCCACATTCTCCATCGAGCGCAGATCTGATGTGAGTAGAAAATGAGAAATGTGTCAGCACACAAAGCATTCAAATGGACAGCACAAAGTTTATCTTATTTCTAGCCTAATAGAACTTCAAATATCATACCAGCACTCATTCACAATTAGCGACGGTTAGTGTAAAAATTGCCCAGTTTTCCAAACAACTTAATAACTAAACACCTTTTCTAAGTGAACATAAATGGAAGGGCTCTCAGTTTTGCAACACCAAATTAAGCAACTATGTACTTCCACTGCAAAGAGTAATCATATGTAGAATGTTAAGGGGTATTTGGATCTCTGTCCATGCATGGTTGACTTGGTAGAAGACTATGGTACATTTCTTCTACTGTGTGCAATTTCCGCTCAGCTCTTGTAACAAACAAAGGTAATTTGATCGTTATAACATATAATCATATGAATCAAGCAAACATGACTGGCCTTGCAACCTAGGAAACTGAGTAAAAACCATATTGACCTAAATAGATCACTCCTGTAGAACAGAGATGTGAACAAATAGACATTACACTAGTCTATTTTGAATACAGAGAAAGTAACAAGGCCATAAATTTCCACACATGCCTCATGCCTGTACCATTGAGAGAAATTTATGCCTGTGTTCAATGTTTTGTGCTTTACATGTGTCTAGATGACTAAAGACACTACAGATATCTCTAGCATTAATGTACAAAGGCAGGCACAGTTCTAGTATGCAGATAAATGTGTGTGGTCTGGATATGTCAGAACTTACGGTGGTGTTAGACACTTCATATTCGTGGACTTAATAATATGATTCAAGAATTCCTTCTCATCCTGAATCACAGTATTCACCGCCACCTGATAAACAATGAAACAATTGTCATAAGAATAATTAATCAATTCAATAAGACAAAGTGAGTCATAAAAACCCAGGACTACATGCATGCATTCTTTGGTGTCAACCATATATAAACAATCACCTGCCATAATATGAGGGCCAAGCCAATATAACAGAAGTAAACACAGTAAAGCTAACACTAAAATTGGTCAGATTGAACATCGATGACACTTCTGAAGAGGGAAGATGATTGGGAAGTTCCTTGTCCTAAAATTCCTTAGTCCCTTACCCAAACACCCAGAAGTTGTTACCATGTAAATGCTTGTCATTAATCAAACTTTTAAAAAGAACAAAACAGTAATCCAATAGAGAATATTAACTCATTTGTGAAAACCTATATGGTACAATTTCAGCATAGGTTACAACTATATGATAGAAGTTTAAGTGAAGTGTCAGCAGCATAAACTACAGAACCCACCTTAAAATCAAATAAGAAATCAGAATAGAGGTCTATTACCTTATTTTCCCATTCAAATTCTGCCCACATGTTCCGGAATGCAACATCAGCACATGTAGCAGGTGAGATATAATCCATGATATCAATGTGAATGTCATTTAGGACAACCACAGATCGTTCCATCACATTAGAAGTTTCATAAACTATGTTACCAAATATGACTCCAGTCTCTGTTGATGAGACCTTGATATTGGCTCGAATTTGCTTGCTTGACTCAGGGGCCAATGTATAGTTTTGAGGGCGGTCAACAAGTTTTAGGTCGCCCATTGTTGCTAACTCCAAGCATAAGTTCTGGAGTGTTTCTTTTGTTCGGTTTATAACTGTAACATCAAGTACAATGTCATAATGATGAACAGTTACAAATGCTTCAGCATACACAGGATCACTGAATCCTGTCAATTGAAGAATACGATTTAGCTTGTTGGTATCATCTGCATCCTTAGTAAATTGACCGGTTGCAGCCTTCAAATCATCTTGAACTGCATCTTCCACCTCAAGCTGGCTCATTCCCTGTGAGAAAATGCCAAATTTAGCAGTGTATGGAAGAAACACAAAGAAAAAAGGGCATCCCAATACTGAAAGCTCAAATGCAAAGTTAGATGAAGGGAAGCGAACTACTAGTATGGAAGAAAAAAAAAAAAAGAAAATTATCATGCTTAAAGAAAGATGGTGTTTATGCCATTGCTGTCATTAAACATTGATGAAGTTCAAATCTTTGTGTCAACACAAATTGGTTCATTTTCTATGTTAAAAATGCAGTTTTGAACAACAAACACAAAACAATATAACTATGTTTAAAAAAAAATATAGCTTTGTTATCCTTAAGAAAATATGTTATCAATAATTAGCCTCGAATTAAGACAATGACGCTTTTCTTTATGAATTAATTAAAAAAAAAAACTTTTACACATTATGGACCATTGCAAGGAAAAAATGTTGATTGATTTCAGTTTCTATACAAACTCTGTTCAATTATGCACATCTTGTTGTTCCTTGGCCCAATAAAGACAATTTTTTTAACTTTACTATCTTCATACAGTTGAAATATGTTTCAACAATAGGCTAGAGAACATATGAACAAGAAAAACAGAGCAAACACAATATTTCTATAATCATGACTCCATGACTTCACTAAGGGCCTGTTTGGAATCTATGGAAATGGGCTGAAATGGAATCAGTTTCTAGACCTGGGCTGTTTGGCTGTCCACGGAATTGGAAAACGACTTTCCACTGCTTTCCAGAGGCCGAATCAAATAACTACGCCACATTCGTGGCCTCTCAGACGGAAAAGGATTCCGAGCGCCTCCCTCCCGATGCGTCTCCCTCCCTCAGCGACGCCATGGCGGTGGCGGCTAGGGTTTCGTAGCTTCGTGACTCCAGCCCCCATCCTCCACCTCCCACACGTCTGCTCCTTGTCCCTTGCCCCTTGTGGACCAATCATCCACTTCCCATCCCTCATCCACTTCCCATCCCTTCTGCTCCTGTCTGCTGCTCCGCAAGCAGGGCTGTCTTCCGGCCAGATTCGCGTTCTCTTGCTGCCGACCTGTCTTCTACCTCGGATCTCCGCCTAGCAGGTATTGGGTTCCTCAAATATTCCGCTATTTGCAGAGATCCGTGGCCGATTTGGGGATTTGTCTTTTGGTAGGGCGTTACTGATCCTTTTTGCCGATTTGTGGATGCAGTCCCCTCGCGATTCGTCGTAGGCAAGACGCAGCTATTGGCTTGCTTCATTCGGGACGACCGTGCTCTACTCCAAGTTCACCGTCAGCATCAAGGTGCAGATCTGAGACACCACCCGTCAGGAGAGGTACGTACGTACCTGTTTGTAGCCTTGCAACAAACAGTTATACTTGCAAGCCTTTTTTTTCACTCGATTTGGCTGGACGTATGACAAGTGTATACTATCTAACTTCAGGTCCTACTAGTTAGTTGTTTATTAATTATTTCTGAGAGTGGATTCGGTAAGTGATGATAATTAAGTTGCTTCCAAAGATTGCAGCATTTGTACTCTTGTGCTGCTATACTTACAAGTTGCAGCATCAGTAGCTAGTTGGAAATCTTGTTCATCTTGATTGCATAGGAAAAGAAATCTGGATCTATTTGACTGTTGAGGGAAACAAATTGACCTTTCAGTAAAATAGATTTAAGATTTCCAACCATATACTGTTGAGAGCGCAGGAGAGCTATTTTAGATGATATGACTGTAGTTTCAGGATATTGGCATGGGAAATGCATATGCTGATGTCTCTATGGAATTTTTTTCATAGCGGTTTTGTAATAATATTTTGGCATTACTTGATGGTCTGGCTAATTTAAGTGCAGGTGCAACAATTATGTATATAACAATCTTTTTCTCTAGCTTTAACCTTGGATTGGATGGATTTGATATCTCTGCTTACATTGTGTGACTTTTTCACGGATTGAGCTGAATTAGAGTAGTGACCATAGGACAATAGAAGATGCATAATTTCTATGGGTTTTTGTAATAATAATGACCACATCTTTGTCAGATTTATATGCATCTTTGTCATAATAATTGCTGAAGCTGTCAATTTTTTATAGTACTGTACCACATCTTTGCCATAGCGGCTGCAATGGCCTTTTTTCCAGCTAGTCAGTAGCTAATATATTGTTTCAGCCATTCAATAACTTTAGAATACAACCCATTCTTTTACTTTATGCTGAAGCATTTCTTTTGCATTTATATGTTTTAGATGCCGAACAATAATTTAGAATTGGTTAACACAAGTGTGGAAGAAATGAGGCAAAAGCAGAGGAAGAAGAGAAAGAAAGTAGCTGCTCTGTTTTTTGTTACTTTGATGACCATGATTGGTCATTGGTATCATCGGAAAAGACCTAGACATATTGTTCAAGCCGATGAAGTGGAAGAGAGAGATGTTAGAACAAGAAAACAAATGCTTAGAAATTTATACCAGGGCTCAAATGTTTTTTGCTATGACAGTTTGCGCTTAACTAAGAGATCATTTTCTGACCTATGTGCCATCTTACGTGAGAGGTGTGGCATGTGTGATAGCTTGAATGTATCAGTAGAAGAGAAGGTTGCAATTTTTTTGCTTATAGTTGGTCATGCCACAAAGATGAGGATGATCCGTAGCACATATGGCTGGTCACTTGAGCCTATTAGACGTTATTTCAATGAGGTGTTGTGTGCTATTTTATCATTATCCCATGAGTTCATTAAGCTTCCGGACCCATCAGCCATACAACCCGAAGATTCCAAATGGAAGTGGTTTGAAGACTGTCTTGGGGCTCTAGATGGGACACATATAGATGTTCTTGTTCCGTTGGCTGACCAAGGAAGATATAGAAATAGAAAACAGCAGATCACCACCAATGTTCTGGGGGTTTGTGACTGACAAATGAAATTCGTCTATGTCTTAGCGGGCTGGGAAGGATCAGCATCAGATTCATGTGTGCTACGCAGTGCAATGTCACGGCATCATGATGCATTCTCTGTCCCAGATGGTAAATACCTACACCCTAACACCAGAATAGAGTTGTCACTATTATGAACTGAAATCTAATGACACCTATTTCTTAAACAATAGGGAAATATTATCTTGTAGATGCCGGGTATACAAATGGGCCAGGCTTCCTTGCTCCATATCGATCCACTCGGTATCATTTGAAAGAGTGGGCTGCTCAAGGGAATAACCCATCCACTGCCAAAGAGTTATTCAATTTGCGCCATTCGTCGGCTAGAAATGTGATAGAGAGGACATTTGGGTTGCTAAAGATGAGGTGGGCGATACTAAGAAGCAACTCATATTTTGACTTCAAAAATCAGGTATATCAAAATCAGCAGCTTAGCTACAACTAGTCAACTCATATTTCAATGCTTGCTTTAAACTCATATTTCAATGCTTGCTTTAAACTCATTTGTACTACATATGTGCAGATTAGGATAATCAATGCTTGCTGCATATTACATAATTTTGTAATTGATAGACAGAGAGACATGGATGACCTTCTTATAAACCAAGTTGATGAAGCTATATCCCTTGAGCCTGCTGAAGTTCATAGCGAAACGAGTACAATTACAGATGTGCAATCATCAAATGTTTGGAATAATTTTAGGGACACAAAAGCTAACCAAATGTTTGTGGATTATCAAGCGAGACGTGGTCAGCAAGCTTAATTAAATGTATGATAAGATTTCTTTTTCTGACGTATTGGTTTATAAGTATTCATTGTTGTCACATGTTGCATATTACTTCCTAGATCCTAATACAATTCTAATTTTTTGCATGCAGAATATGGAGAAAGACAAAAAGTCTGGCAGGGGTTATATTGCTTGGAATGATGACATGGACAAGGCTCTGCTGGACACTTTTGTGGAGTACTATAACAAGGGTGATAAGTGCCAAAACGGATGGAAGCCCCATGTTTACACAGCAGCCATAAAAAATATCCGTGAGAAGTGTCGAAAGGAAGTCACAAAAGATAACATCCTGTCCAGATGCAAGACATTTGACAAACATCACTCTATCATCAATGGCATGCTTGGAACTAGTGGGTTTGGTTGGGATTCAAACAAAAACAAGATTTCTGTTGATAGTGATGATGTTTGGGAAAAATATGTTGAGGTTAGTACTGCAACTGTTGTTTCTTGTTGTAGTTGCTCACTGATTTCATGATTTAATCAGTTTTTTTCCCTGGAGACTAGTACTGATGATTTTGCAAGTAGTGCTCTATACGCAAGTAGTTATAATCTGGATAATCTTTATCATGTATCCTAGTTGTAGTGTGCTTGCTTCCTGGATAATCTTTATCATGCCAAGCGACCTCAAATGTCCATTAAGGTGCTTATAAATAAATAGTCGTGTTACTATAGTCAGTATTGTCATTTTTCAGAGAGAGAGAGCTGCTGTAAGTCAAGTTGCAGCTGCTTTAGTTGACACTTTTTGACGTGTTACTATAGTCAGTTTTGTTATATTTTATATTTTGTGGACTGATTTGCAATCTGCCTGCTTCTTGTGATACTAGAATTATTGTTATGAATTGAATGACCAGAGCTGCTATATGCATTCCATTGTCTACTATGGATCATAATTGATTAGTTGCTTCCTAGTGATGATTAGCTGCTTAAACCACTATGGCTAGCTGCTTCCATTAGTTTGGTTTATGAAACTCTACTTGTGGTTACATGCAGAAAAACAAAGAGGCCTCTGGGTATAGATACAAGACTGTACTACACTGGGATTCTATTAGTTTGGTCTATGGGAAAGATCGTGCAACTGGTGAGGCAGCAAGAACCCCTTCTGAGAGCTCTAGGGAGATGGGTAGAGAGGAAAATAACACCAAGGATCCTAATGCGTCGGCGACAAGTCTCAAGAGGCAAAGATCAGATGATTCGTTCACTTCCATGCTAGCAGAAAAACTTGACAAGTTCACTGAAATGATGAAGGATACAAAAGATGATAAAACACCAACATTACCAAGTTCTAAAGAGGTTTGGGAGGCACTTGAAGAAGTTGAGGGCATCAGTGATAGACAACAGCTCAAGCTATATAACATCTTAACTCATGATGCAAGAGAGTTTGAGAACCTGTTAGCGCTTCCAATGGCAAGAAGGAAAACATGGTTGTTGATGCAACTCGACAATTGAGCTTGAGAAATGTAGGCACCCATGTTTGCTTTAGCGATAAATATGGAGTAGAACTGTAGTCTGTTCTAATGCAACTGGAGAGTTTAACTGGTTTGCTATATTTTGTGGAGTTGAATTGTAGTTCATGTCAAGTGATGTGGCTTAAGATTTGAACTGCTTTGCTATAAATGGACTGGAGTTGAACCATTTGGTACCTATATATGTCACCTGTGTTAATTTATATTTTTTTGCTGCTGATGATGATTATTGTTGTACATGGACCTGGACCAAAATTACCTGATTATTGCTGCTGTTGTTAAGTTCAAATGTATCTGTCGGTGTGCCTCTGAATTTCTAGTATTAGCAGCAGCAGTTGAGAGAGACTCCCGATTACTGCTGCTGCTGCTATAGTTTAGTTCAGTACGAGTCCTGATTATTGCTGCAGAGAGAGGGAGGAGAGAGAGATTACCGAGTCCTGATTATTGCTAGAGAGAGAGAGAGAGAGAGAGAGAGAGAGATTTGAAATTTTGAAACGTACATGTCCTGAAAGTTCAATATTTTGAATTTCAATATTTTAGCATCATCCAAACAGCATTTGGAATGTAATTCAAAGAATGAGTTTCCACATACAGACAAACAAGATAATTGAAATGAATCATATTCTCAGAAATTGAATTCCTATTGAATCTAATTTCTAGAATCTTATTCCTAGAATAAGATTCAATTCTAGAGAAACAAACGACCCCTAAGTGAAAATTTCAATTTAAGATCTAATACAACAGGGAAAAAATATGAACTAGCAAGCAGTACTCATAGAGAACTAATATTGTTTCAGAGCAAAAAAATAAGAAAAAAGTAGATCAGTCTCACCTTCCTACTCTTTAGGTGATAGAAATCAATAAGATCATCTGGTTGGGCATAAGTTATCTGTGCCTGGGCCATCATCTCCTCAGTCTCCCTAAATTGCTTCTCAGCAAGCATGCTGACAAAGCTCTGGCGGCAAGACTGCAGCCAGACCTTCCTAACATCATCACCCGTATTGCAAAGCAGCCTCACACAGAGAACAATCCGATCATACGAATCATTGTCAATAGGGTGCGGGAGGTAAGATGACTGTCCCAACTGCAAAATGGACACCATGATTAACAAGGCTTCAGTACTAGCCTTGTTTAATTCAGCCTTTGCTTGCTGAATCTCCTCCAGCCTCAACACAAGCTTGGTCAGGTTACAGGCAACAACAGCAGCCAAGAAGAAATCACCAGATAGAATGAGAGATCTGAGATTCTGGCTGGAAGCCAACGACCCAAGAGCTGAAGCAGGAGCTGAAACAGCAGTCTCAGTGGCAGCACTCTGTGTGGCATAAGTTCCATCTGCAAGAACAGCAGGCCTCCTCGAAGACACAGTGACAGAGTTCACCACTGGCTGGGATGGCTTAGAGGAATCAGTTGTCTCACCTTCCTCAGAGACAGTGAAGAATGGAAGATCCCCAAGGCACTGCTTGATGGTGGAAATGGCACTCTCAACCTCAGACAGAGACAGGGAGTACTCTCCAAGGATCCAGAGAGCACAGGAGCAGACACGGGATGCCCGGATCTGATAGAATATGTCAATCAGCCTCTGAATCATGGACACCCGGAGCTTGGGATTAGTCTCTATAATCTCACGCACAAATAGAACGACATCAAGTGCTGCAGCAACATTAGGATCCCCAAGGAAGTCCATGAGAAGGTGTACAACCAATGCAGCCACCTCCGGGTACTTCTTGGCACAGCTATGGATGGCCTGCACCAGCATCTGGCGGTACTCACCACCCTTCTCCACCTCAGCGGCCTGTGTCTTAACAACCTCCTTCTTGAGGTAGAGCACCACCTCCTCAACATTTCTCGGGGTGAGCAGATCCAGGACCGAATCCAGCACCTTCCTCCGGACATCCACATTGGGGCTAGCCAGCGCGCGCAGCACATCCATGACCATATCCACCATCACCTCCCTGTGCGAGGACCGCAGCTCGTGGAGGCGGTCCAGGATGATGAGCTTCACATTGTTGTCGCTCTGCGAGGACAGCAGCTGGCAGTACGTATTGGCAGCGGCCCGCACGGCCGTGGGCGCCGAGGAGAGGGACACGAGCGCCCCGGCGGCCTCGTACACGACAGCCGCGCTGGACGCCGAGAGGAGGGAGATGATGACTGTGATGTACCTGCCCTTGTCGGCACGGCCCTTGGCTCGGCAGACCTTGCGGACGAGGTCGACGGCAGCCATCTGCAGCAGATCGGGCCACTCGGCGACGCGGTCGGCGTTGCTGAAGAGGTAGGCGACGGCGCGGTCCTGCCCGGCCGCCAGGAGCATGAGAAAGCGTTCCTGCGCGCGGCGGGGTCCTGCTCGGAGGCGAGCGCGCGCTCGACGATCTCCGGCGCGTCGGGGATGAGCTGGTCCCCCTGCGGGAGGCCGTAGATGGCGGCGACGGCAGAGAGCGCGTGGCGGCGGACGAAGTGGTGGCGGTGCTCGAGGTTGGCGAGCACGGAGGGGACGAGCGGCTCCAGCAGCTCGGGCTCGGTGAGGCGGCAAAGGAAGCGCAGCGTGACGCCGCGGATGTACTCGTTGGGGCTCTGCAGGTTGTTGCGGAGGTTCTGGCAGATGAGGATCATCTCGGGCAGGACCTTCCCCGACGCGGCGTCGCGCTTGTCGACGGTCTCGAGGTAGAGGAGCAGCAGCTTCTGCACGGCGTGGTCGTCGCAGGACTGGACGTAGCGGACCACGGTGATGAAGAGGTGCGGGAGCGGCTCGCCGTTGAGGAGCAGCGAGATGGCACGCCGCATCGCGTCGGCCTTGGTGGGCCCGTCGCCGGACTCGAGGTCCGACTTGATCTCGCTCGCCATTGACGGCGAGCCCTTGTCGAAGTGGACGAGGAAGGTGCACGGCTTCTCCATGGCCGCCAGATCTGCGAGGCCCCGTGGATATGGGGCTGGCCTCCGCAGGGAGGGGATCGGATCTGGGGGAGCAGGACTGACTGCAGGTGGAAGACGAATGCGTGAGATTTATCGGGGGGAGGGAGTGACCGAGTGAGGGACCCGTGCCGAAAAATTGGGGGGAGTTGAAACGGGTTGCTTCGCCTAGTTATATATTATAATAATATGGGCTCACAAAGGGCCCAATAAAGAAAAATGGGCCGCAATTTAACACCACCCATCCATCATCATTAACAATTTTTGATCCACTAAAAAACAATTTTTGAATTTTTTATAGCAAATATTTTTAATTTGAACCTCTAAAAGTGAATCGTAGCATCCTCTCAAAAAAGAGAAGAGAATGTGGCAGTTTCCATTGAAATGAACTGTTTTTGAAATTAAGTGGTGGACATTTTGGTTGCCTAATCCTTAATCCTTGTGTCAATGCGAAGATATGATTCCAAAAAAGAATGTCATATTTTCTTCAAAAGGTGTATCTAAAACATCCTAAAAAAAAATCCTCACCACTATTCTATAAATTTATTTGCAAAAGAGATTTCTATAAATTTCTTAGGAAATTAAATATGTACACCAGACTACTTATCTGTTATGGGATTTCTTTTTTGACTAAAATGGACAAGTTTGTAATCATCCTTATTAAGAAAAAAAAATGGTTAGACAAAGAAACACGATATTCCACCTTGAGCCCATGTTCGGTTTGTTCTAAAACTAGACATATTGGAAGGAATCGCGGGGGGGGTGGGGTGTTGTGGGGGGGGGGGGGGATCCCGTGATAAGCTAAAATCCTTCTCAATCCCTTCCTCTTTACATGGTTTAAGGGCTAAATAAATAAGGCCTAAAGGAGAAAAGACGATCGCATATTTAGAAAAGACGATCGCATACGATCGTGAGAATTAGAGAAGGACATAGCTTGTAGTTGTAGGGATTCATCCAACCATCCCGGTTCCATATTTTTCGTTTGTTTATTTAACCGCTATAAGGGCAATTTAAATATAAAACTATAATAGTTTTTTTATGTGCATTAATTGCAACGCTCCATAAGCGCTGTGCTAATATGGCAAGAGATAACTAAGAGAGAAAGAGAACAAAGAAGAAATGATTTCTACACCAGAAAGCATGTTTAGTTTGTTCACCTAACACTTTATTACCGAGGTTCCTGAGCGTGTTCTTTCAAAAAAAAAAAAAAACAAGGTTCCTGAGCGAGCTTGAGAATTTGGTTGGCTTATTTGTGTGTCTGTGAGCTCGTGATGGCAAGCTTTGGCTTGCTGATGTATACGAGAGAGAAAAAACAGCTCGCTTGCCTAGGCAAGCTTGTCGATGCTTGCGCCTGCAGAGCAAGGCGACGCCAAGGCAAGCTATCAATGAGGTCAATCTTAGTGGTGGGTTTCATTTCTCAATTTTTAAGACTGCCACATCAAACAAAATACAATCAAACTTCAATTAAACTATGCATTAAGAGTGGTAATTTTATTCTAGAGTTTCATAGATATTTTTACTTATATAACTCACTGCGAGTTGGCAACTATACTAGGCGAGTCTCATCCTTATGATATTCATTTTTTGTCTCTCTTTTTAAATATATATAGTGCCGCATCATAAAAATGCCTACATGACAGTTTACTGAACGCAAATAAAACTCAAATGAAACTTTCACTGAAACTGGCAACCAAACTTGCACGAGTCATGGAGACGATGGAGCACTGTCCTCTACATATCGTAGTTCCATCCCAAAGGGAGTGTCACCGTTGCCACCTCTACAAGCGGCTCCCGTACCTGAAGATGCTGAAGAAGCTCAAGCTGATCAGGTTGCTGCTGAAGACACCGCGACGGGAACCAACCGGAGGTGCGGAGCAGGAAGCCCAATGTATGCACTACTGGGCCGGAATGGGTGAACTATAATCAGACTTGGCCCTGGGTGGCCCAACTTGGAAGGTGGTCCATCAGGGACCTTGTTGAAACGGCACAATAACTGGGTAACAGGGGAGGTGCGGCGGGACTTGACGTGCACAATAACTTCAATATAACTAGAAACTGTACGCCGCGCTTCTCCGCGATATTCCCTGTTTATACTTATATTCATGTTTTACCAAAAAATAATATGGTATATAAAATAAAATTTGTGCTGTTTTGCATTATTAACATATTAATATTTGGAGCTATTTTTTTTATTCGATGTTATATATTTATTTTGTTTTGTTTCTCATCTAAATTATATCAAGGTAGAGATGATGAATCGCAAAAGGCCTATTGACATTTTAAGCAGAGCCGATTATATCATGGAGGCAAAGGAAACTTTTTTTTGAGTGAAAAATATCAATCGCCATCTTTGAATCGTATTAACTAATCGGGAATATTACTGTATCAGTTTGATCATTTTTGGTTAGTTGTATTTTTTGTTGAACTAATTTTTTTTGCGTTGTCGTATAAGCATTTTAAGTGCAAAACTTTTAGGCAGTAACGCATCCACGAGCATTAAAAAAAAACTCTAAGTCGGAGGTACCGATAAAAAAAATCGTTTTGAATAAGCTTTATTCAAATTAAAAAAATTGTATAAATAATTATGATAAACTACTTTTGAAAATGTTGTTGTAAAAAATTGGTTTATCAATTTTGATGTCACCCAAAACAAATCAGCAAACAGCATATTCATATTAGAGAACTGCAAAAGCACGAGTACTGTTGTGTGGACCGTGGACCATCCGGGGGAGCAGAGAACGGTCCACCATGAACCACGTCCACTGAGATTTGTTTGTCGTATATCTGTATTTTTAATATATTGTTAGATTTATTTTGTTAAAGGAAAATGGCCGTATTTCGTAGGCATGCCATCAGATGACGTCGGCAAGCATTAGGCAAGGCAGACGATGTTCCCGGCCGTGCATGCTCTGCGCTTGGCTTGCACGGCTGAGCGCTCCTGCGTGCGGGTGCAGGCTCCGGCGAGTGGCACAGGACGCTCGCCACATGCCTCGGCAGTGTCCGAGGCCAGCCGTCGCCGGAGCTGCTCGCTGTGGCTCAAGTGGCGGCGCTATGGGCGGAATTTGGGAGATAGCTCGTTGGGTGAGGTGGAGCTGCTGCAGGCAGTGCGCCCATATGCCATCGCCGGCACCGGCGGCAAGCAGCGCGTGGTGGACGGCGCGGACCTTGGCCAGCAGTGTGGCTCTACCGTGGGCGTCGCCGGAGGAAGGGTTGGTGCCGGAGGCAGGGTGGTGCACGGCTGGATTGAGGCCGAGGAGAGGCTATGGGAGGAGAAGATTCTAGTTGCCTAGCGAGTTCGCGACGAAGGGACCAGAGAGGAGCGGGGAGTCTGAGTGAGGGCACGGGACACGTGGCAAAAGAATAAGCCCAATCCTACGGTGCAAGATTCGTACTTGCAAAGATTGGAGACAAAATAAAAAAAAAAGATTTGACAGCATAGATTGCTACACGGTTACTTGCCGAACTTATTCTAAGGTCTATTTGGTATAGCTCGTATGTTTTTTAGCTTTAACTCCATAAGTAGCTCTACTAGTACAATACAAACTATTTTGATAAGATGAATCAAAGTAGATAAATGGGTAAAATGTCTCTAACTCCTTTAATTTTTTTCCCCCTTGACTCTGTTTTTCTAATCCTCGAGGATCCAATAGTGATCGCAAGGCGCCATTGGGTTCTTTTTTCCCCTTAACTCTGTTTTTCTTATCCTCGACGAGCCAACTCAAGCCAGCTCACAAGCCAATGTCATGCTTCTAGGAAAAAGGAAGCATAAATTATATTGCTTTTGTATTACTTTATATCTTACACTATAATTGGTTGATGACTGGTCTAGACCCTATAAACTTAGGATTATTATAACTTTACCATTTTATTTTTAACAGACGTATTATGTATGGTATGAAAAGTGTAATACTATACTATATTATTATACATGTATGTATATGTTAGCGTGTTGGTTTTTTTGTTCGATTTTATAGTTGTTAGATGTGTTACTTTTATACTATACCATTCTCAAGCTCTAGATAAATACAAATGTTATGTGTTGTGTACTTTTTATACCTGACTCTTGAGCTTAACGAGTCAACTCAAGCTTATAAATGAGTTAAGCCAAGCTAGAGCTAGCTATAGATGTGCAACGGGCCGGCCCGGCCTATCCTGGTCCTGGCCCGTGCCTGGCACGGCCCTATAGGGCCCTTCGGGCCACCATGCCGTGCCGTAATAGGGCTTCATGCCCCACCGGCCAGAGCCTTGTCCTACAATTTGGTTTTCGCGTGCGGGGCCAGCCCAGAAAGCACGACCCATTCGGGGCATCGGGCCGGCCCGAGGCCACCGGCGTCGGCCGGCTGCCGCGTCGCGTGGCAGATGGGAGGAGCGAGGCGCCATGGGGTGTCGGCTGCTGCGGCATCGCGAAGGAGAAGTAAGGGAGTGAGGCGCCATGGGGGTGAGGACGCGGCAGCCGTCGCTGCTGTTAGCCGCCGCCTAGGGCGACAAAACGTGGCCGCCTCCGCCTTGGGGCGAGGAGGACGCTCCACTACTACCGTAATCTTAATGGAGGCGGGGAAAACGGCTTAACGGAGGCGGTTTTTCCAACCGCCTCGGAGCATAGGTCACGGTTAATCCAGGCCTTAACCGAGGCGGTTGGAAAACCGCCTCCGTTAATAGTATTAACCGAGGCGGGCTGGTTAAGATAACCGCCTCGGTAAACACCATTAACCGAGGCGGTCTCTAATACACAACCGCCACAAGAAATTTAGTTAATCGGAGGCGGTTCTTTTTTTAATTGACCGCCTCGGTTAATGCTTGGCGTAATTAAAAAAAGAGATTTTCTTTGAATATTTTAAATTGATTTAAAAATGAATTTGAAATTTGAATTAAAACATGTACCAACAATGAATACACGCAGATAAAGGATAAACACATAAATTACATCCATTCATTTGTGGTTCCCAACATTCAACACAAGAGTTCTCACAAAATACAAGTTTCATGATCGAGAAGCTAAGATGTTGTAGTATCTAATCGAAGATGTCCGGCAACACGTAATCGTGCATATTCAATTTGGTCCTCCGGTTGCGTAGCCTCTCGTACTTTTCCCTGAGACCCCAACCCGCTCTCCCCGGTAGAAGAATTGACCGCCTACATGACAACATTGGTCCATTACAAACTTACGGATGTCGGAGACTGTTTGTCGATGTTTGTGTTGTCCAGCACCCTACACCTTTTCCACCATCCAAGTGATTTCTTGAGCTGCCGATAGTCTGTCCATTGTATTTTGCCGCAGCCCCGAGGTACTCACAAGCGTAGTATCCACATAGAATACCGCCTTGATTGTTTGGCGACCGCATGCACGATATATACACACCACGTAATACCTATAGTTAGTACATATACGAGCATGAACGATGTCGCAAGACATGAGTTTTAGGACATTTACCGGGAACTCTCGCCTCACTTTCAGTACGTGTCTATACTACGCCTTCTTCTTCTCGGACCTTCGATCGAAGGTGTCAGGGTCTTCGTAGTACTTTCTATAAGTGCTATATATAAAAGAATCACTACTGTCAACAACTAAGCCGATACTTGCTTATAAGTATATAAATGAATATGTGTCATCACTTACTATCGAAGGCACTCTTCAAAATCCGCGTACGCCTTCTTGTTCATCTTCCGCAAGGACTCGAATATGACTGCCTTTCCATCCTGAGGGTAGATTATGAATACAACCCAGTGGCCCATGACGCCCAAGCTACAACATTGAATCAATTTAGATATCGAATCATGAAATAAAAGTTGTAGTGAACCCAATAGGTATTGCAAGTATCATTTAAACTTATTACCCGAAACCGGTGAGCGACAAGGATACACCCATATTCGGGACCTTCTTCATGGCTTGGAGGATATATCTTGTCCCTTTCTAAACTTGATCTCACCTTGAAGCCTTGTCCGTGCTAGCACTGTTCCATCCCCGGTCAAAGGCCCGCCAACCGCGGATCGGTGTCCGGTACATCATAGCCAATAATGGCTCTCTGGGTAATATGCATTGGAGATAGGTAGATAATGTCCTCCCTATTTCCTTGCATATATATGCTTGCATCCCTGGAAGCACAAGTGTTGTCGTGATCACATTGCGTACTTTGATCCAAAGAACATAGCTAGAGCAATGAAACGCTTTTCATACACTTACATCGCAAAAAAAGGGTGACTTATGCAACGCCGAGGTCCTTGCGCCGCAAAGATCCTATGCATGTCGTGGAAGTCGAGGGTGAAATAGCAATCCTCATCCAAATGAAAGTACTCCTTTGGGACCCGCACAATGAAGTCTTTCATGCCTAACTTGGATGCATGCATATACCACGAGATGCCACCTCCGAACCTCCCACGTCTCATCCTGGGACGAGCTGGGCCCAAAGGCAACATGAACTTACCATTCTCGAAGTGGCTGGGCGCCCGGAGTCAAGGGCGAAGCTTGGGGCCCGGTGGCCTGTATTTGAGACGAACGAATAACTACGTTAGCATAATACAAAAGAGTTTATTAACCATATCTGGGTTTGTTAGTAGCATATGTACCTTTTGAACGTTGTTGAGAAAGTATACTTGCCCGACTCCGCTATTTTGTACGCCGCCCAAGCCTCCAAGGGAATATTTGACGGTCACCAAGTATTGCCCCTCCTCCGTAGCGAGAGGACACTCTATGGCGCCCGCCCCCCTTCGTCTCTTGGCTTCGTCGGTGTAGGAGGACACTCTTTGCTCCCATCTTGGCCGCCGGGAGGCGGTGTTTCATGGCCGGAGGGACCTCCTTGTGGGTTGCTTTTGTTGGGAGACGGGCTCCGTCGTGGACTGCCGCCGCCTTTGGCCGCCGCCCAAGATTGTCATTGCCGCCCGTCGTCGTCGTCATCACTTGGGCCGCCGGGGGAGATGATGACGGCCCTAACGATGGAGTTGGCATATTCAGGTCGATATCCGCTTTGTTCCATATCACGAACTAGAAAGGCGTCACCAAGCCTTGTCCCACCAATTTCGGTTGGAAAATCAAGTTCATGGTCGTCAAAGTCATCTTTAGTGTATGACACAAGAACCAAGGCGTAGTCGGGTGGGGCGGCTTGCCATTGTACCTAGCTTCATTGTTTGGTGGCTTAACCTCGCCTTACGCCACAACCTTCTTAGTCTTCCCCTCGTCCGGCCAAAGGGCACCTAGAGCTTGCACATCACCGGCTCCTTTATCTCATCGACGGGGTAGCTTTCTTTGTTGTGAGGTACCCGGCACCATGTGGCCCCCTGTTCGATGTGGCTTGACTCTGTTGTGGCAACATGCCGACTGACGAAACATCTGCGTCCTCAACTCTACCATCTTGGGGTCGGTGCTCGTGAATGCATCTTGTATCTTGCCCATGATCATATCTTGCCTTTGCCTCATCTCTCCCTTTTCGGATGAGCCCTTCCTTATACCCTCGCCTCATGTGGGGAGAGCTAGCGTCGGATTACCATGAGTCCACGATCTTCCGGCTCTTCCTTGAGGAGACGCCGGGACGCGGCCAAGATGCTCGGGGTTTCCGGCGCCTCGGTCCAACTCGTCGTGCTCCCTGCGAGGTTGGAAAACGCCTTGTTGCTTGGCCGCGTGGATCGCGAGCAAAGCCTTCTCCGCCTCCTACAATCGGGGCTCATTGTACTCGTCCTGCCCTCCTTTATCTTTTTTGGCCGCCAGGGGCATAGAAGAAGTCACGTGCTCTTTCCTCAACTCCTTCTAATGGATTCTCTTGCCCGGCAGCAGCAGCTTGAGCCTCTTCCTCCCGCCACATCTTCCTCTTAGCGACGTACCCTGTCATACCTAAGTGGTGGGGGAGCGTGTTCCTCTTTGCGAGCTCCGAGTACTTCTCAGACTTGTTCTGTCTTCCTTCTTCATTAACTTTGTTAACAAACTCAGCCCAAAC
Source organism: Chrysopogon serrulatus (assembly GCA_015844335.1). NCBI lineage: Eukaryota > Viridiplantae > Streptophyta > Magnoliopsida > Poales > Poaceae > Chrysopogon > Chrysopogon serrulatus. Next base: position 109,381 of record JADLZL010002592.1, read on the forward strand.
CTCTTTGGTGATGAAGCTGTAGTCTTTGAAAGGTGTCTTCCCTTCCTTGACATAGTTCTTGTTGAGCTTGCACCTCAAATTGCGAAGGGCCTTGCCCGGCAATGTGCGAGCATGCTCCTCGCATTTCTCCATGTCAACTCCACGGAGGATAAGTGAACCGCCTACGTATTTCTCCCCACACGGCACCCTTTGAGGTCTTTTGGCACTTTCTTCCAATCGAAGTATGTGATCGCCACATGCTCCCTAACTATCAGAGCACCGGGTTGCTAAAGCGTCCGATGACACCTTTTGGCTCCAATGGCTCTCCCCCGTGGCCCCTACGCTATGTATGGCGTGCACCTTCTTGTGAGATTGCACCGGGTGCCTCTCGTGTTGGCCCCTCTTCAACCGGGACTTGCCGCCACTCTTGCTCTGTTTTGGAGCTCGGGGGTGGGACCGGATGCATGCCCCTCTTCTTCTCCCTCCGATTGGAATTCCAAACACAAAGGCACCGTTGGTACCTATCAAGGAGATTAAATCAGATTAAACGGCCCCCCGAGCAATAGGTACCGATGTTGTGTTAGTTATATACATACGTGCCCCTCAGCTTCTGGGTCTCGTGCTGGGGTGCGAGAACCTCTCGTTGAAGGCCCCTCCTCAGTTGGCGTATAGGTCGGATCTTTCTCTTCCTCCGTACACTCCTTCTTCTCCGGCGGAGGTGTTGGCACCTCCTCCTCGTACTCTGCATCGCTTTCATCTGATGAAGATGAGCCTTCAGAGCTCTCATGCGGAGTTGGGGGACGCCATTCCTCGTTTAATTGAGCCATGGACAACTATGTAGAAGAGTAAGCGGGGAGATGAGTTAAATGCAACAAGTTTGAGAAGAAAAAGCCAACATCCACAATGGTAGTACATAGTAGTAAGCAGTAGTTAGTACTAGTTAGTATGGTAGTACACACATATTTGAAGGAAGCATGAGTTATATTGATTTCAACACAAGAGTACGTAGATAATTAAGTAGTAGAGGGCACTGCCGGGTGTATATATAGTTAGTAGTAATTAGTAGTTAGTAGTTAGTAGTAGTAGTAGTAGTTAGTAGTAATTAGTAGTTAGTAGTTAGTAGTTAGTAGTAGTAGCAGTTAGTATGTAAATGACACAACATATTTGAAGGAATCATGAATTATATTCATTTGAACACAAGAGTACATTCTATTTCTCATTTACATTGTGAGTACAAAAGAATTGAGAACAAAAGAGTACAAAATAGTAGAAAATTACAAAAGAGCTTTTAAAAAGGTACACATTTGGCTCAGAAATGCCCCATTGTAATCACATCGCTACTAAACTGGTTGCTTCTATATGGTATACAAGCCATCCAAGGTTAGCGACTCACAATTATGGGGACATTATATTTCATCATCATAGCCATGTACTCAAAGCACATATATAAAGGAATACATCATTGACAATTAATGTCACTGCCTCAAAGATATAGTATGCGTGTACAAGACAATGAGTAGTAGGAAGTAGTAGTAGTACACAGTAGTAGTAGTAGTAGAAATAGACAGAGAAGTAGACAGAGAATAATAGTTGGGAGTGAAAGGTTTTTAAAAATGGGCCTCGAGAACCATGTCGATCATCATTTGATCATACACTTGGAGCATCATGGCACCATAACAAATCAAGAGGAGATATAGTAAGGGCGGTTGCTAATGATGCCAAGTTCCTCAACAAGTGTTGATCATCGATCATAATCCATGTTATGTATGGATTGGACAATTTCATCATCGGCATATATCAAGACCCTCATCATTGGCATAAGGCATGTGCTCAAGTATATAAAACACAAGTATCCCGTAAAAGTAGATGTATAGGAAGTTAGCCCCACTTGATTATATGAGCAACACAAGTATCATGTAGTAGTATCATGGTAGTATATGAGCAACACAAATATCATGATTGCAGCTGCAATTTGTAAAAGAAGCACAATGTAATCTCTCTTGTTCTCTCGGGCTCTGCTCTCTCTCTCTCATGGCCACATAACCGGTTACTTGTTGCTACAACCGCCCAAAAAGAATGCTTGTCTACGTGCATAGACGTAATTGCATTTCTTTTTATTTTGGGATGGAGGTAGCAAGGTACAAGCCATCCTAGTTAAGCGGCCAGTGAGAATAGAATACCCAGGGATCAGCTCCAAATATACCACACCAGTGCCACAAAGAATGACAAAGGCAAACTAGTTGCTTGCATAGGGTACGAGCCATCCAAGTTTAGCAGTATATTGAGCAAAATACCAAAGGTAAACAATTCAGGATGCTAAAAAGGTAACAGGACATGCAATTCTGTACTAGGATCAAATCCAAAGAAAGCAAGTGAAGAAGAATAACCTTTGATCACAGTAGAGCATCAACGGGACATGCAAAAAGAACAAGCGGATAAAAAAGCACGGAGGAGTGCAAAATAAAAAACAGAATAAAATATGAACCAACTCAAAGAGCATATTAGTTGCAACAAAGAAGAAGACCAAAGCACCTCGAGGGGATTATTTTTTGGTAACTCGGTAGTGTCATGTTGAATGGCTCAGATTTGCCCCAGTATCAACACAATACTCGCAGAAGAAACATGGACTCCCCCCTCCCTTCCTCCCTCTCTAAATGAACTGTTGAGTAGGATTGTTCATTTAGGTATAAATATATATACTACTACTACTGTACTACAACATCGCCCAAAGAATGACAACAATAAGTTGCAAACCGGTTGCTCTTTTATGGTACAAGCCATCCAAGTTTAGCAAGCATATTGAGCAAAATACCAAAGATAATAATTCGGGATGCTAAAAAGTAATAGCTTCATGGGGCATTTGACATCACGACCAATCAACGGACAAGAGAGGCGCATTCTACCGAGAGAGAGAGAGAGGAGATGAGAGGGATAGGGATTAATCTAGGGATCGAAAGCGAGAGAGAGAGAGGAGAGGAAGGTACGGCTGGTACCTTTAGAGGAGACTGGTTGGAGGTCGCCGGACGGGCTCGCGAACGTGCAGAAGAAAGGACGGCGGGCGGTGGCGCCGAGCGGGCGCGGAGGACCTCGGGGAGTGGAAGAAGAAGACGCCGACGAGAGAGAGGAGGGCGCCGAAGGCGCCGAGCAACCGAGATGGTGTCCGCCGAGCAACCGAGAGGAGGACGACCGAAGCGGGCGCGGAGGACCCTGAGAGGAGGAAGAAGGGCGCCGAGCAACCGGAGCAGATGAGGCCTAGGGTTCCGCCCCGAGCCGGCCGAGCACCGGAGATGGCGGCGGCGGCGTGCACCGGAGCAGATGAGGACCGAAAGGAAGCGCGGAGGACCTCGGAGAGGAGGAAGAAGCGGGCGCCGAGCAACCGGAGCAGGATGAGGCCTAGGGTTCCGCCCCGAGCCGGCCGAGCACCGGAGATGGCGGCGGCGGCGCGCGACCGGAGCAGTGATGAGGACCGAGCGGGCGCGGAGGACCTCGGATGGCGGCGGCGGCGGCGGGGGGGAGAAATTTCTGCAGCCCTTCGGGGTCGATTCAAAAACGCCCTAAGAACTGAGGAAGAAGAGGGGAACCGCGGGGTATATATAGGCTCTATTAACGGAGGTGGGCAGTTTACGCTGACCTCCTCGGTTAATATTAACCAAGGCGGTCGTGTTAGGTTGACCGCCTCCATTAATGTATTAACCGAGGCGGGCTTGTTTAAGTTGCCCGCCTTGGTTAATCCCTAACCTAATATTGTAAATTGCTGGGTAAATGTTTAAATAACGGTAAATGTTTAATTGGTAAGTTGTTTAATTTGTTGGGTAGTAGTAGTAGTATAGTGGTAGGGTAGTCGTAGTAGTAGTAGAGTGTACGGTAGTCGTAGTAGTAGTAGTATAGTTGTAGAGTAGTAGTATAGTTGTATATGGTAGTTTCCAGTATACAAGAGTAGTAGTATAGTTGTAGAGTAGTAGTATAGTTGTAGAGTAGTAGTAGTAGTATAGGTGGTACGGTAGTCGTAGTATCATAGGAGTACAAGTATGAGAAGAGTACGGAGACATTGATTTGGTTCCATTACACAATACTTAGTTACATCGAAGTTCTCATTAATCAATGAGTGAGTACATTATTAAATATCGCCATGGCATACATATCACTTTCTTTGCAACTCGATCCTATGACAGTCTTCTTCTCACCATCGAGGCGGACCCAAGGCTTGATCTTGGTTTTGTTGAAGCGGCTCTCTACTTGCTTGATCTTTCTTGGATGATCGGTAAAGAGCGAGAACTTCGGCGTAGTGGTTGTGTTGTTCGGGATTCACGCACTCCATCGGCACCCATGATCCTTTGCTTTCCGACACAACAACATGCTTCTTGGCCTCTTTGGGCTTCGTGAAATAGGCTACCTATGCGACACGGTGCGCAAGTACCCACCGATCATCTTTGTAGCCGACACTTGCAAGCTCAAGCGTAGTTAGACCATATTCGTCCACGACAACGCCTTCTGGCTTCACCCAATCGACACCGAAAAATCGGTATCCGGAGTTCACCGCCATAGTCAAGTTCCCATATCTCTTCAATTTGCCCAAAGTAGTTCCTAATCTCTCCAGTGTCCGCGTCAATGCCCTCATATCGAACCCCACTTTTTTGTGACGCGCTTTTCTTGTCCTTTCTTTCGTGTGGAACCTGTAGCCATTTATGTCATACCCTTGCCATGAGGTGATTTGTGTGGACGGACGGGCACGCAAGCCTCGCTTCATCCGATTCTCCATAAGGCGGTATGCCTATTTGTTTGATCCATGTCGTGAACTTCATCTGTGTTGTTTCGTACCCATACCTCGGATCGTCCATCGCCAGCAAAGACGGATCTCTTCGTGTGCTTCGAACCCGCTTGTTCATGACCACTAACCGATTAAGTGCGTTGTGATGAGCTTCTTGCACCAATTCTTCTCCTACATCATGCAATGCGTACTTTCCTCCCCATACACCCCATCCCCGAGGTTCTACCTTCATGCGGATGTATGGGCAACCCAATCGTATTTCCATCACGGATGTATTTCGTGCACCGTTAATGGCCTCCCTCATTTGTGTATGCCTCGATCATAGAGCCTTACGGGTAAGCACGGTTATGCACGTATCTGTTCGAGTTGACATGAACCTCTCATACGTCCACATCGATGTAGGTAGACAGGCCCAAGTTCCTCGTATCGATCAACCATGTGCATCATCGGGTGTGGCATAATATCAAAGAAAGACGGCGGGAAACACATCTCGAAGCCGGCATAGAGTCTCTCTGCGATGAACTGTTTGAGGCCCGGCAACTCGGCAAAAAGTGACGACCTTTTTGTGTGATGAAGTTGAAGAAGTAACTAAGGCGTGTGATTACCATCTTCACGTACTCTGGCCCGATCGCCCTTATCACAATTGGAAGGAACACCGTGAGCATGACATGGCAGTCATGTGCGTTGAAGCTGGTTAGTGTGAGGTCTTTCATGGAGACTAGACTCTTGATGTTGGAAGAGAAACCGGTTGGAACCTTCACAGCCCTAAGCCACTGGCACATGGCCCTCTTCTCATCAATTGTGAGGTTGTAACTCGCACCTGGAAGATCTACTTTTCCACTCTCGCACCGCAGGTGTTGGATGAATTTCGTCCCCGATGTTCATGTTCACAAGATCTTGACGTGACTTCGGACGCCCTTTGTCTTAGTCTTGATGTCTAGCGGGGACGCCAATGACGCTTTCAAAAACATTCTTCTCTAGGTGCATGCAATCCACGGCATGGGGTGTATTCAAGTGCTTCTAGTACGACAGGTACTTGAAGAAATATGATTTTTTCTTAAAAGGCAAGCGGACGGCTGCCCTTGCTTCTTCATCGTCCTTATCATCATCTCGCTTTCTCTTCCTACTCTTTTTGGTACCATTTTCTACTTTTTTCTTCTTTTTTCGAACTCTACCGCCATGTCCTTGAGCATGCCAAACACCTTTTCTCCCCAACACGTCTGTTTTGGCTCATCAAGTTGTGGCTCATCATTATTGTCGAAGTACTTGTTCATCTCTCGTTTTCTGTACCTGTGGCCCTTGGGAAGCCATCGTATGTGCCTCATGTACACCATCTTTAAGATAAGTGTAGCAGGTACCGTCAATACATACTACACAACCTAACTTACCTTTGATCTGGTCCGAAAGTGAAAAAAGCCCAGGGTAATCAGTTATGGTAACAAAGATGATGGCTTTTAGAGTGAATGTCTCCTTTCGGTACGCATCCATCATCTTGACCCCAACTTCCCAAAGTATCTTCATGTCCTCCATAAACGGCTCCAAAAAGACATCAATATCATTGCCTGGTTGCTTAGGCCCTGAAATGATCATGGTTAGTAAAAGATATCGACGCTTCTGACATAGATAGGGAGGCAGGTTGTAGATGGTGAGGATGATAGGCCATGTGCTGTGGGTGCTGCTCAGGTCGCCGAACGGATTCATCCCATCTGTACTCAGTGCGAACCTAACGTTCCTTGCCTCGTCACCAAACTCCTTCGGGAACATGGCGTCGAAATGCTTCCACTGCTTTGCATCAGACGGGTGACGCGGTTGGCCATCATTCTTCTTGCGTTCTTCTGATGCATGCCATGTCATGAGCTTCGCATCCTCTGGATTGCCGAATAGAGCATGCAGCCGATCGATCACGGGTAGGTACCACACTGATAGTGCAGGACTTTTTCTTTGCATGTAACGCTCTTCTTCCTGATCCTCATGTGACGGGATATGCTTTGTGGTCGTCTTCTTCTTCTTCTGCCCTCTCTGGCTGGGTCCCTCATCACTCGCGTCCACACGACGGCCCGGCATTCCTCTTGTACCGACTCGCCACGCAGGTGGGGACAGCTCTCCATTTTCGTACTCGCCCCGATATAAGATACGAGTGGTTTGGGCAAGCATGAAACTTTTTAAGCTTCATCGCGACTGGACGGATCAACTTCTTTGCCCGATACGTATTTGCGGGGACTTTGCTACCCTTGAAAGGATCAAGATGCCCAAGAGGGGGGGTGAATTGGGCTTTTCTAAATTTTAATCGCAGCGGTAATAACCTATCGCTAGCCCATTTCACCCCTAGTGCCTAATGTGCGTTCTATGACTTCTAAGACACAAAAGTTTTTGCTCCCTAGGTTCCAAACCCTGCTCTAGCATGGCAATTCTAGCAATGTAAATACAAGAAGTAATTGCGAGAATGTAAGTGCTCAAAGTAAAGAGAAGGAGAGGAACGCGGTGATGTTTTTCCGAGGTATCGGAGAGTCGGCACTCTCCACTAGTCCTCGTTGGAGCACCTGCGCAAGGGTGTAGCTCCCCCTTGATCTGCGCAAGGACCAAGTGCTCTCTACGGGATGATTCTTCGTCACTCCGACGCGGCGAATCCCCCAAAACCGCTCACAAGATGAGATGGGCCATCCACAATCATCACCGGATGATCACCATGCTCCCAATCGCCACCGAGCCATCTAGATGATGCCGATCACCAAGAGTAATAAGCAAGAACTCTCACTTGACCAAGACAAGCCTAATGAGATGAGTGGATGCACACTTGCTACTCTCTTTCCACTAATGAGGTCCTAAGCAATGGATTTGCAAAACTCTCAACCTCACTAGGGCTCTTGCACTCTCAAGCACTCACAAGGTGTTCTTCAGCTGTTGGAGTGAGCAAGAGAGCTCAATTGAATGAGGTAAGGGAGTATATATACCCCCCACACAAACCCCCACACGAAGAGGTATTTCCGACAGTTTTAAGGTCGACCGGACGCGTCCGGTCGTCTGTTAATGGCTAACTGTACCTGCAGTGCGTCACACTGACCGGACGCGTGTCAGAATCCGGTCCGCCATGACCGGACGCGTCCGGTCAGAAATTTCACATTCTGGACCTCTCTGAGTAGTGACCGGACGCCCTGACCCCAGCGTCCGGTCACAGCTGATCAGCGTCCGGTCCAACATGGACCAGAGTCTGATGGCACCGGAGCGTCCGGTCCACTGCCAGGGGCAGGGTCCGGTCACTCTGGCACCCCACATGCACTGACCGGACGCGTCCGGTCAGTACTGTGCCAGCGTCCGGTCGAGCCAAAATGGCTCGAATGACTTCCGATTTCGCGACCTCTCGCATGGCTTTGACTCTACTGATCTTTGGGCCAATTCTAGGGCTGCCTAGGACTAGAATGAATAAGTGTGCACCACACCTAACTCACTAGACTCACCTAGGTCAAGTTACCCATTCAAACCCCTCTTAATAGTACGACCAAAGGTAAAAACAAAGTCCTAGCTACTCTAAGTGTCTCTCCAACACCAAACGACACTTAGAACTAGCCGTCCTTAACCTTATCATCCATCCTTTGAAAACTGGAAATGATCTCGATCGTCGGGGCATGAATACCATTTATTGCCCAATCAACCACCATTATCATGACCTAACTCAAACGGTTTCTGCAAAACACACGTTAGTCACAATAATCTTACGTTGTCATTAATCACCGAAACCCACTAGGGGCCTAGATGCTTTCAATCTCCCCCTTTTTGGTGATTGATGACAACAACCTCGAGTATGAGAGTGAGTTTGAGGTTTTCAACAAGCTTGAATCGTATAAGCTCTTTGACAATAAGAACAAAAGGGTTAGATAAGCTTATACGACTCAAGCCAACATGTACTCAACGGAATATATGAGTGAAGTGCGAGTACAAGAAACATAAGGCACATTTATCAAAGATAAAATGAAAGCATAGTAAATGAGCATCAACATGTGACAAAACATAGCATATATGAATATATCACGTAGAGAGCACAAGTCAAGAGTAAACCACATGTCACATGATCTAACATATATCCACAAGTCAACCAAAAATAACCAAAAGCAATGAATCTCATGATGCACAAAGGTAAAGCATGTATGCATGAGTATCACACATCAAAAGAAATCAACTCCCCCTCACACGCTCCCCCTATCTCACATACTCGACTCTCTCTCCCCCTTTGGCATCAAGCACCAAAACCTAAGGCTCTGAGGAGGTGGGGCTGCAGATGAGTCGGGTTCGGACGAGCGGGCGCTGAGCTCAAACTGTGTGTAGTCTGGGGAGGACTCTGAGCTGTCGCTGGGCTGAGCCTCTGTCTGACCCTCAAGCCGTGTCTCGGAAGTGAAGCGGTGCGGGTCTCTTTCATTTGCCGTACCAACCGGGTCCGCTTGATGTGTCTCAAGTAGTAGTGGCCCGACCCTCGAGCGATCACGGTCTCGGTGACTAGCGCCTCAAGTAGGAACTGCCTCGAGGAGGCGTACTCACCGGGCACGTAAGCAAAGAATCGTAACGGTAGCCTCAAAAAGTGCGAGTGTCGGGAGGAGGCCGACTCAAGGGAGGCTCGACGAAGCAAACCGACGACGGGTGAGTCTCGGTAGTAGTGGTGACCGGAGCCTCTGCCGACGGTAATCGACCCTCGAAGTACCTCGAGGAGTAGGGTGAGGTAGAAAACCAATTAGAAAAGAAAAATCAAGCGTGTTAGGTCCGATCGTGGTGGAGAGTATTTTTCCAATGAGTTTGACCTTTTCTCGTGCGGAGAATGGAATAATTCATGAACGGACACTGCACATTCGCCCCAATCTAATGGGGTTGCCGAAAGAAAGAACCGGACGTTAATGGACTTGGTGAATGCCATGTTAGGAACATCCGGTATGGCTAAAGCATGGTGGGGGAGGCTATTTTAACAAAGCATGTCATGTTCTAAATAGAGTTCCAACTAAAAATAGTGATATTACTCCGTATGAAGGATGGAAAGGTCGGAAACCATCACTCCATTATTTGCGTATTTGGGGCTGTTTGGCCATGGTTAGCGTACCAATTAATAAGAAACGCAAGCTCGGACCGAAAACAGTTGATTGTATCTTCTTGGGATACGGCGTACCATAGCACGGCGTATAAGTTCTTAGTGATTAAATCAAGCGCCCGGATGTTATAGTTGGTTCACTCTTGGAGTCATGGGATGTTACTTTCTTTGAGAATATTTTCCGATGAATGTTGCTTGTTCTTTACCGAAGTTCGTCTAATGAAGTTATTCCCGAACCCACACCCTCTCTTGAACCAATCGTAGATCCACTTGGTAATGAGGAGGATGATGGTGTTGTAGCTCGAGAAGGAGTAAGAGACAAAGGATTGCAAAATCCTTTGGTGATGACTTCACCGTGTATCTCATAGATGATACTCCCACAACCATTGCAGAGGCATATGCATCACCGGATGTGGATTATTGGAAGGATGCGGTCCGTGTAGTGAGATGGACTCCATCACCGCAAATGGAACATGGGAAGTAGTAGACAAACCGGTGGGTTGCAGGCCGATTGGTCTGTAAATGGGTATTTAAGAAGAAGCTTAGGCCCGACGGTACTATTGAAAAGTACAAGGCAAGGCTTGTTGCTAAAGGTTTTACACAAAAAGGAAGACGAGGATTTCTTTGACACCTACTCACCGTTGCCGGATTAACTACAATCCGAAAGTGCTATTATCCTTGGTCGCTTCCTATGGTCTTCTTGTCCACCGATGGACGTGAAGACAGCTTTCCTTAATGGAGAGCTAGAGGAAGAAATTTACATGAACCGGCCCGATGGATTTATAGCGAAGGACAAGAGGGCAAGGTGTGCGTGTTACTCAAATCCTTGTATGACCTAAAGCGTGCACCTAAGCAATGGCATGAGAAGTTTGAACAGACTTTGACTTCTCGGCTGGGTTTGCAATAAATGAAGCCGACACTTGTGTGTACTACCGTTATGGTGGGGGCAAAGGAGTAATCCCTGTGTTTGTATGTGGACGACATACTAATTTTTGGGACAAGTATCGATGAGATTAATGACGTAAAGTCATTCTTATCCCAAAATTTTGACATGAAAGATTTGGGAGTAGCCGATGTGATTCTCAATATTAAAGTTAACAAGGGTGAGAATGGGATTACTCTTTTGCAATCTCATTATGTGGAAAAGGTTTTGAGCCGCTTTGGCTATATGGATTGCAAACCTTCTCCAACACCCTATGATCCTAGCCTAATACTTGAAAAGAATAAGAGGCTAGGAAAGGATCATCCGAGATACTCCCTGCATTATTGGCTCATTGATGTATCTAGCTAGCGCAACCCGCCTCGATATCTCATTTGTTTGTAAGCAAGTTGAGTAGATTTTCCTCTAATCCAGAACCGATCATTGGCGGTGGTATTGATCGTGTAATGCGCTATCTAAAAGGCACAATGAGTTATGGAATTCACTATTCGGGGTACCGTGAGTACTTGAAGGATATAGTGATTCAAACTGGATTTCAGAAGTCGACGAGTTGAAGGCCACTAGTGGATACATATTCACTTTGGGTGGTGGCGCTGTCTCTTGGAGATCTTGTAAGCGCACAATACTTACAAAATCTACAATGGAGGCAGAGCTCACAGCTTCGATACGACCTCTAGTGAGGCCTGAATGGTTAAGAGAAATGTTGATGGACTTGCCTATGGTGGAAAAACCAATTCTGCTATTCTCATAAACCGTGATAATCAAACAAAGTGATCACAAAGGTGAAGAATAGTCAGGATAATGGAAAGAAGTCTAGCAAACATATAAAGCGTAGACTGAAGTCCGTCGAAAAAATTGAGGAGCTCCGGAGTAATAGCCGTGGAATATATCCGCACGACTAAGAACCTGGCAGATCCCTTCACCAAGGGACTATCACGCACAGTGATTGACAATGCATCGAAGGAGATGGGATTGAGACCCATGTGAGTTAACCTCAGTAGTAACCCAACCTATGTGATCGGAGATCCCGTGAATTAGGACCCGGGAAGAACAAGCTGTTGGTTAACGGGAGAGTACAACCTTTTCCTTTAACCCACTCCGTTGGAGATGCAGTACTCTCATTTTCGTAAGGCAGGTTGACTTTGTCTTAATATGTTCTCGAGGCTTTATAGCGAGATATTGTCCTACGAGTATCCCCCGTAAGAACACACCTATGTGAGCCCAACCGTTAGTCGCAGTTTATAAGAATTGGGTATTCTTTAATAAGCTCATGAAGTGAGTTAGAGTATGACTTATACGCTCCACTCGCGGGGTTGGCGATGGCGCCTAGTATCGATCAAGACTTCAAGTGAAGCCTATTCGCACCAAAGCGCCAATTCAAGGCCTAGTCCATTGTGCGATTTGCGGATGGGCCTATCTTGATGTTCTAGGTGGATGTTCAACCTTAACCGGTCTCCACCGAATAGCTGGTATATTAACAAGATCGGTGGGTACAGGGGAGTATGACTCGCGTGCCCTTGGGATGTGGTGGGGGATTGTTAGATGTTTTGGGCCATGGGCCAAACAATTCCATATAAATCCCAAAGGCCCACTCACACATGCATGTATATATGGAAAGGTGGGGGACTTTAGTCCCACCTTGCTACTTCAAGAGAAGTGAGGCCAACTTAAATAGTTGAGCTATCTCACTCTTGTTGAAGCTATGGATGAGGAGAGGGAAAAGGAAGAACCACACGCACACGCCGCCGCCGCCTCGGGCCGGGCCGGGCTGGCCGGGCTGGGGCTGGGTGGGGCGGGCGGGGCCAATGGGCGCGCACGCACGATTTATGCGCGTGAATGGTCCGGCGATTTCGGGCCTCCGGCTTGCGGGTGCGCGGCCTCCTTTTGTCACTTGATATTTTTTGCATGCATGGAGAAAATTGCGCCGCCTATTTGGTAAGCAATTATTCTCACGTTATGGTAAGTGTACAAACGGAAGGACAATTACCGTAACGCTGTGATTAAGCGGCTAATCGCTTTCCTTAGCCGCGACGCGTGTATAAATAAGGGACGAGACGCCGTCCTCCATACATAGAATTCATCTCTTCCCGTTCCACGGTCTTGCTGCGCCGCCGCTGTCCTCCCCATCCCGTCGCCGACGTGCCATCGGTGCCGGGAGAGCAGCTCCAAGCCTACGTCTCCTCGCGCCCCCGCACGGGGTAGGGGACGTGAGTTTTTGGGAAGCGCCGTCGCGATCGCCGCTGGACGTCTTCTTCCTTCCTACGCCACCGCCCGGCGATCCCGATCTCCGTCGACGGTCTGCTACGTCTTCGTCTTCGCCTTCGCCCACGCGCCCGATATTCCCAATCGTAATGATGTCTTGTCTTTCTTTGTTGTTCGTTTTTTCATTTCTCTTACGTCGTTCGCACTAGATAGAGTGGTTATGCCTCAGATCTTAGTGCTGGTGTTAAATCATATTCATGTTGTTAGTCTTTTTCCTTATTGTCGGAATTATTTTATGCATCGCTAAATTGCTTTTATTTCCAACATTTACCAACCAAAAAAATACAATGTTAAGCTTAGTAAAAGATAGTAATCATTCTAAATTACTTTTCTGCTAAACCTGCAAAGAAACTGAGATCTATATGTTGACTTGAAATAGAAGTGGCATAATTTTATATCGATTATTGAATACCATGAAAATGTGCTGACCAAAGAAAGGTAAAAATATGGAACCTGCAACGCTTGAGGAGTCTTCTACCATGCGACCACCTCCAAGAGCCCCTCCTGAGACATGAAGCCGTGCATTCACAAAAACCTATTGCAACATTAGGAAAAAAACATTACACTAACAATACTTTGGATAAATCTCAACTTTAAATAAATACGTGAAAATAGGGAACAAATAAGTAGACAACTTACAGCTGCATGTTGATAGGGGCAATTGCCCACTCCCAGCGCCCATCTCTATGCTTAGCAAGCCCATATGCACTTGATAGGGGCTGACGAAAAAAGACAAGAATGTCATTATTTGTGACCAAGTATGCTTTGCAAAGGAAATTAGAATCAGGGGCCACTGTGGCTCCAAAATCCAGTGCAATTGCAGAAAGGCCCATCTTAGAGGTCTTTATTTGATTCACTAGTAGCAAGCTGATCAAATGGATACATGTTTAGTTTCATGGCCATGTGAGCAGGATTTTTTTTTTCAGACTGATCCAAAGTTCATATATGACACTATTTTGTCCGTAACTGACTCAAACATACCATTATAACAGACGGTGCTTCTAACTATCATTCATCTAATTGCCAGAAATGTCACATGCACCCGTGTGCAACCTAAGCTGCCTTTAACTCTAGAAAACTGAGACAGGCAAATTTAATACCCTATACTCCTACTAGAATAAATTATACATGGTCAAGCAACCAAATATCCCCAATCAGCAACTCCTAAATTTTACTACAGACTACAAGAGATGCTAATCCCACAAATAACATGGCACTTACCACACTATTGGCATCCCTTCCACCACAAAGCAAAAAGGAGGCCATCAGAACGGGCACTAGCAGTTGCATACCTGTATATCACCATGTAATACAGTTAACAGAGAATATACAGGGAAAGAAACATATATACATTCAGCAGCTTACAAAATGGTATGGTTCGAGAAGATTATCTCACTACAACAAATAACTAGATGTACAGTATAGTCAGTAGCAAAAGGTTCCATCTAATCAGATGTGTGGTGTTTTGTCACACACATATTCTTTGTAATTTAGCCCAGCTCAAGGTGCTGATAGATCCAAGACGATGATGCACAAGCTGGTGGCATTGCTGAAGTGCTCAGAGGTGCTGGTTCCGACAAGGAGAAGGCTAAGATGGAGGCGCAAACGTAGGCTCAGAGGTGCTGGTGGCCGGGGTGGTGGCTCGGGCCGGGCGGCGCGCAAAGGGCCGGGGCGGCGCTGGTTGGCCGGGCCGGCTGGCGGGCCGGGCCGGGTCACAGCGGTTGACCCACTGGCTGGGCGGTGCCGCCGGCCGCCATGGACGCCCGGGTGGGTGACGGCCCCCCCTGAATTACTTTTTACCTCATCGCCGTGCTTGTCTACGGCCGCCGTTTACCCGGCCGCTGCGCGACTGGGCGGCTCGCTTCCGGCCGCTGGCGCAGGAAGCCCGCAGAGCTCGACGCCGCTGAACGCCTCTCTCGGCGGGCCCAACGCCCCGCACCTCCCGCCGCCGCTCGATGAAGCTTCGCCGCCGCTGCCCGGCGCGGATCTGCTTGGTGGAGTATGCGCCGGGCGAGGGGCGCGCCATGCCGGGACGGGGCCGGGCGGGTCGCAGCGCCGCTGGCCGGCAGCGGCGCTGGCCGGAGGTGCGGAGTCGGGGGGGCGGGGCGCCGGGTTGTGGGCGAACATTGGTTTTAGCCTGATTGCGAAGAGATTAAAGCAGGACGGAAGCTGGACAAATGGATATCGTCCGATATCGAGGCAGCGATTTTTCGAAATTCCATCGCCACACCGCTTGTCATAAAAGTCCAAACCTTCTATGACGCATGCATTGTGACGACATGCACCTTTTTTTCGTCACTGCACTCCCCTTTCGCGGACGATATCCTCGCTGTCACGTAGCCCGCCACTAACCCCGATATCGCCACGTAAGGTCGATCTCTTGTAGTGGGTGTGTGTGGCGTGCGGTGTGTGTGCGTGTGTGTAAGGGAGCGTGCCGAGCAAGTAAGAGCCGGGGGGGCGAATCGGTTTGCCGAGTGCCCGATCCGCACTCGGCAAATCAATTTTTTTTCTTTTTAAGGGTTTGCCGAGTGTCAAGGGAGAACACTCGGCAAATCTAGGTATTTTGCCGAGTGTTTTTCAAAAACACTCGGCAAACTTTTTTTGTTTGTTTGTTTTTGGCTTTCAAATTTTTTTGCTAAACTTGTTTAATATTGGGGCTACTATATTTAATTTTGGACTTTTTTAAAAACTGTTTACTATATAATATTCCTTTATTCTATTATTTTAAATTTTCTCCCGGTAAAAGGAAGTTTGCACTTCTGGATGGATCCGATAATTGAATTTAATGGATGTAAAAATGGTATTTATGTTATTGAGTCCAATTTGCGGCCGTATCCGCAGATAGACCCCAAAATTTTAAACTTCTTATTCACGTAACACGTTCGAACAACGGCGTGCAACGGCTTTTAAAATTCTATAAAATGCAAATAAAGTCTGAAAATCATGAAACTTGGCGAGATGTCTTCATATCATATGCATAAGCTATGCAAAAAAATTGGGAAGGTTTCGTGAACATTGACTCGAAAGATGTTTGGAAACTCAATAAACAACGAGGATGTTTCATGATTTCATGTGACGCCTTTGTGTAGGTTTTTCAAGCGAAAAAGCATGCACACGTACTCGAAATTCTTTCAAATTTTTTTCATAGCCTCTGCCTATGAAATGAAGACATGTCACCAAGTTTCATGATTTTTAGACTTTATTTGCATTTTATAGATTTTAAATACCTTTGCACGCACGCTGTTTGCAGACGTGTTACATGAATAAGGTGTTTGAACTTTTGAGTCTCTCTCGGATACGGCCTCAAATTGAACACGCTTATATGAATATCATTTTTTCAACCAAAAAATTTAACTATCGGATGCACTTGCGGTGCAAACTACCTTTACACGAAAAAAAATTCAAATAAATAGAATAAAAAAGAACAATATATAGTAAAACGTTTGAGAAAATGTCCAAAATCAAATATAGTGCCCCACAATACTATACAAGTACAGCGAGAAAAGTTTTGGAAGCCAAAATCAAAAAAAAAAAAAAAAAAATGGTTTGCCGAGTGTCAATGAAATACACTCGGCAAACTACCTAGGTTTGCCGAGTGTCTTCTTATGACACTCGGCAAACCGTTAACGGCACCCCCCCGTCCATGTTTGCCGAGTGCAACGGTTTGCGAGTGTTAGACACTCGGCAAATCCCCCGGTTTGCCGAAAGTGTATATGTTTGCCGAGTGTCCGACACTCGGCAAAACCCCTCGCTTGCCGAGTGTATTTGTTTGCCGAGTGTTACACTCGGCAAATTGAGGTTTGCCGAGTGCCCGACGTAAAACACTCGGCAAAGCGTATGACACTCGGCAAAGAGCAAAACCCTCCAACAACAAAGTTAACGTCTTTAATTAAAGTCTGAACAAAAAAGGTAACAAAACTCCTTTTGCTCCTCTAACTTTGCTTAAAGTTCTATTATCTTCCTTTAATCGAAATCCCATTTGAATTAATAATCTTGGCAAATATATAGAGGAATTTAACTTTAGCCAACTGTATTTCAGACTTTGGGATTCAAAAATTCCCTAAACCTATGGTGATAACAAGCTTATTAATAAGCTCCAAAAGAGAATGCAAGCGGCGCTTAAACGGAAACATGTCTTATTGATGGTTCCTTCTCATTGTACCATAAGCACGCTAAAGGTTTGCCGGTAAATGAAGGCGTGACTTCCATGCGTCGGTGTTGGTGCTCCATGGTACGCCCGCCAACGGCGCCTTCCTCCTCATGTCGACTGGATCATCCATGTGTCTTCCCCCGGCGACCTTGACCTTGAAGCGCACGACATCGGGGTTGTCCAAGCTTACAACGAGGGGGGACTCTAGGTGCCCGCGCGGGACACCCTCGTACCCGGCATCGCCCGCAGCGCTCCTTGCAGTAGAGCACGCCGTCCTTCACCCACGTCGGTGGCTCGTCCCATGGTCAAGGCGAGTGTCCATGTGGTCACCGTGAAGGCGTAGCGGGCGCGCGCCAAGACGAGGTCCTCCCCGGTTTACCGTAGCGGTTAGCCGGGGTTCAATTTGGACGAACCTCACGGCGCTAGGGCCGGCAGCACCCATGCCCTCGGAATCATTCAGAGGCGGCAGGTCATTGGTGTAGTACTTCGGATCATAGGGATTAGACGGCAAAGGTACGTGCCGGAGCCGGGGGCTCCCCTCTTCCGCCGCCATGTCGCACGGGACGAAGCTTGGTGCGTGTGAGACCCAAAGACAGAACCTGCCGCCGACGGGGACAAGCTATGCCGGTGCTCCGGTCGACCATCCCACCAGCCTGATCGCCGTCTTCGTGGACGATGGGCACCGAGTGCCGGTGCTCCCACCGGCTCCTCCCGAGATGGAGGACACGAGGCGCGCCTTGTCCTCGTGCTCAAACCTCCCGAGATCGAATTGAGCCACCACAATGTCGTCCTCCCCCTCGCCGCAGGACGCCGGTGTGTCGCCGAGCAAAGACGCTGGCGGCAGCGGTCATCCCTAATGGGAAGGTCATCCGTCATGGGAATCCTCACCGCCAGAGTAGAGTCACCGACGGCGGCCTCGTGCCGGTGCCCGCCCTGTGACACTAAATGGTCGCATTTAACTAGGCGGGTCTGCCGGGCGGCGCTGTCGGGTGTCGATGTCTCCATTCGCAGGGAGGATGGAATCGTCGTGGGCTGCGACGACGGCAAGGTCGATGTTCTTGTTGTCGGGCACGGTCGTGCCCTAATGAAATCGTAGTAGAGGAAGGAGGGCCGCCGGCGAGGCGAGGCAGAACGAGACGCGCCAGCGCCGCTGTCCCGTGGAGGTGCGGGACTCGCTACGCTTTTGTTGTCCGCAGCAGCCTTGGAGTCGTCGTCCCGTGACCCCGCGGCATCCACGGCGGTTCAGCAGTAACCCAGCTTGGGTGTTTGCTCGGCGGGCGGTCGCTGGCGGAAGCATGGCTCCGCCGATTGGCCGCAGAACTTGGGACGAGATTTATCCATCATCGTAGGCCGAGGGAACCACCGCGTCGGAGGAGGCTGGTGGACCCATCGGAGGAGAAGCCAAGACCAGCCAGCCGCGTCAGAAGTTTCATACTGGCCGGCTATGGATGGCTTAGTGGAAGGCGGCGGCCGCGGCGGTGACGAAGCAGGTAATGGCGGCTGCTTTCCAACGTGGTGAGCCCTAGCCCTGGGTGTTGAACTGTTGACGATTGGGGTGTCATTATTTGGGCTCGATCAAAACTGTGCCATTTTGGCCGGCCCAGCGAAACGTGAAACCATCTAGCCCGTGTAAACCTCTTAGCCTAAACTATATATATGGTCTGCTATAAACCTAGCCTAGACTTTCAGAGGAGTCAACCAATTCTAAGCTTGATTCCTTTTATTAAGAAAAAATGTATCAGCATTTAAATGTTTATATACTTTTATTGTGAAAATACATTTCATAATTAATTTTATGTATTGTAAATATTCATATATTTTATCTATTTCATCAAACATTATTTGACTTCTAGGGAGGAGGAACTCATTATTTGTTTGAACGGAGAGACAATGTTTCAAATATCCAGGCTATAATCACAGCTACGGGGTTTCAAATATCCACTTTGAGCGCTAAACACTTCTTGTAGCACCAAGTTGTATTTAGGCCACTAAATTCGCAGCACTCGAATCTAGGGGAAAACTGAACAGGGCTGCCAAAGCAGCTGAACAAAGATACTACCTCCGTCCCTTTTTTTTTTAAAAAAAAACTGTCGCTTGCATTTCCTAAAAAAAAATAAATGCCGGCAATTTTAATAAATACTAAATATCATCAAGTAGTATCATAATTAGAATCATCAGAAAGATCTTTAGATCTAGTTTTTTAATAAATTTATTTAAAGATATAAATATTGCATGTATTTTCTACCAATCTAGTCAAACTTGTGATATGAAAACTCACGGCGACAATTGAAAAGGGACGGAGGGAGTAATCTGCTTTGAACTCATGTGGTTTCAGTGTTTGTGATATGTTGGGGACAATTTGGTAGCTCTTCCTCACTGGCCGGCTACTGGAGCCGCTTCACCATAAACACAGTGAACAACTCCAGTGAAAAAGTTCCGCAAAACTCACTGACTGCAGCTACAACGGTGGGGAGGAGCTGAAAATGCAAGCTTCACTCGGCTCTGTCTGGGTCCCCACCTGACGGCGGCTCCTGCGCTCCACGGTGACGCCCTCTAGTGATGGACCAAGGCCGATGGTGTAGTCAGGTGCCGGTCAAGGAGGGCCATTGCTAGCGTGGTTATGTTGGATTGAGGTGGTGAGGAACATCTGGGAGACTCTACAGATGCGGTGGTCGGTGAGATTTCCATGAGAGAAAGGGATGTGGGCGGCAGAGGCAGAACCATGGGGGCCGGCAGGGGCCGGCCGCCCCCCCCCGCCCCAACAAAAAAGCAGTAAATTTTTTTATACCATGGAAAAAATAAAATTTTCATCAAAAAATCAATAAAAATTTGATTTTTAATCCAAAAATTCAATAGAAATCTATTTTTTATCAAAAACAATGATACATCATAAAAAAATATTCTCCTTTCACATATTTACAGTGTATCAACTATTACTCGGCCCTCCTTATTTTTGAAGGCTCTTTGGTTCCGCCACTAGATGTGGGGAGCTGTCTTTGAGATTGTGACCGAGACAAGGAATAGACGAGTGAAGCCAATGATATGATAGTGGGTCCTTATAGGTAGTGGATTCAATGAGAAGCTGTTTTACCAAACATTCGCCTCACAAGTGAGGCTGAAGTCGAAGTTTTACCAAACAAGCCCCGTACCATGCATATTTATATATGAACTGATTCGTTTATAGGATTCCAGTTGGTATTTGTAATATCTAGTTCATCTTTTATTTTATAGATTATATTGTGTAAAATTTCCTAATGTTTAACATATATCTTTTACTCGTCCACTAAATGGGCTTGAATCGATGAGTCCCTTCTTGGCCTCTCATCATGAGAAAGCTAAAGTGGCGACACGAAGCCCGTGCAATGTTCTGCCAGCCCATTTATGTACACTTGTGATCCTATTTGGTACGGCATAAATCACCCAAATCATCGTTGACCTAGGTAGGGCTGCTAGCACGCAGCCGCCATTATTTTGATAATCAAAAAATGCTGAGCCGGATTCCTGTGCAATGTTATGCCTCGCTGAGCCTCCTTACATGCCGACCATCGATTGCCCTATGGCCAGGGCCAATCATCAGTCGATATTTTGCCCCAACATGCAGCCACCGGAGGCTGCTCTCGGATTCGCCAGTGGAGCCACCGGAGCCAACGGAACATGCAGACACTGCCGCCGCCGAAGACCGACGCTGGGTGATGCTGAACAGCCATGGCCGCCGATGCCCCGATGATTCCACAATCGTCGCCGTTGCAGACGCCAATACCATCGCGGAGTCCCGCACCTCCAAAGGACGACGTGTGCGTGTCTCCTTCAGATGCGCCGCGCCGCCGTCGAGCTCCTACCTCTACTACGACTATCCGGCGAGCGCGCGTGTCGACGAGTTATATGACAACGACGACCGCATCAGAGTCATTGTGGCCCACGGGGAGTTGGTCCTCTTGCAGATGCATAACTCTCGAACATGTTTTGTGGAGCACTTCATGTACAGACAGGCAGGCACCCGCCGGCCACCGTCACTGTCTCTGCTCCCTACATCCTACTTCGACTCTCTCGGAAGCCTAGGGATGGACCCTGGGGGCATAGGTCTGCTGCGACGAGGCGAGAACGATGCCCTCGTGGTCCAGGTCCAGGTTGACGACCGGTGGGCGGCACGGCGAATGGCCAAGTTCTCTGTGGTCCGCCCCAGCATGCGCCAGTGGGAGGTCATGGATCCCGTGCCTGTTCCTCAGTACGGCTTCAGAGGGAGGTCACACGAAAACGTCATCTGTGTCGGTGACCGGTTCCTATGCTGGGTTTGCTATTGGAGCAGCTTCATGCTGTGCGACATGGCTGACGAGTCGAGCCCCAAGGTCCGTTATGTAGGTCTGCCTCTAGAGGTGTGGAGCTGCAGCTACGGCAGAGACGACGACCTCACGAGGGTCCGACGCATGGGCGCTGCTGGCGACAGCAGTTTGAGGTTGGTCAGCATCCACCCAAACTGCTGCAAGCGTGTCAACCCCGACTCCTACTACTTCAGCAGCGACAAGGAGGACCCATGCTGCTGCCATGACGACGACAGGAAGATATGTTTGCACCCTCGCTTCGTCTTCAGCATCAAGACCTGGACGATGAATCTCAGCATGGACGATGATGAGCCATTGGAGTGGGTGGAGGACGGGCAGATTGAGGCCGAGGAGATCTGGGCGCTGCCGGGATATGAGGGCCTCCCAAAAGAAATTCCTATGTGGCCTGTCGTGTGTTTAGAGAAACCCAATGTTATCTGCTTCTTGGTCTCCGATTATCACTTCACCACGGAGGCTGAGAAGATATGGATGGTTCAGCTCGACGTCAACACTAAAACGCTGTTGTCAGTCGTCCAGTTCACCGGTAACGATAACTGTGGATACTGGCATAACTACTATCATTTACCAGCAGAAATGCAGTACTAAACAGATATCACCAGGTACATGCAAGTCGGCTGGTAAAATTAAGTTCCCATTTATTCAAGATAAAAAAAGTGCCAGTTACCGGATCCCAGATATACTTACTTGCAAATTTTTATATATATTTGAGCTTGTCATCAGAATTAGCATGTATAATCTTTTTTTTACTTGGTTTGTATCACCGTGCAATCGAAAATATTTACGTTGGGTATTTTGGAAAATATTTGCCACTCATGTGGTCATGCCACGAGGAATAAAAGTTGATGCCTTGTATCTTACATTATTTCTTAGTACCTCCAACACTTCCAACACTTCTGGTAATTACTTTTTTTCAGTCGATAGTGTTGCCTAAGATTGGTTTGTGATTAATGGGTCATAGAGCTTGCTTTCCCTCACCAGTTGGAACAATAATTATGTTCTCTCCTGAAAGACAAACCTAATACCAAAGGCAACATTTGAACGCCATTTGGCATTGCTAAGCGGCGGTTTGACGGTGGCTTCAGCGGAGGTGCCCACCACTTCGGCATGGCACATTAGTATCCTGTTCTCCTCTATACTCTCCCTCTCTCATTCAATCTTGTAGATCTACACGGGCCCCAACTTTATGGCTGTGTAGATCTGGTGATGGGTGTCGTCGGGCGGGTGGTCAAGATCGACAACAGTGAGATCTTGCCCCCATTCCCGCTCTATTCAGGTGCGCCGCACCGCCGTCGATCTCCTACCTCTACTATGACTTTACGGACAACGCACATGTCGGGGAGACCAACGGCTGCATCAATGTCGTCGTCGAGGTGCAAAAAGCCCGTGGCACGATGGCCCGGCCCGAAGCACGGCACGGCCCGGCTGTCATCGTGCCATGGGCGGGCACGACACGGTTAGCACGCCGTGCACAGGCTGCCACTCGAGCCCGTGGGCTGGCACGGCACGGCACGAAAAAATAGCAAGTGGCCCGATAAGGCCCGTTAAAAGCCTACATACCAATTCCATTTCTAACCCTAAAAGGCCCATTGACTTACTTGGCCATTCCCAGCCACTCTTGCCCTCCCCACCGCCCCGCAGCCGCTCCTGCTCGTGGTTCCCCTCCCCCGTAGCCGCTCGCCCTTCCGCGCTCGTGGAGTCGCGGTTCCCCTTCCCACCCGACATAGTGTCGCTCCCCAACGTGACAAGCGGCGTCTCTCCTCCTCCATGCCCGCCGCCAACGAGCTCGCCTCCTCCTCGGCACCACACAACACTAGCCGCCGGGGGCGCGGGCGCGAGCGGCCCGGCACGGAGCACGGCGTGGGGCGGCGCGGGCGGCCGGCCTGGAGCATGGCGGCAGCACCCACCCCACCGGCGCACGTCCCGGAGTGCGTTTGCGGTGGCCGCACCACACTGCAGGCCTCGGAGGAGTGGGGCACAGGCCAGCCCGTCGTGCTAAATGCACCATGCTTTTCGGGCCGGCCCGGCACGAAAAGGGCCCGGAGGGCCGTGCCTGGGCTGGCAAGCAAGCACGAGCCCGTATAGCGGCCCGGCATGGCGGCCCATGGGCCCCTTTAGGGCCGTGGCATTTCATGTCGGGCCTGTCCGGGCCGGGCCGTGCCGGCCCGATGCTCATATATAGGAGTTGGTCCTATTGAAGTTGAAGATGCATCATTCTGGATGTAGCTTTGTGGACCACTTCGTGTACTGCACCGGCAGGGCACCGGCCGCCGGCCGCCATCAATGTCTCTGCTACCCGTTCTAGACTCTCCGACCAAGTCCGAGAGCGCCTTGGCACAACACTTTAACCATCAGATCCGTGCAAGGCTGGAGTCTTGGAGCATAGGCCTACTACGGTGAGGCGAGAACGTCCAGGTCGAGTTGTGGAACGATTACCGCGGCGCAACGGCAAGTTCTGCGTGCTCCGTCCAGGCAAGCTCCAATGGGAGCTCATGGAGCCGGTGCCAATTCTTCATGGTGGCAAAGGTCGTTGGCAGATAATGCTGGGGTCACCCACCGACATCATCAGCGTCAGTGACAGGTTCCTATGCAGGGTTTGCTATGGGAGCAGCTTCTTGCTATGCGACATGGCTGACGAAGTGAGCCCCAATGTCCATTATGTGGACCTGCCACCGGAGGTGAGCAGCTGCAGCTATGGCGACGACACTAATCCTGCGAGAGTCCGAAGTAGGGGCACTGCTGGCGACAACAGCATGAGGTTCGTCAGCATCCATCCAAACTGCTGCAGGAGTGTCAACCCTGACCAATACATCTACTTCAGTGACGACGAGGACTGCTGTTGCCGTCAGCGGAGGACGACATGTTGGCACCCCCGCTTCGTCTTCACCATCAAGACTTGGACGATGAATCTCAGCATGGACGAGCCATTGGAGTGGGTGGAAGATGGCGAGATGGACGGCGAGGAGATCTGGGCGCTTCCGGGCAATTCCCATGCATGTGGCCTCGTCTGCTTGGGCAAACCCAACACCGTGTGCTTTTTGGTCTCCAATTATCACTTCACCAAGGATGACGAGAAGGTATGGATGGTTCAGCTCAACGTCAGCACCACCAAAACGCTACTGTCAGTAGTCCAGCTCACCACTGATGATAATGACTATTACTATCATTTACCGGCAGAAATTCAGTACTAAACCAGGAGAAACTGTATATCGTAGTCTGATAAAATTAAGTTTCCAGTTATTAAAGATAATAACATGTACCGATTTCCTAGATAGTTGCAAAATTTGAAGTTTGAGCTGGTCATTGGAAGCATGCATGTATAATCATTTTTACATGGTTTGTATGACTGTGCAATAATCAAAACATTTACGTGGGGTCATTTGGAAAAATATTGCCACTCAAGCGATTCCTTTTAAAAGTTGACGTCTTGTACCTCGCATTTTTCTTATTAGCACCTCCAACGCTTCAGGTAATTTATATATTGTTTTTCCAGTAGATGGAGTTAGTCTAAGTTTGGATTGTGATTTTTGAAGTGAAGCTTCGAAGTATTTTTGTTCTATTTTGGTCAATGGATTTATCCATCTTTTTAAAGAAAGCTAATAGGTTTGATACAAATCCTGCCCATTTACAAGAACCGAGCAAACGAAAAGTGTTAACAATTAGGAAGAGGTAGTCTTCAATCCCGTACTCATGGATTTGCTCTATCGTCAAAAAAGGAAAGAAAAACACATCGATTTGCTTGATGTTGCCGGCCATTGCTGTTGGTCCTCTACTGCAACATTGGTCTTCAATCCAATACTCATCGATTTGCGTTATGTAAATGGGGAGCTTATTCTCAATTGCTATCTTGTTTAATTTCTCAATGTCCAAACAAAAGACAAACTACTTCATATATATCATCATGGGAACTGACCCAAGGATTAATCCAACGTCTATCATGGTGGGTTGTTTTCTGGCTCCAGTGGTGGATTTCGTCTCTAGAGGACGCAAATTATGAGAGGAGCTTAGAGGAGAGGAGCGATTTGGTTCCATTTTGTTAGATGGTAGCGATATGGAGTTGCTTGTAGAGATAGTCTAGAAGCCATACCAAATGGCTCCTAATTATTTCAAAATATTTTCATCGGAGAGACTAGATTTCTCCACTTAAACATGAAAGAGAATTCAATTGGACAAAGAGTAACGCTTGCCATGGAAATAACCTCTGGTAGTAACCCCAGGTGCAAATAATTAATCCAAAAAGAAAATGAATGGCAGAACCTACAACACGGAACATATGTCTGATTCCAGGCCGGTTCCTTTTCAAATTTTGCCAGCAAACCACTAAATTTTTGCCGGTAAATGAAGGTGTCTTCTCCTTGGTCCAGTGCTGGTCAACTGCACGGCTGCCAGCAGCACCTTCCTCCTTGTGTCAACCTCGATCATCCATGCATTTTGGTCTGCACCATAGCCAGTGACGACCTTGAAGCAGATGACGTCGGGGTTGTCCAAGCTCACGACGGGGACTGCAGGTGCACGCAAGGGAGCCCTCATAACCCGGCATCACCCAGAGCTCCTCGCAGTCGAGCACGCCGTCCTTCACCCACGCCATCGGCTCGTCCATCGCCACGGTCAGTGTCCACGTGGTCACCGTGAAGGCAAAGCGGGAGCGTGGGCACGAGCTCCTCCCAAGGCGACCGCAGCAGCAGCGGGGCTCGATGACGACGAACCTCAGAGCACCCGGGCCAGCAGCCCCGATGCTCGTGGTGCCACTCAGGGGAGGCAGGTCATTGGTGTAGTAGCTTCGATCGTAGTAAACAGGCAGACGCAAGTGCTGCAGCTTGGGGGCTCGCCTCGTCCGCCATGTCGCACAGGACGAGGCCTATGTCGTAGTTGACCCAGCAGAGGAACCTGTCACCCACAGGGATTGTCACGTCGGGGCCCAACGTTCCCATCAGCTCATCGCCTTCTTCATGAACTATGGGCACTGCACGCTTGAGCTGCCACTCGCTGCTCCCGGGACGAAGGACGCACAGGTTGGCCAGGTCATATCGGTCCTCATGGTGCCCGGTGTCAAGCTGAGCCACCAGGAGGTCGTCGCCGTCCTCTCCTCGCCGCAGGATGCCGGTGTCCTCGTCTTCCAGGAAGCGGTGGGGGTCGTACTTCCTGGGAATGCTGCTCAGGCCCGGGAGCAGAGTCAGCGATGGCGGCCTCGTGCCGGCGCCTGCCCGGTACACAAAATGGTCGATCGTGGGAGGCACCTCACGGCCGACGACGAATTTACGCCGCTTCGGCATCATTCGCAGGACGATGGAGTCGCCGTGGGCAGCGATCACAGCGACTTCAAGGTTGTTCTCCTCGTCGGGCACGGCACCGGCGTAATCGTAGCAGAGGGAGGAGGTCGCCGGCGGCACCGTGAGGTGGAACGAGACGCGCAGGCGGTGCTGCCCCGTGGAGGTGCGGGACTCCGCCAATGTTTTGCTCTCGGCAGCCATGGAGTCGTCGTCTCGGACGACCCTGCGGCAGGTACCGCTGTCCAGCAGAACCCAGCTTGCGTCTTTGGCGGCGGTGGTCGCCGGAGAATCATTAGATGGTTCCCTTGGCCTGTCCAAACTTGCGACGAGATGGATCGACTGCCGTTGTCCGAGGCGTGTGAAGAGGCGCCTGGGTCCGTGGAAGGCACCCAAAGCAAGTCGCGTCACAAGATTCATACTGCTGGCCGGTGATGAAGCTCGATCACTGAATAATGGCGGATTGGCGGCTGCATGCGTTCCTTCCTTCCAGCGATGTGAGCCCTAGGGAGTAATGATGATACGGTAAGGTCTTAGGGAGTAGGTTGGGCTGCAACAAAGCTGTGCCATTTTCCGGCCCAGCAAAATTTCAAGGAAATCTCGTGCAGCCCGTCCAAATCTCTTAGACCAAAACATTGTACGTTGGTCAAGCCAGTTTATTATTATCTTTTTTTTTGCAGAATTATAGTACAAGACTACTTTTGCAAACTCTAGTATATATACATACCATACTCACCAAGGCAATGTATGTAAACACACTCTACCATATAAGCATTTTTTTTTGGCAAGACTAAACCGATGTCACCCACTACTAAATTGAAAGAGCAACACCATTACTAGAATAATACGAGCACCTACATCAAATTGACGATTTAACCAGGATGTGCAAGTTTAGTCATAAGCAACTCAACTAAGCCACACAGTGTTGTGCTACATCCATATAGCCACAACACATAAACACAGTGAACAACTCCAGTGAAAAAGTTCCGCAAAACTCACTGACTGCAGCTACAACGGTGGGGAGGAGCTGAAAATGCAAGCTTCACTCGGCTCTGTCTGGGTCCCCACCTGACGGCGGCTCCTGCGCTCCACGGTGACGCCCTCTAGTGATGGACCAAGGCCGATGGTGTAGTCAGGTGCCGGTCAAGGAGGGCCATTGCTAGCGTGGTTATGTTGGATTGAGGTGGTGAGGAACATCTGGGAGACTCTACAGATGCGGTGGTCGGTGAGATTTCCATGAGAGAAAGGGATGTGGGCGGCAGAGGCAGAACCATGGGGGCCGGCAGGGGCCGTGCCCCCCGCCCCAACAAAAAAGCAGTAAATTTTTTTATACCATGGAAAAAATAAAATTTTCATCAAAAAATCAATAAAAATTTGATTTTTAATCCAAAAATTCAATAGAAATCTATTTTTTTATCAAAAAACAATGATACATCATAAAAAATATTCTCCTTTCACATATTTACAGTGTATCAACTATTACTCGGCCCTCCTTATTTTTGAAGGCTGCTGGTTCCGCCACTAGATGTGGGGAGCTGTGCTGAGATTGTGACTGAGACAAGGAATAGACGAGTGAAGCCAATGATATGATAGTGGGTCCTTATAGGTAGTGGATTCAATGAGAAGCTGTTTTACCAAACATTCGTCTCACAAGTGAGGCTGAAGTCGAAGTTTTACCAAACAAGCCCCGTACCATGCATATTTATATATGAATTGATTCGTTTATAGGATTCCAGTTGGTATTTGTAATATCTAGTTCATCTTTTTATTTTATAGATTATATTGTGTAAAATTTCCTAATGTTTAACATATATCTTTTACTCGTCCACTAAATGGGCTTGAATCGATGAGTCCCTTCTTGGCCTCTCATCATGAGAAAGCTAAAGTGGCGACACGAAGCCCGTGCAATGTTCTGCCAGCCCATTTATGTACACTTGTGATCCTATTTGGTACGGCATAAATCACCCAAATCATCGTTGACCTAGGTAGGGCTGCTAGCACGCAGCCGCCATTATTTTGATAATCAAAAAAATGCTGAGCCGGATTCCTGTGCAATGTTATGCCTCGCTGAGCCTCCTTACATGCCGACCATCGATTGCCCTATGGCCAGGGCCAATCATCAGTCGATATTTTGCCCCAACATGCAGCCACCGGAGGCTGCTCTCGGATTCGCCAGTGGAGCCACCGGAGCCAACGGAACATGCAGACACTGCCGCCGCCGAAGACCGACGCTGGGTGATGCTGAACAGCCATGGCCGCCGATGCCCCGATGATTCCACAATCGTCGCCGTTGCAGACGCCAATACCATCGCGGAGTCCCGCACCTCCAAAGGACGACGTGTGCGTGTCTCCTTCAGATGCGCCGCGCCGCCGTCGAGCTCCTACCTCTACTACGACTATCCGGCGAGCGCGCGTGTCGACGAGTTATATGACAACGACGACCGCATCAGAGTCATTGTGGCCCACGGGGAGTTGGTCCTCTTGCAGATGCATAACTCTCGAACATGTTTTGTGGAGCACTTCATGTACAGACAGGCAGGCACCCGCCGGCCACCGTCACTGTCTCTGCTCCCTACATCCTACTTCGACTCTCTCGGAAGCCTAGGGATGGACCCTGGGGGCATAGGTCTGCTGCGACGAGGCGAGAACGATGCCCTCGTGGTCCAGGTCCAGGTTGACGACCGGTGGGCGGCACGGCGAATGGCCAAGTTCTCTGTGGTCCGCCCCAGCATGCGCCAGTGGGAGGTCATGGATCCCGTGCCTGTTCCTCAGTACGGCTTCAGAGGGAGGTCACACGAAAACGTCATCTGTGTCGGTGACCGGTTCCTATGCTGGGTTTGCTATTGGAGCAGCTTCATGCTGTGCGACATGGCTGACGAGTCGAGCCCCAAGGTCCGTTATGTAGGTCTGCCTCTAGAGGTGTGGAGCTGCAGCTACGGCAGAGACGACGACCTCACGAGGGTCCGACGCATGGGCGCTGCTGGCGACAGCAGTTTGAGGTTGGTCAGCATCCACCCAAACTGCTGCAAGCGTGTCAACCCCGACTCCTACTACTTCAGCAGCGACAAGGAGGACCCATGCTGCTGCCATGACGACGACAGGAAGATATGTTTGCACCCTCGCTTCGTCTTCAGCATCAAGACCTGGACGATGAATCTCAGCATGGACGATGATGAGCCATTGGAGTGGGTGGAGGACGGGCAGATTGAGGCCGAGGAGATCTGGGCGCTGCCGGGATATGAGGGCCTCCCAAAAGAAATTCCTATGTGGCCTGTCGTGTGTTTAGAGAAACCCAATGTTATCTGCTTCTTGGTCTCCGATTATCACTTCACCACGGAGGCTGAGAAGATATGGATGGTTCAGCTCGACGTCAACACTAAAACGCTGTTGTCAGTCGTCCAGTTCACCGGTAACGATAACTGTGGATACTGGCATAACTACTATCATTTACCAGCAGAAATGCAGTACTAAACAGATATCACCAGGTACATGCAAGTCGGCTGGTAAAATTAAGTTCCCATTTATTCAAGATAAAAAAAGTGCCAGTTACCGGATCCCAGATATACTTACTTGCAAATTTTTATATATATTTGAGCTTGTCATCAGAATTAGCATGTATAATCTTTTTTACTTGGTTTGTATCACCGTGCAATCGAGAATATTTACGTTGGGTATTTTGGAAAATATTTGCCACTCATGTGGTCATGCCACGAGGAATAAAAGTTGATGCCTTGTATCTTACATTATTTCTTAGTACCTCCAACACTTCCAACACTTCTGGTAATTACTTTTTCAGTCGATAGTGTTGCCTAAGATTGGTTTGTGATTAATGGGTCATAGAGCTTGCTTTCCCTCACCAGTTGGAACAATAATTATGTTCTCTCCTGAAAGACAAACCTAATACCAAAGGCAACATTTGAACGCCATTTGGCATTGCTAAGCGGCGGTTTGACGGTGGCTTCAGCGGAGGTGCCCACCACTTCGGCATGGCACATTAGTATCCTGTTCTCCTCTATACTCTCCCTCTCTCATTCAATCTTGTAGATCTACACGGGCCCCAACTTTATGGCTGTGTAGATCTGGTGATGGGTGTCGTCGGGGCGGGTGGTCAAGATCGACAACAGTGAGATCTTGCCCCCATTCCCGCTCTATTCAGGTGCGCCGCACCGCCGTCGATCTCCTACCTCTACTATGACTTTCTGGACAACGCACATGTCGGGGAGACCAACGGCTGCATCAATGTCGTCGTCGAGGTGCAAAAAGCCCGTGGCACGATGGCCCGGCCCGAGCACGGCACGGCCCGGCTGTCATCGTGCCATGCCCGGCACGACACGGTTAGCACGCCGTGCCTGGGCTGCCACTCGAGCCCGTGGGCTGGCACGGCACGGCACGAAAAAATAGCGATGGCCCGATAAGGCCCGTTAAAAAGCCTACATACCAATTCCATTTCTAACCCTAAAAGGCCCATTGACTTACTTGGCCATTCCAGCCACTCTTGCCCTCCCCACCGCGCGGCCGCTCTGCTCGTGGTTCCCCTCCCCGTAGCCGCTTCGCCCTTCAGCTCGTGGAGTCGCGGTTCCCCTTCCCACCCGACATAGTGTCGCTCCCCCAACGTGACAAGCGGCGTCTCCTCCTCCATGCCCGTCGCCAACGAGCTCGCCTCCTCCTCGGCACCACACAACACTAGCCGCCGGGGCCGGGCGCGAGCAGCCGGCCTGGAGTGGGGGCCTTGGCGGTGGGCGGCCGGCTGGAGCATGGCGGCAGCACCCACCCCACCGGGCGCACGCCCCGGAGTGCGTTTGCGGTGGCCGCACCACACCGCAGGCCTCGGAGGAGTGGGGCACAGGCCAGCCCGTCGTGCTAAATGCACCATGCTTTTCGGGCCGGCCCGCACGAAAAAAGGGGCCCGGAGGGCCGTGCACGAGGCTGGCAAGCAGGCACGAGCCCGTATAGCGGCCCGGCATGGCGGCCCATGGGCCCTTTAGGGCCGTGGCATTTCATGTCGGGCCTGTCCGGGCCCGGCCGTGCCGGCCCGATGCTCATATATAGGAGTTGGTCCTATTGAAGTTGAAGATGCATCATTCTGGATGTAGCTTTGTGGACCACTTCGTGTCTGCACCCGGCAGGCACCGGCCGCCGGCCGCCATCAATGTCTCTACGCTACCCGTTCTAGACTCTCCGACCAAGTCCGAGGCGCCTTGGCACAACACTTTAACCATCAGATCCGTGCAAGGCTGGAGTCTTGGAGCATAGGCCTACTACGGTGAGGCGAGAACGTCCAGGTCGAGTTGTGGAACGATTACCGTGCGCAACGGCAAGTTCTCTGTGCTCCGTCCAGGCAAGCTCCAATGGGAGCTCATGGAGCCGGTGCCAATTCTTCATGGTGGCAAAGGTCGTTGGCAGATAATGCTGGGGTCACCCACCGACATCATCAGCGTCGATGACAGGTTCCTATGCAGGGTTTGCTATGGGAGCAGCTTCTTGCTATGCGACATGGCTGACGAAGTGAGCCCCAATGTCCATTATGTGGACCTGCCACCGGAGGTGAGCAGCTGCAGCTATGGCGGCGACACTAATCCTGCGAGAGTCCGAAGTAGGGGCACTGCTGGCGACAACAGCATGAGGTTCGTCAGCATCCATCCAAACTGCTGCAGGAGTGTCAACCCTGACCAATACATCTACTTCAGTGACGACGAGGACTGCTGTTGCCGTCAGCGGAGGGGCGACATGTTGGCACCCCCGCTTCGTCTTCACCATCAAGACTTGGACGATGAATCTCAGCATGGACGAGCCATTGGAGTGGGTGGAAGATGGCGAGATGGACGGCGAGGAGATCTGGGCGCTTCCGGGCAATTCCCATGCATGTGGCCTCGTCTGCTTGGGCAAACCCAACACCGTGTGCTTTTTGGTCTCCAATTATCACTTCACCAAGGATGACGAGAAGGTATGGATGGTTCAGCTCAACGTCAGCACCACCAAAACGCTACTGTCAGTAGTCCAGCTCACCACTGATGATAATGACTATTACTATCATTTACCGGCAGAAATTCAGTACTAAACCAGGAGAAACTGTATATCGTAGTCTGATAAAATTAAGTTTCCAGTTATTAAAGATAATAACATGTACCGATTTCCTAGATAGTTGCAAAATTTGAAGTTTGAGCTGGTCATTGGAAGCATGCATGTATAATCATTTTTACATGGTTTGTATGACTGTGCAATAATCAAAACATTTACGTGGGGTCATTTGGAAAAATATTGCCACTCAAGCGATTCCTTTTAAAAGTTGACGTCTTGTACCTCGCATTTTTCTTATTAGCACCTCCAACGCTTCAGGTAATTTATATATTGTTTTTCCAGTAGATGGAGTTAGTCTAAGTTTGGATTGTGATTTTTGAAGTGAAGCTTCGAAGTATTTTTGTTCTATTTTGGTCAATGGATTTATCCATCTTTTAAAGAAAGCTAATAGGTTTGATACAAATCCTGCCCATTTACAAGAACCGAGCAAACGAAAAGTGTTAACAATTAGGAAGAGGTAGTCTTCAATCCCGTACTCATGGATTTGCTCTATCGTCAAAAAGGAAAGAAAAACACATCGATTTGCTTGATGTTGCCGGCCATTGCTGTTGGTCCTCTACTGCAACATTGGTCTTCAATCCAATACTCATCGATTTGCGTTATGTAAATGGGGAGCTTATTCTCAATTGCTATCTTGTTTAATTTCTCAATGTCCAAACAAAAGACAAACTACTTCATATATATCATCATGGGAACTGACCCAAGGATTAATCCAACGTCTATCATGGTGGGTTGTTTTCTGGCTCCAGTGGTGGATTTCGTCTCTAGAGGACGCAAATTATGAGAGGAGCTTACAGGAGAGGAGCGATTTGGTTCCATTTTGTTAGATGGTAGCGATATGGAGTTGCTTGTAGAGATAGTCTAGAAGCCATACCAAATGGCTCCTAATTATTTCAAAATATTTTCATCGGAGAGACTAGATTTCTCCACTTAAACATGAAAGAGAATTCAATTGGACAAAGAGTAACGCTTGCCATGGAAATAACCTCTGGTAGTAACCCCAGGTGCAAATAATTAATCCAAAAGAAAATGAATGGCAGAACCTACAACACGGAACATATGTCTGATTCCAGGCCGGTTCCTTTTCAAATTTTTGCCAGCAAACCACTAAATTTTTGCCGGTAAATGAAGGTGTCTTCTCCTTGGTCCAGTGCTGGTCAACTGCACGGCTGCCAGCAGCACCTTCCTCCTTGTGTCAACCTCGATCATCCATGCATTTTGGTCTGCACCATAGCCAGTGACGACCTTGAAGCAGATGACGTCGGGGTTGTCCAAGCTCACGACGGGGGACTGCAGGTGCACGCAAGGGAGCCCCTCATAACCCGGCATCACCCAGAGCTCCTCGCAGTCGAGCACGCCGTCCTTCACCCACGCCATCGGCTCGTCCATCGCCACGGTCAGTGTCCACGTGGTCACCGTGAAGGCAAAGCGGGAGCGTGGGCACGAGCTCCTCCCAAGGCGACCGCAGCAGCAGCGGGGCTCGATGACGACGAACCTCAGAGCACCCGGGCCAGCAGCCCCGATGCTCGTGGTGCCACTCAGGGGAGGCAGGTCATTGGTGTAGTAGCTTCGATCGTAGTAAACAGGCAGACGCAAGTGCTGCAGCTTGGGGCTCGCCTCGTCCGCCATGTCGCACAGGACGAGGCCTATGTCGTAGTTGACCCAGCAGAGGAACCTGTCACCCACAGGGATTGTCACGTCGGGGCCCAACGTTCCCATCAGCTCATCGCCTTCTTCATGAACTATGGGCACTGCACGCTTGAGCTGCCACTCGCTGCTCCCGGGACGAAGGACGCACAGGTTGGCCAGGTCATATCGGTCCTCATGGTGCCCGGTGTCAAGCTGAGCCACCAGGAGGTCGTCGCCGTCCTCTCCTCGCCGCAGGATGCCGGTGTCCTCGTCTTCCAGGAAGCGGTGGGGGTCGTACTTCCTGGGAATGCTGCTCAGGCCCGGGAGCAGAGTCAGCGATGGCGGCCTCGTGCCGGCGCCTGCCCGGTACACAAAATGGTCGATCGTGGGAGGCACCTCACGGCCGACGACGAATTTACGCCGCTTCGGCATCATTCGCAGGACGATGGAGTCGCCGTGGGCAGCGATCACAGCGACTTCAAGGTTGTTCTCCTCGTCGGGCACGGCACCGGCGTAATCGTAGCAGAGGGAGGAGGTCGCCGGCGGCACCGTGAGGTGGAACGAGACGCGCAGGCGGTGCTGCCCCGTGGAGGTGCGGGACTCCGCCAATGTTTTGCTCTCGGCAGCCATGGAGTCGTCGTCTCGGACGACCCTGCGGCAGGTACCGCTGTCCAGCAGAACCCAGCTTGCGTCTTTGGCGGCGGTGGTCGCCGGAGAATCATTAGATGGTTCCCTTGGCCTGTCCAAACTTGCGACGAGATGGATCGACTGCCGTTGTCCGAGGCGTGTGAAGAGGCGCCTGGGTCCGTGGAAGGCACCCAAAGCAAGTCGCGTCACAAGATTCATACTGCTGGCCGGTGATGAAGCTCGATCACTGAATAATGGCGGATTGGCGGCTGCATGCGTTCCTTCCTTCCAGCGATGTGAGCCCTAGGGAGTAATGATGATACGGTAAGGTCTTAGGGAGTAGGTTGGGCTGCAACAAAGCTGTGCCATTTTCCGGCCCAGCAAAATTTCAAGGAAATCTCGTGCAGCCCGTCCAAATCTCTTAGACCAAAACATTGTACGTTGGTCAAGCCAGTTTATTATTATCTTTTTTTTTGCAGAATTATAGTACAAGACTACTTTTGCAAACTCTAGTATATATACATACCATACTCACCAAGGCAATGTATGTAAACACACTCTACCATATAAGCATTTTTTTTTGGCAAGACTAAACCGATGTCACCCACTACTAAATTGAAAGAGCAACACCATTACTAGAATAATACGAGCACCTACATCAAATTGACGATTTAACCAGGATGTGCAAGTTTAGTCATAAGCAACTCAACTAAGCCACACAGTGTTGTGCTACATCCATATAGCCACAACACATAGTATACAACGTGACCATGACACTTCACTACTACAAAACTGGGTCTTTACTGAACTGGCAGTGATGACTCTTCACTAGCGGTTTTTAGCTATAAAATTAGACAGTGATTGGGATCGTAAAAAACAGACAGAGATAGAACAAGTAGTGATAGATCACTATCTTTTTTTATATAAACCGGCCGTGGAAACACGCTATCAAACTGGTAGTGGCTTTGTGATATCACTGCCTAGAGCCTACAGTACAAACAGTCAACACCATTTGCTCCCTCCTCTCTCCCATCTCGAGCATGCTCATCTAGCTAGGAGAAGCATGTTGTCCCTATCCCTCAATTGTTGGGGCCATTCTTCACGAAATGCTCAATGAAGGCTTTGGATTTGTAAGCATGGTCGGAATCTGTCCGCTTGTCTTATCAGTCGTTCTATGACTTATTCTCCCTCACAGAGTAAGCCAAAATCAATCAAAATAAGTTCTAGCAAACAAAGCCCGTCTTCTTCCTTGAAGGTTAGTAATAAGCATTCACTCCCTTGAATTTCTAGCTTTATAATTGTCTTGATGGCTAGATTGCTTAATTCTCATTCT
Organism: Chrysopogon serrulatus; assembly: GCA_015844335.1. Classification (NCBI taxonomy): domain Eukaryota; kingdom Viridiplantae; phylum Streptophyta; class Magnoliopsida; order Poales; family Poaceae; genus Chrysopogon; species Chrysopogon serrulatus. The sequence continues at coordinate 145,819 of JADLZL010002592.1, forward strand.
AGTTATTTCTCCATTTTAAATAGCTCTTCTCAATTTGATCCCAACATATAGTAGTTATATACTAATAAGTATTTATTTTGAATCCAAGCGTGTATAGATAATAAACTTGCTAATTGTTACTAGGGTTACTAGGGTCTCTAGAGAATAACTGTCTCGCTCATTGGATAATTATTAGCTATATACTATCTCAATAGTTGGATCCAAACAGGGTTTATTGTCCTCTAACTGTTTGACAAGGAGTAACAATTCTAAAATGATCCAACATTGTGCATAAGTTTATTTAAAGAAAATTGTTAGATTTTTTAATTAGGATATTATGGTAAATATCTAAGTCTCGAGTAAGATACTCCATCCATTCCAAGAACACCTATTGTTTAAGTACCGGAATGACACACTTTATAAGTTTAAGGGCCAGGATAACATAGTTTTACAAGTTCGACCGCATATGAACTTTACTCATTGTTTTATTTATCTTTGTTCTATACTAATTCTACTTGAACCAAATTAACCAAATACATATGAGAAGAAAGTCAATGTTTTATTTATGGCACTAAATAAATACATTAGAAAAATATAATTCATGATAAATCTAAAAATAATTACATGATGTATGAATATTATTAATTTTTTATTAGTTAAATTTCAAATGGTTTAACTTAGGATAAATCTAAATCAATAGTTATGTTGGACCTGAGGGCCCATGCAATTATGGTGGGCTGCCATCGCAGAGCCTATGCAGTTTTCACTTTTTCTGCCAGCCTGAATGTCCAGATATCAGAATTCCCGTGATGCATCATTAACCTAGTTATTAGATAGGCTGCGGGTTACCAAGCAAACCAGGCAGGCACCCAGCCGCCATTAGAACGAAAATGCTGAGGCAGCAGCTTCGTCTGTGCCGCGTCGTTGCTGCGGTGAACCAATTCGGATGCCGGCCCTCCATTACCCAACGACACTTCCTCCGAGCCTGCAGCAGCCACCGGAGTGTGGTTTCCGATTCGCCGGCGGCCGCCGCTGCCAAAGACCCGCTATGGGTGATGCTGCACCTCCATGGCCGCCGCATGGATGACTCATTCGTCGCCAACGCCAAGACCGTCGCTGACTGCCGCACCTCCACAGGCGAACACCTGCGCGTCTCTTTGGGAGGCGCCGCTCCGCCGGCGATCTCCTTCCTCTACTACGATCTTACTACGGATAGTGTGCCCGGCGAGGAGGACGACTACTACAACGACATCAGCGTCGACGTCGTCGCTGCCCACTCGGACACAGTCCTCTTGCGGTTAAGTAACAAATACTGTGCGTCTGCAGCTTTCGAGGACAACGACTACTTCGTGTACAGGGCAGGCGCCGCCGGGCCGCCGTATCTGTCTCTGCTTCCTGATCGAGAGTTTCTGATGAAGACCGAGAGCGTCTATGCACGCCGCCCCAGTTTGTACAGCCAGGACATAGGCCTGCTACGACGAGGCGAGAACGATGACGACCTCCTCGTGGTCCAGCTCGAGCTTTGGTACAATCGTGATGCGCGACAGGAGATGGTCGAGTTCTGTGTGCTCCGCCTCGGTACCGGCCTGCGGCAGTGGGAGCTCATGGAGCCGGTGCCCATTGTTCACGACGATGCCGAGGCAGCTGCGCGACGACGGTCATCGGGCGATGCTGTCTTCCCGGTCGGTGACCGGTACCTATGCTGGGTCGACTATGAGGATGGCTTCTTCCTGTGCGACATGGCTGACGATGCGAGGCCCAAGGTGCGCTACGCACCTCTGCCAGCGGAGGTGAGAGGCCGCCTCAGCTACGAGGAAAGCGACGGCGACCTGTATCGCATGAAGTATTCCATGAAGATGGAGCCAGCTGGGCCAAGCAAAGTGAGATTCGTCAGCATCGACCCACACTGCTGCTGTGGTGCCCCTTGCAGGAGCACATGTGCACAGTCCCACTTTGCCTTCACAGTCACGACCTGGACGATGGATCTTACTGTGGATGTGGATTCACCATTGACGTGGGTGAAAGATGGAGAGATCGACTGTGAGGAGGTCTGGACGCTTCCGGAATACGAGGGTCTCCCTCGAGCAAACCTTGAGTGCCCAGTCATATCCTTGGATGACACTAACGTCATCTGCTTTTTGGTCTCCAATTGTCACTTCGTCGCCACCTATGAGGAGCATAAGGTATGGATGATTCAGCTTAACATGAAGACAAAGAAACTGCTGTCAGTCGTCCAATTCAGCAATGATAGCAATGATGACCTGTGGAGAGCATACCATCGTTTACCGGCACGGCTTCAGTACTAACCAGCCGGAGCTGACCCAGTAAAAGTGTCCAGTTTTTAAAATAATCTCGAGCATGAAGTTGCAAATTTAATTTTGAATATTTTTGTGAGCTAGTCGCTGGAAGCATATATAATTCTTTTCAAGGCTGGTGTGTGATTGTGCTAGCCATGGCAATACAAACTTTTTTGCGCAGGTTAACATTCAACATATTCTAATACCTTGGGACTCCAACTTCATTAAATAGGCACTGCTTTAATTATATTTATACATTATTACTTCAAACCTCCTAAACTGTGTCACGGACAGGGGCATCACCAATAGTCTTTTTTTGCATAGTGCCGGAATATTGATATTTTATCAGTGTAATTTTTGTACACTGGTATCACCCTGGGCGTTCGGGTTACCCGAATTTTTCAGGTCGGGTAATTCGGGTAATTTAAAGTTCGGGTAATGAAAATTAGTACCCGAAATTCATCCTAAAAAACACTACCCGAAAATTTCGGTACCCGATATTTCGGGTTCGGGTTCGGGTTTTCCCGATATACCCGAACTTGGTAGAAAACGACAATCTATACAAAACTTTAGTAGTAATTTATACATAATTTAGTAGCAATTTGTATTAAATTTCAACAACAATTTGCATAGAATAATATATTACAATTTCTTGTTCAAATAGAGAGAATTATATACAAGTAAAGTGATAGGTTTAAGTGTTCAATAAAAAATACATCACAAACACCAAGAAATAGACATATATTCGGGTAGTTCGGGTAATTCGGTACCGAGAGATATTACCCGAATTACCCGAACTAATATCAGATAATCAAAGTTAGTATCCGAACTTAGGATCGGGTACCGCGGGTTCGGGTAATTCGGGTCCGGGTTTGGGTAGATCAACCGGTCATCACACACCATGCTTTGCATTAGCTACACTTAATTATGTGCAGTGGGACAAAGCACTAATCTTTCCGTAGAATATGCATCCAATGGTGGGTTGGCGGTTGGATGTGTAATGATGTATCATGGAAAGCTATGCAATGAGATATATAATCTCCTCTTTCCTCCCTACTCTACCCAAAATATTGCGTCGAGGTGAACTTCATGTAATTTGTTATATTGATATTTCTTCGATGTTTATTTTTGTCCCTTGGTCTAAAGATTTGATTAGATTAGGACTAACAACTCATCATAGACCTTGCTTTGCATTAGCTACACTGCATGGATCTATGTTCTGTGCGGCAAAGCATGAATCTGTCCATACAATGTGCATCCAATGGTGAGTGGGTAGTTGGATGTGGATATAGGGATATATTATGCACCGCCTCAGATCGGCATATCAGCGCATGTGTTAAACCCTTCATCAGTGCCAGATTTTGAATACCATATCGGCACTTATGGGAATGATCATCAGTGGCGGTTCTAGAACCGAACCGCCCGTGATATGGCTTTCAAAAATTATGATTTTAAATCCAAAACTAGCAAAAAATAGAAAAAAATAATTTTTTACCTAGGGACCCCCTTTTCCAGCTAGGTGCTATTTCTGAAAGTCACGTATTTCTATAAGCCACTTGAATAATGATAATCCACTTTGCGTTTCAGATATGTGTTGGGGGCAAGGCTCGGCTTTCGGGCCCCCATTTCGCCTCGGCGTCGCGCAATCGTGCCGAAGGTGGCGCAGCGGGCGGAATCACGAATGCGAGACCCGCCTTGCGGGCCTCGTTCCGCTCGGCGACGCGCACTCGCGCGGGCTGCAACTCGGCTGAGCGAAAGGGGCGCCCGAAGTCCGAGCAGGCGCCACCTTTCGAATGCGAAGCGAATCACCGGCCGAGAGCCAAACAAGCAGTCAAGGTTCCCGGATTCGCGGATTCGAGTCGGATTGGCGGTCTCGCAGACCGCCTTACGGATCACACTTTCGGCGTACGAGACTGGTGGCTGAATCCGAATGGAGAGCGAGAGCGATGATCTGTTATCTTGCAGGAACAGGACAGGGGCGGCTCGGCGGTCGCCCACGAATTTGGACCGCAAATTCGGGTGCGGATTCAGGGGCATGGCAGGAGGGGGACCACGGGTCCACCAGTCGGAGCTTGGGCCGGTCCCACCGTCTTGAGCCGGCGCGGCGCTAGCTGCGGGCCGGACGTCCGAGCCCTTAGGGTTTCATGGCGGCGGCGCTCCCCACCACAAGACAAGGGGCAGAACCGTCCGATCCCGGGTAACTGATGACTATAAATAGCCAGGGGGTGCCCCCTGGAAAGAGAGAGGAGCCCGAGTGGTTTTAGTGCGCTTTAGCCTGCCACTTCGGTGCTCCGACCACTTGTATCGCATTCTCCATATCGGCAGTACAAGTTTGTTTCACTGAAACAACATTGGCGCCCACCGTGGTTGTTGCACGAGCTTTCCATGGCTCCAAGGAAAGAGAGGAGGCAGGCGGTGGAAGCTGCCCAACCTTCGCCAACCGACGACGCGCCTGCGGATGTGGTTGAACCGCCGGCAGCCCCCCTCGGTGGCACGGTAGTCCCACATTCCGCAGTCGCTGCCCCGGTTCCCGGAGCGGAAGTGCACGATGAGCCCGACGACGTTCGAGGCGAAGACACAGTGGAGGAAGAAGAAGAAGCTGATGACGAAACGATGGCCCAAGCAGCACACCTCAAGAGGTTGAGCGAGTTCGAGCAAGACATCCAACGTTTGGAGCAAGAGAAAGAGCAACTCGCCGAACTGTTGGCCGAAAAAGAACGAGGAATACGCATACAAGACATGGTGAGCCAGGCGGAAGCAAAGCGGAATGCCCTATTCCGCGAGGTCGAAGCGTTGCGAAGAGGCGTAGACCCTGACGTCCCGGGGGGACCACCACCAGCACGACCCGCTCGAATGGCAGATGTTGTGCCAGTGGACGAAACATCCCCACTTTCGCCAGAGCTACAACAATATCCGTGGCCACCGAATTACAAGCCAAAGATCCCACACTACGACGGCCAGTCGAATCCGAAGAAGTTCATCGCAAAGATACGAAAACAAATGGGTTTTCTCGTCAGGAGGAGATACCCAAGCCCTGGCGAAATCATTCATCCTTGCGGCAGACGGCGTTGCTCACGATTGGTTCATCACCTTAAAGCCTTTGTCCATCAAGTCCTGGGACCAGTTGAAGACAGAGTTGTTAGCAACGTTTCAAGGCTATCAGCCCGAGACGAAAACAACAAGAGATCTGATGAACTGTGTGCAGCGCGATGACGAGCCCCTTTCCGACTACATCAAGAGGTTCATCCAAGTAAAAGCGCAAGCGCCGAATGTGCCAGAAGCTGCCGTTATCGCAGCGGCAACCGAGGGCCTCGCAACGGCCGCGCGGCGGCATTCCCGGCTCGTTCACCACCAACCTCAGTCGCCGAACTTTTCCGCATTATGAATGACTACGCTAAATCAGACACCGACTTCCGGCGACGCAAGGCGAACCGAAATTCCGCACGGCAGGTCCCTAAGATACCAAGACCCACCCAGCAGCAACCGCAATACAACCAACGGAACGTGAAGCCTTTTCGCGCGATAAACAACCTTCGCGAAGAATCAGGAAGCTCCAGCCAAGAAGCCGAACACCGCGAAAATCAACCGCAATTCCGTAACTTCGAGGGACCGCCACGAGGAAGAGGCGGAGGAGCAACACGTGGAGGCCGAGGAGGCCGCGGTCGCGGAGATCGACCTCAAAGACCACTATTCTGTTTTGTTTGCGGCGAAGGCGCCGGACATACAACCCGGGAATGCAAGTACTCCAAGCTGGCTAGAGAAATGAAGGAGAAGGAATCCAGCCAGGCCCCAAACACATATTCCACAATGCAAAAATCGAAAATCCAGCATACAACCCAACGCTTCATCCAGCAGCTTCCGCTCCACCGATGCAGGGATACATTCAGCCCGGGTACACTTGGCATCAGCCGCACTTCGCCCCGCAATAGAATCTCATGCATCCGGCACAATCAGCGGCAATGTCGTCCAGCCATCATCAAGACCAGCCGCAATCCAGCCAGCAAAACCAATACCAGCTTTTCGCCCCAAGAGCGGCCCCGACGGTGAACAACGTTCTCCCGTCGAGAGGGAACATCTATGCCATAACCGGCTGGTCGAACCGGGAACTCGCCACCAAAAGGGCCAGAAGAGAGAGTACGAACGGAGGGTAATGACTGTCACCCCGAGACTGCCCCTCAATAGACCGGCATGGTCCCAAGTCCAGATCACATTCGACGAATCGGATTTCCAAGTCCGGGATTTCCCCCACACCGATGCCTTCGTCGCAAGCGCGAATGTGAACGGTTTCACGCTGCACAACATTCTCCTCGACACAGGCAGCTCGGCCGACATTCTCTTCATCAAGCCGTTCGAGGCGATGGGTCTCGACGCCCGAACACTTGAGCCAGCAGGAAATCCGTTGTACGGATTCGGAGGAAAACAGATAAATGCGATTGGAAAAAAGCGCATCCCCGTGTCATTTGCGGAAGGTGAGAAGGTCCGAACAGAGTTGATAATGTTCGACATTGTGGCCATCGACTACCCGTACACGGCAATCTTCGGGAGAGGTGTAACAAACAAGTTCGAAATGGTAATCAAGCAGAGCTACCTATGCATGAAAATGCCGTCCCCATTCGGAGTTATATCCATACACGGCGACCAAGTTGCCGCCAGGAGAATTGAAGGCAAACCAATGCCCGGATACAAAGATGGTCAATGAGGTCGCCACCAAAGAATGCGAGCCGGAAGACTTTAAAAATCTGGACTCCAGAAGGGCTCGTCCATCGTGAAAAGCGATCGAAATACCGTTACAACCCGAAGAGCTGGAAAAAAAGTGAAGCTTGGGGCAGATCTATCCGAAGAAGAAAGAGATGCACTAGTCGCATTGTTCGTGAAAAACGAAAAGCGTGTTTGCATGGTCGGCCGAGGATCCGCAAGGAGTCAGCAGGGATCTTGCGCAACACAACTTGAACGTAGATAAGGGAGCCAGGCCTCGCAAGCAAAGGCTAAGGAAAATGTCCGAGGAAAGGGCCGCAGCGGCAAAGGCTGAAGTACAAAGACTACTTGACGCAGGTGTGATAAGACCGGTCCAATACCCGGAATGGCTCGCAAATGTGGTCATGGTAAAGAAAGCAAACGGGAAGTGGAGAATGTGCGTCGATTTCACAGATCTAAACAATTGCTGCCCCAAAGACCCTTATCCGCTACCAAGAATCGACACGCTCGTCGACATAGCGGTGGCGGCGAGATGTTGAGCCTCCTCGATCAAGTTTCTCGGGATATCACCGGATATGGTTGAACCCGGAGGACGAAGAGAAAACCAGCTTCATAACACCGTGCGGCACGTACTGTTTTCGCCGAATGCCCGAGGGATCAAGGAACTCAGGCTCGACTTTCTCCCGAATGACAGACGCAGTATTCGGCAAGCAGAAAGGCCGGAACTTGGTGGCATATGTTGACGACGTCGTAGTCGCCAGTAAGGCCAAAAGTGATCATATCTCAGATCTCGCAGAAACCTTCAAAAACCTCAAAAGCAGCGGCCTAAAGCTCAACCCGGCCAAATGCATATTCGGAGTCCGACAGGGGAAGATGCTTGGGTGCCTCGTGTCGAAAAGGGGAATAGAAGCAAACCCCGACAAAATCCAAGCAATCATCAACATGCAACCCCCAAAGACCAGGAGGCAGGTCCAGCAATTGACCGGAAAACTCGCAGCGCTCAACAGATTCATAGCAAGGTCCGCCGAGAAGGGCCTCCCTTTCTTCCGAGTCTTGCGCAACTCAAACCTATTCGAGTGGGGACCCGAACAGCAGTTAGCGTTCGAAGAGCTGAAATCTTACCTCACCAAGCAAACAACATTGTCACGGCCAACGCCGAAAGCCGTCCTCCTCCTTTACATCACTGCTTCCCGTCGGCGGTCGCGCCCGCCCTAATCGAAGAAAAAGAGCACGAGAACAAAATGAGGCAGTTCCCGATCTACTTCGTGTCCGAAGCATTGTCAGGGGCCAAGTTAAACTACTCAGAACTTGAGAAGATAGCTTATGCAGTCGTTATGGCGTCGCGGAAACTGAAGCCTTATTTCCAAGCGCACAAGATAAGGGTCCTTTCGGCGCAGCCGTTGGAAGCGCTCTTCAGAAACAGCGAAGCAATCGGAAGAATTGCGAAATGGGCGGCCGAACTAAATGAATTTGTCATTGACTATGAGCATCGCTCAGCGATCAAGTCCCAAGTCCTAGCAGATTTCATTGCGGATTGGACACCATCGGCATATGACACCACGGTACGGTTTGAGGAACCTGAATGGACCATACTATGCGATGGCGCGTGGGGAGCGGCTGGTGCAGGAATCGCCGCTATTCTCACACCACCATCAGGACCGAAACTGAGATATGCAGCAAGGCTGGAATTCGTATCAACCAACAATATAGCCGAGTATGAAGCGCTGCTGTTGGGTCTTCGGAAGCTGAGAGCTTTGGGAGTAAGAAGGTGTATCGTCCTGTCAGACTCGCAGGTTGTAGTCGGACACGTCGAAAAGGACTTCGTAGCCAAAGAGCCCGAGTTAGCTAAGTACTTGGCAGCCGTGAGAAGAATGGAGAAGCACTTCGCAGGGTTCACAATGAAGCATATCCCAAGAGGTGAAAACGTCGAAGCAGATCAGCTGGCAAAGGCCGCCGCTCAGAGCGCACCATTACCCGCCGATGTCTTCTACCAAAAGCTCACAGCGAAAGCAATCAAAGAAGAAGAAGAAAAACCCGCATCAATTCACGTTATAACAAGCGAGGATTGGCGATCCGAGATCATAGCATACCTCAACGGAGCTTTCGAGCCAAATACCAAACACGAAGATGAGCGGATGCAGTCTAGATGCAGGCAATACTCTTTAGTCTCGGGGCAACTTTATCGAAGCGGGATAGTCGCCCCACTCCTAAAGTGCATCAGCAGAGAAGAAGGTCAGGCCTTGCTCAACGACATTCATGCAGGAGTGTGTGGGGCACACAGGGGTCCGCACGAAATCGCACATAGAGCAATGCGCCAAGGGTTCTACTGGCCAACGGCCGCAGAAGACGCAAAACAAGTCGTCCGAACTTGCAAAGGATGTCAAATGTTCGCAAGAAACCAGTCCGCGCCATCCGCGCCAACCAGGTGCATAATCCCAACTTGGCCGCTTCAACGCTGGGGGATCGATATTGTCGGACCACTGCCGTCCGCACCAGGGAATCTCCGCTTCGCAGCAGTAGCGCTGGAATACTTCACCAAGTGGATCGAAGCAAAGCCGCTGGCAAAAATCACCTCGGTTTCACTCAAGAACTTCGCTTGGCAAAGAATCGTATGCAGATTCGGCGTACCGGCCCACATCACTTGCGACAATGGCAAACAATTCGACTCAACGGAATTCCGAAACTTTTGTATCGAACTAGGCATCAAGCTCACCTTCGCTTGGTCAATCACCCGCGAGCAAATGGCGCGGTCGAGAGGGCAAATGGCCTCATCTTCTCGGCAATCTCCAAGTCACTTTTCGACGCCAAAAAGGGAAGATGGTCCGCGGAACTCACAACCGCAGTCTGGGGACACAATATCTCCAAATCTAGAGCGACTGGTTTCACCCCTTTCCGATTACTATATGGCGAAGAGGCCATCACGCCAGAAGAAATCAGGCTCGGATCTTTCCGAACACAAATCTGAGAAGAATCATCAAACGAGCGCCTCGTCAACCTGGAGAGTGCGGAAGGCACAAGGTTAGTAGCGGCTAATAATCTTGACAAATATCATGCGTAAAACGAAGACGTGGAGGGACAAAAAGGGTGCTCCGCAAGAACATCGGACCGGGCGATATGGTGCTCATCCGTCATCCCGACAAATAAGGCAAGCTACAGTCGCAGTGGTATGGCCCATTCGTCGTCGCCAAGAGAGTCGGCGAAAACACATTTCATCTCTTCAATGAAGAAGGCGCCGAGACGACGCACACATGGAACACCGACAACATGAAGCGTTTTTATCCGTAGCCTCAAAATTCTGCAGTGCAATGGAAAATGTAATAATTTCCTTTCTAGGCACATTTTGAACTTATTGTAATAGCTAAACTATGCATCCACCATTCGGCTTTTCGCCCTCAGGATGCAAGAAAGTATTATATCCCAAAAATTTACACCGCATGAAACGCGAATCGTCCAAAGCCGAATGCGAGACAAAGGAGACCATTTGTTTCGATTATCGGCAACTCCGACGTAATAGTAAAGGATGCAAACGGCGAAGCATCTCGACGAATTCGTTTTCACCTTTCGCATCCAAATAAAGTGCCTAAGAGCTAAAAATACTTCGATCCCCCGAGAAGGCGAGGGGATTTAAGCGAAAAAGCCTAAGGGCTAAAAATACTTCGATCCCCCGAGAAGGCGAGGGACGAAGCCAAAAAGCCCGAGGGCCAAAAACGCTCGATCCCCGAAAAGGCGAGGGGACGGAGCCGAGAAAAAGCCTAAGGTTAAAAAACACTTCGATCCCGAAAAGACGTGGGGACGAAGTCGAAAAGTGCCTAAGGGCCCAAACGCTTCGATCCCGAAAAGGCGAGGGGACGAAGTCGAGAAATGCCTAAGGGTTAAAACAATTCGATCCCCGAAAAGACGAGGGAACGAAGTCGAAAAGTGCCTAAGGGCCAAAACAATTCGATCCCCGAAAAGGCGAGGGACGAAATCGCGAAAGACCTAAGGGCCCAAACATTCCGGCCAACGTAGACAAGGCGAGAGAGCGAATGCGAGAAGGCCTCAAGCCGCACCACCTCGACGGATGAGAACACATTATCACCAATCGGCCGTGCAAAGGCCGAGAAAGTCAAATATATGATACTACAAATAGATGAAAACAGGGGACCTCATTAGAAAAGACAAAAGCACCCAAGATAGTTACAATATCCATGTACAACCATGGCTCAGACAAGCCCAGAATCGGTCCGAACCACCCGAAACTACGATAAGAAGGCAGGGTGATTCGGACGTTTCAGCGCCAACAAGCAAGCGCCCCGCGGTTCCTGTGGTAGCATATGCGCGGGACTGACATCAACTGGAACCTTCACACAGCACCGAGATTACATGTCTTGTCTATCCTGTGGAAGGACGAAATCAAAAAACTGCGGCAAGATGCAAATCCCGCACAAATCCGGGACCACGGGCCGAACCGCCTTCCGAATGCTCTCCCATCCCCAAGTAATATATGCTGTTAGTCGTCGCAAAGTAGCAACACGACAGCCACCCTCTGAAAGAAGCATATCACCACCCGCCATCCTCCCAAATCAGGGGATTAGAACAAACGGGAAGCACAACACCCACGCTCGGTCAACCGACAGCCCTTATATACAGCAGCAAGCAGAAAGTGACAATGAATGAAGGAACAACCTAAATAAATGCGGCAGTCTTGGTTACACCTAGGATAGAAATAAATGCGGGGACGGACAGCATGACTAGAATGCCGCCAATAAATAGGCGAGACGGCAGAACCTCACGGCTACACCTCAACGGGTAGCAATGGTCAATGACAAGAGGGGCCTAATCGGACCACCACTCAAACCGAAGTCGGCATGATAGGCATGCAGGAAGAGCGAAAGGGGGTGAACGCCGTCTTTTCAAGCAGTGTAAAAAAAACAAAAACACGTAAGCCGCACTTAAATAGCCCAAAGAACGGCAAGCGTAAAACCTTAAATGAGACGCCATCTACGCCGTAGCTACACGAAGCAAGCTAACCGGCAGACAGCTTGAGAGTCTCCTGAGAGAGGCAGCCCCTGCATAATCGATGATGTAACCTCGCGTAACACCCGCAAGGACACTCCATGAGAGTGCACCCATGCACAATTCCGCGACTCAATTTCGCCAAACAGGCCAAGCGAATGTGAGCGGTGGCGCCTTTTTAAATAAAAAGAGAGCGTAATTGCCGAGGGGGCTGTCCACGCTCCATTCCGCGACTCAATGCCGCCCAAATAATGTGAGGGGTGGCGCCTTTTTAAAGAAAAAGAGAATGTCGGCCGAGGGGCTGTCTACGCTCCATTCCGCGACTCAATTTCGCTTGACCACCCCGCCCGAATGTGAGGGGTGGCGCCTTTTTAAAGAAAAGAGAAAGAGGGGGCTACGCTCCATTCCGCAGCCCAATTTCGCCCAGCCGCCCCCAAATAATGTGAGGGGTGGCGCCTTTTTAAAGAAAAGAGAGCGTAATCGCCGAGGGGCTTTACGCTCCATTCCGCGACTCAATTTCGCCACCGCCCCAAATAATGTGAGGGGTGGCACCTTTTAAATAAAAGAGAGCGTGAATCGCCGAGGGGGTCGTTTCACGCCCATTCCGCGACTAATCTCGCCAGCCCATGAATGTGAGGGTTGGCACCTTTTTAAATAAAAAGAGAGCGTAATCGCCGAGGGGTCGTCTCACGCCCATTCCGCGACTCAATCTCGCCAGCCGCCCCAGCGAATGTGAGGGGTGGCGCCTTTTTAAAGAAAAGAGAGCGTAATCGCTGAGGGGCTGTCTACGCTCCATTCCGCGACTCAATTTCGCCAGCCACCCTAGCGAATGTGAGGGGTGGCGCCTTTTTAAAGAAAAGAGAGCGTAATCGCTGAGGGACTGTCTACGCTCCATTCCGCAGCCCAATTTCGCCAGCCGCCCCAGCGAATGTGAGGGGTGGCGCCTTTTTAAAGAAAAAAGAGCTTAATCGCTGAGGGGCTGTCTACGCCCCATTCTGCGACTCAATTTCGCCAGCTGCCCCAGCGAATGTGAGGGGTAGCGCCTAAAGAAATAGCAAATCGCCGCGGGGATGGCTACCCTCCATTTCGGCTAGCTTTAGCTCGCCATCACAAATAAGGGGAGAGAGGCCAGCGACCTCATTGTGCGACGTAAATTCGCAAGATACCACAGTGTCATCGATCGCCGAAGACCCCGAAGAAGAATAACACAAATAACGAGAAAATAAACATTGTAATACATCACGGCAAAGGAGAATAAAAATAATAACGCCGCGCGCCCTCAGCCACGTCTTCCTCAATAGGTTCCTCCTTCGGTTCGAGTAGCGAAATCTCGGAAGCGGCGCCGGAGCGCGCCTTCGAGCTGCCGGGGCGAAGCGCGGCGAGCCCGACGCCGATTAGCCACAAGTGTCGGGTCAAGACTAGCAAAAAAAACTTTTGATTTTCCGATCCGCAATCATAACCCGCGAAAAGCCACGAATCCATAAAGTCATTTAATTTCGCCGGGAAATTTCTCGGGCGATGTCGAAACCAAGACGAGCCGCCAACCCGAAAACCATCTCGGTTTATGGCCAATGGCCACATCGTCGGGGTGCGCAGGCCCCCAACCGGGAACTCGCGCACACAAATCATCAACCAAGTTACTACAAAGCTTGGTCAAGTTTTCAAGCACCACATTCGCTGAAAGACAAAAATCGACGGTCGAGGCGAAACTAAGAATCTACCGCCACGTCGGCAACCGCAGCATCGGCCCCAGGAGGCGACGAGGTGGCACCCGGAGTATCTGGCGTCCCGGCGTCCTCCGCGCTCCGCCGCTCGCCATCTCGGGCGTCACGCTCGGCCATGTAGTCCTTCACTGAGAGCGATGAGGCGATCCTTATCGGCAACGCCCCGCGAAACAAACAGAAAAAATTTAGCCGGCAGCGAAACGGTACAACCGAAATCGCGAAAGTCAAACCCCACTAAAATACCTTCTTGGGCTTGAAGAAGGCTCGCATGAGCGAAAGATCGCTACCCCCCCGACACCGAACTGCTCAAAAAGCGAATAGCGGTGTCATTCGCCTCGGCCGAACCCGCCGAGAAATTGTCAACGCCGCTCCAGTCCATGAGACGCGAGATGCTCGCACTTCATCTCGCCCAGTCCCGCGCACAAGGTGCAAAAACGCCATGGTCGCAAAGCAAAGTCACGAGCATGGTGAAGGCTTCCCCTCCGGAGAATCTAGCTCGGAGCGAAGCCACGAGGCGAATGTGGCGGGCTCGTCGTCACTCGGAGGTACAACCTCAACTCCGAGCGACTTGCGAGATCCGAGTACTTGGAGACGGCATCTTTCGCAGCCTCGGCAAAGGCAACCTTGCGGGAAGCCTCGGTCCGTTCAAACTTCTCCAACTCCCCGGACCCGGGCCGCCGATCTTTCTTCTGGCTGGGCGTCATTCGCTCGCTCCCGGCGGAGTTGGGTAACTTCCACCTCAAGGTCCCTGGATCTTCTTGGTTTTCTTTTCAAGCTCCTGCTCCAAGGATCGCTTCACAATCTGGCCCCTGTTTCACGAGTGCGCGAAATCGAAGCGCCTTCAAACCCAAATCGAGAAGCAAAGGCGTTAGTGAACCGACAAAGCAAAAGTAGTTAAAACAAAACAGACGCGAAAGCAACAATAACGCGAAGCCCCGATTCGGCACTCACGCCGATCTCGTGGAAGGCGGCGGCATCCGAAAGGGCGGTACTGTCAACGGCGAGAAGATCGCGCTCCATCTCGGGAGAGTCGGGCGACCGAGAGCAAAATCGACAAACTTTGAAGTGCCTTCGTCGAAGTCCGGCAATACACCGACTTATTTGCAATCGAAATTGCACGCGGATTCGGCCCGCAGGAGGCACCTAGAGCACGAGCAATACGATAAGATCGTTCCTTTCGCTGGTCGGTCTCCCGGAAGAGCCGGGACCAGAATAAAAGCGGGGATCACCATAGTCCCCGGGTTGCGCCGAAAGGTCCAAGCGTCCGAAACCCAGAAGTTGGTTATCAAGCATATCCTGGGTAATGTGAAGACTTTCGCGGTAGAAGCGGCTCTTACCTCCTTTGGGCCTTTCTCTTTCGGCAAAGAAGGAAGGGTTCCCTTCGGCGCTTGCGCCTCGAAGTCTCCACAGCCCCTCGGTCTCTTAGCCGCCACTTTAACACGCCATGGTCTCATCCGCGCCCGGCGCTCCCCTCGCCGATGCTGCCTCTTAGATTTATCGAAAGTCGGCAGCGAATACGACGACATGTCATCGCTCAACGCGGAGGCAACATGGTGAGATCCGCGCCTTCGGGGAGCCATTCCACCAAGATTATCCGAGACCTGTAAACGAAAACCGAAGTCGGCATTAGAAACCAAAGAGGCGCGAAAGCATTTAAAAGTAGCGGGCCACACGAAACCGTGCAGACCTCCTCATCGAATCCAGCTCAACGACAGAATCGAGTCGCCGAAAGAAACCTTTCGCGGCTACGTTTCACGGGTCTCGCCAAATCGCGCCCGATTTGCACATCCGCTGGCTCCTTGGCTCGGCGCTTAAGGCCCGACTTCGCGGGGCGGTGGAAACTTCTTGCCGCTGGTACAAAAAAAAACAACGCCCCCCGCCAAGATCGGCCCCGCTCTCGCCTCGCTCATTTGTAATGCACCCCATCAAGTCGAAGGCGCGATTGAGCCGCGGCCGATCTCCAAGAGCAAGCACGCCGCGCTAGATTCGCGCTTGGGTTATGGGGCCACAAATCGAAGTGGCGCCTGGCGAACGTCCTTTTAACGCATTTAATGACGCGTCCGAAGAAAATTGGTCGTGGCGACGGTAGCCATTGTGCACGCCATGAGCTGCGAAAACATGACTTGAGCAAAGCGGGCGCCTTGCGGCGTAATCCAATCTTCAACCGTGTCACGGCTTGTTTGAACCTGAGCCGTGCAAAAACGCATCCTCACATTCGCGATGCCCGGAAAGCGAGAGGCGTATATCGGGGTTTCTTCAACCCAGTCCGGGCTGCAGCTCAGAGACAAGCGCGGACGCTCGCGAGAGCCCACTCCCAGGAAGCCACATCCGAATCGGAGCAGACTCGTAGTAAAACCGGTGAAGGCGCGCCATTGCTCCCACTTATTCGATATGTATGAGCAATCCTCCGAATCGCTTGGGACGTCCTCGAACAAAATTGTAAGCTCCGAATTCCATCTTCGGTTCACCTTCGGACTTGGTTGGACTCCGATGAAGAGTGTAGAAATGCACAAAGGCATCAACCGAAGCGAGATGGCCTTGCATCTTCATCGCGAAAGAGAAGACGCCCAAACGCAAGACCGCATTAGGAGTTAGTTGATGAAGCTGCACGTTGTAGCGTTCAAGCACACCAGCCACGAAGTCATCCAAAGGAAACCGAAGTCCCGCCAGTAAAGAAATCCCGAAATACAACCGCCTCGTAGGGCATGGGCTGCATGGAATCTCTTCGACACCGGGAGGCCGAAAGGGAGAGGGTTCACTGGCAGTGAGAAAACGCTTGGCAACGTAGCTTTGCAATTCGGCCGAGTCAACAAGAGACCGCCCGAGATAGAAAGCACTCCGAGAGTCCGGTGAGCCGGTACAAGTCCCAACAGATTCGGACCCACCCCCGCCTTCCGCGTCCCCCTCTCCTTGTGAACCATCGGGCGAAGCCTCGGCATCCGTATCCTGGTGAGAGGCACCATCAATTTCGCAGACCTCTTCGATCGAAACCCCTTCTTCCGATTTCTCAAAGGTCGGTGTATCCGCGGAACCAGAGCCAACCAAAGTCGAACCAGAGTCGGACGACGACATCTAAGCAACAAGGCGTAAAAAAGGCTAATCGGAAGAAGCAAAGCGAATGAAACAGGCGAATATAACCACCCAAGACTTCCGAAACTTCTAACGAATGATATGACAAAGTAAAGGGCAAGAGAACAAACCTTAAGAGGGAAGAAGGCGAGCGACGCAACAAAGAAAGCGCCCGAATGCGAAGACCAAAACCAGAAAGCACCGAAGCTCCGAAAGTGAAAGGCGGTCGGGTGAAAATGACAAATGGGGGGGGTCCCCCAAGGTGGGGAAGTTTTTATATAGGCCGGCTCGCACGCTCCGAGGAATTCGAACGGACGGGAGCACCAACGGGCACCAGCGCCGCAAAAAAAAATAAAAATAAAAATTTTAAATTACAATTAACAAACTCGTATACAAAATAAGCAAAAAATCCCACGACTTTTCGGTGAACGCCGCCTTCGCCGGGTGGCGCTTTTGGAGATCCGCCCCGTCGGAAGGCCAGGCCTCGATGGGCGCCTCAAGGGGCTATTGTTGGGGGCAAGGCTCGGCTTTCGGGCCCCCATTTCGCCTCGGCGTCGCGCAATCGTGCGAAGGTGGCGCAGCGGGCGGAATCACGAATGCGAGACCCGCCTTGCGGGCCTCGTTCGCTTCGGCGACGCGCACTCGCGCGGGCTGCAACTCGGCTGAGCGAAAGGGCGCCCAAGGTCCGAGGGCGCCACCTTCGAATGCGAAGCGATTCACCGGCGAGAGCCAAACAAGCGATCAAGGTTCCCGGATTCGCAGATTCGAAGTCGGATTGGCGGTCTCGCAGACGCCTTTACGGATCACACTTTCGGAGGCATTTGAGACCGGTGGTCTGAATCCGAATGGAGAGCGAGCGATGATCCGTTATCTTGCAGGAACGGGACGGGGCGGCTCGGCGGGTCGCCCACGAATTCGGACCGCGGGTCGGGTTGCGGATTCAGGGGCATGGCGGGAGGGGGGACCACGGGTCCACCCGGTCGGAAGCTTGGGCCGGTCCCACCGTTTGAGCCGGCGCTGGCGCTAGCCGGGGGCCGGACGTCCGAGCCCTTAGGGTTTCATGGCGCGGCGCTCCCCCACCACAAGACAAGGGGCAGAACCGTCCGATCCCGGTAATCGATGACTATAAATAGCGGGGGGGTGCCCCTGGAAAGAAAGAGAGAGGAGCCCGAGTGGTTTTAGTGCGCTTTAGCTCGCCACTTCGGTGCTCCGACCACTTGTATCGCATTCTCCATATCGGGAAGATACAAGTTTGTTTATTTAAACAACAATATGCATATATGAACTGATTAGTTTGTGAGACTCACTCATTAATTAGTATTTGTAATGTAATATCTAGTTCATCTTTAATGTTTAAGATTATGTTTATGTAGCTATTGCGTTCTTGCCTATAATTTGATGTCTGATTGTGATTTTAGCCTTGCTTTTGTTATTGTTGTGATTTTACTCCTAAGTTACCCCTACTCTGTGGACAACAAGAAATAACATTGTCAAATGGGCTAAGAGCATCTTCAATAGTTTGTCGTCGACTTTTTCTATCATTTATTCTAGAAAACATAATTTTATTTCACTCTCGTGATTCTTGGTGCAAGTTTACTAGAGAGGGAAGTTTTCAGATTTAGGATTAGTTAATTAGTGAAAAGTGCAGGGTCCTCAAGGCAAAAGTGTTTTTTCCCTTTTATCTTTCCGGCGTATGTGGGAATCATTTAGATTTTAGTAAATGAATTATACTAGACTCTCGGAGGTGAGATCTTTTTTCCTCTCTATATTAATTTGAGAGTTTGCAAATAATATGTTTTAAAAAAAATAAAAATAAACTCTTAGAGATGCTCTAAGAAAGGACAAATTACACGGGCCTTAGCAGATGGACTCTTAGCAGGCCTTAAGGTCACCGGGCCGCCACCGTGCCTCTCTCCAAATTACGGGCCATACCGTGCCGCCCACGTGCCTAGGGTGCGGCCAGTGCACGCCCCCCGTACACCGTGCCGGGCCAGCACGGGCCCTAGAACGCCGGGCCGGGGTCGTGCTCATGTCGGGCTAAAAAATCGTGCTTCGTATTGGGCCGTCGTGCTCCGGACTGCATGCTCATATATACTGACGTCCTCTCCATCTATTACGAGTCTAGCAAAGCCCACATGGCCACCCAACTTCGCCTTGTTGCTCCGCTTCCCAATTCATCGAACCACTTGGCGCCGGAGGTCGCGTGGTATTGCGTTGCCCACACAGAGATCACTTGAGCTTCTCTCTTTGTCGTTATGTTGATTTTGCAGTTGGTGGTGTTCCTCCATGAAGAGCAACTCAACGATATGAACAGTCCTATTGAATTAAATTTAATGTTTAGCCCATATACAAACAACCTCGTGGTGTAAACTCAAGTTTATTAAATAAACTAAAGCCAACTCTACTTTAGACTATGGGATTCAAACGTAACCAACCTCCGGAAATAGTATAAAGCTTAATAAGTTCCAAAAGAAAATAGAAACAAGTGTTCCTAAACAAAAACACATGTCTTGACGTGTAAGCAAAGACGCTAAAGTTTTGCCGGTAAATGAAGGCGTGATCTCCATGTGTCGTTGTCGGGCTCCAAGGGATGGTCGCCAACAACGCTTTCCTCCTCATGTCGACTGGATCATCCATGGGTCTTCCTCTTCCCCGGGCGACCTTGAAGCGCAGACGACGTCGGGGTTGTCCAAGCCGACGGGGTGGGATCAGTAGGTGCCCGCGGGACTCCCCTCGTACCCGGCATCGCCCGCAGCTCTTCACGGCCGAGCATGCTGTCTTTCACCCCCACGCTGGCTCGTCCATCGCCGTGGCGAGTGTCCATGTGGTCACCGTGAAGGCGTGGCAGCGCCAGCAAGACGAGGTCCTCCCGATGCGGCCGCAGCAGCTAGCGGGGTTTGATGGCGACGAACCTCACCACGCCAGGCCAGCGGCCGCCCATGCCTTCGGGATCACTCGGAGGCGATGTGTCATTTGTGTAGTACTTTGGATCATAGGGAGCGGATGGCGAGGTACATGCCTCGAGCAGGGGGGGCTCCCATCTTCCGCCGCTAGGTCGCACAGATGAAGCTTGGTGCTCGCGCTGTTCGTGACCCAAAGACAGAATCGATCGCCGGCGAGGGATGGCCATCTTGGTGCCCGTCAACCATCCCCACCAGCTGATCGCCGCTCTTCGTGGACGACGGGCATTGAGCGCTTGAGCTCCCACCGGGCTGCTCCCGAGATGGAGGACACGAGGCGCGCCTTTGTCCTCGTGCTCAAACCTCCCGAGATCGAATCGAGCCACCACAATGTCGCCCCTCCCTCGTCGCAGACGCCGGTGTCCTCGTCGAGCAAAGACGCGGCGGCAGCGGGGTCATCCCTAATTGGAAGGTCATCCGTCATGGGAATCCTCACCGCCGGGAGTAGAGTCACGACGGCGGCCTGCGTCTTGGTGCCTGCCTGCATTAACGAAATGGTCGCACGAACTAGTAGAAGGTGGGCGGAAAGGGCGGCGACGTGTCGATGTCTTCATTCGCGGGGAGGATGGAGTCGTCGTGGGCTGCGACGACGGCAAGGTCGATGTCCTTGTTGTCGGGCACGGTCGCACTCCACGAAATCGTAGTACAGGGAGGGAGCTCGCCCGGTGCGTGCGGCGAGGCGAACGAGACGCGCAGCGCCGCAAGGCCGTGGAGGTGTTGGACTCGCCATAGTTTTGTTGTCCGCGGCCATGGGCGTCGTCGTCCGTGACCTTGCGGCAGCCACGGCGGTTCAGCGTAACCCGCCTTGGGTGTTTGCCGGCGGCGGTCGCCGGAGAAGCTGTATGGCTCCACCGATTGGGGACGAGATTGATCCATCGCCGCAGTCGAGGGAACCACCGCATCCGAGGAGGCCGGTGGACCCATCGGAGGAGAAGCCACCTGCACCCAGCAAGCCGCGTCGAAGTTTCATCTTGGCCAGCTATGGATGGTTTGTGGAAGTCGGGCGGCGGTGACAAAGGTGTAATGGCGGTCGCTTTCCAACGAGGTGAGCCCTAGCCCCGGGTGTTGAACCTGTTGACGATGGGGGTGTCATTATTTGGGCTCGATCAAAAGCGTGCCAATTTTGGCCGGCCAAATAAACGTGAAGAAAACCATCTAACCCGTGTAAAAACCTCTTAGCCTAACTATATATCTGGTATGGTATAAACCTAGCCTAGACTTTCGAGAGGAGTCAACCAATTCTAAGCTTGATTCCTTCTATTAAGAAAAAATGGAAAAAGTCTAGATGACCCCCCCGAACTATGAGGGGTGGAACACTTAACCCTCTCAACTATAAAACCGGGTATTCTACCCCCCGAACTTTTTAAAACCGGTTAAATAACCCCCTAGAGCAGTTTTTGAACGGTGGTTTTGCTCTAATATAGTGGTTTTGTCTTTTCTTTTTTTATTTATTTTGGTGAACCTTTAAAAAATCATAGTAAATCATAGAAAAATCATAAAATAGAAATTTTAATTTTGTTGGACTCCACATGAGTAGATCTACACAGTGAGCATATAATATGTTATTTTTTCAATACAAATTTCTTACTGTAAATTTAGATCTATGATTTTCTATAATTAATTGGAATAATTCATATCCGTAGTTTCTAAGGCCCAATTGTTGTGAAATTTTTTTATGGTAGGCTAATTATTGTATGCTTGGTCTCTAGTAAAAATTTCATACTCATTGAATCATTTATATCTTAGTTATTAATTTATTTATGTTTATACTTATTAAATACAAATAAATTTATAACTAAGTTGTACATGATCCAATGTCTATGAAAGTTTTACTAGATATCAAGCATACAATAATTAGCCTACCATAAAAATTTCACCACAATTCGACCTCAGAAACTATGGATATGAATTATTCCAATTAATTATAGAAAAGCATAGATCTAAATTTTATAGCAAGAAATTTATACTGAAAAAATAATATATTATATGCTCACTATGTAGATCTACTTATGTGGAGTCCAACAAAATTAAATTTTCTATTTTATGATTTTTTATGATTTACTATGATGTTTTAAAAATTTAGCCAAAATAAATAAAAAGAAAAAGACAAAACCACTCTATCTGTAACAAAACCACCGTTCAAAACCACTCTAGGGGGTTGTTTAACTGGTTTTGAAAAAGTTCAGGGGGGTACAATAACCGGTTTTATAATTGAGGGGTTAAGTTGCTCCACCCCTCATAGTTCGGGGGGTAATCTAGACTTTTTCCTAAGAAAAATGTATCAGAATTTAAATGTTCAAATACTTTTACTATGAAAATACATTTCATAATTAATTAGTGAATATTATTATGTATTATAAATATTTATATATTTTATATATTTCATCAAACATTATTTGACTTCTAGTTCCAGGGAAGATGAACTTATTATTTGTTTGGGCGGAGACCAATGTTTCAAATATCCAGGCTATATCCAAAGCTATGGGCCGGATTTCGCCTCTAGAAAAGGCCAGGAGCTAAGCTAATCCATTTTGAGCGCTAAACACTTCTTGTAGCACTTAGTTGTATTTAGGCCACTAAATTCACAGCACTCGTTTATCCTGCTAATCCAGGGGAAAACTGAACAGGGCTGCCAAAGCAGCTGAACAAAGATAAATACCATCGTCCCGTTTTTTTTTTAAAAAAAAACTATCGCTTGTGTTTCCCCAAAAATAAATACCGGTAATTTTAATAAATACTAAATATCATCAATTAGTATTATAATTAGAATCATCGACAAGATCTTTAGATCTAGTTTTTTAATAAATTTATTTAAAGACATAAATATTGCATGTATTTTCTACTAAAAAGGTCAAACTTGTGACACAAAAACTCACGGCGACAAATAAAAAGAGACGAAGGGAGTAATCCGCTTTGAACTCATGTGTTTCAGTGTTTGTGATATGTTGGGGACAATTTGGTAGCTCTTCGTCACTGGCCGGCTACTGGAGCCGCTTCACCATAAACACAGTGAACAGCTCCACTAAAGAAGTTCCGCAAAACCCACTGACTGCAACTAGAACGTTGGGGAGGAGCTGAAAATCCAAGCTTCACTCGCCTCCGTCTGGGTCCCCACCTGACGCCGGCTCCTGTGCTCCACGGTGCCGCCCTCTAGTGATGGGCCAAGGCCGGTGGTGTAGTCTGGTGCCGATGTAGGAGGGCCATTGCTAGCGTGGTTATGTGCGGATTGAGGTGGTAAGGAACATCTGGGAGACTCTGCAGATGCGGTGGTCGGTGAGATTTCCATGAGAGAAAGGGATGTGGGCAGAGGCAGAACCAGGCCGTGCCCCCCAAAAAAAAAAAAAAAAGATAGGTATATCAATAGCGTTTGATCGCCTCGTAGTCATATTGGCCTAGGGGTTGCCGAGGAAAACCTTACCATTGTACGAAAAGGATATCTAGTAATGGAAGGAATAAAACCAGATAAAGTTACTGAAATAACTACCTTTGCTAATGTGCTTTGTAGAACAACCTTGACTAGCTTTCCAGCATGCGCTACTATTGCCTACTCCGTGCCAGTAGCCACGTTAAGACGGGGGGGCAAGTGTTCTTCGGAATGACTGGGCGTAAAGTGGGGGAATGCTCTCAAAACCAATTCACTTGAGTGAGACAGAGGAGGGTGGAATTTCGTGTGCCTGCCACCCCCACCCCCAAAAAAGGTAAATTTTTTATACCATGGAAAAAATTAAAATTTTCATCAAAAAATCAATAAAAATTTGATTTTTAATCCAAAAATTCAATAGAAATCTAATTTTTATCAAAAAATCAATGATACATCACAAAAATATTCTCCTTTCACATATTTACGATGTATCAACTATTACTCGGCCCTCCTTATTTTTGAACGCTGGTTCCGCCACTAGATGTGGGGGGCTATGCTGAGACTGTGACTGAGACAAGGGAATAGACGACTGAAGCCAATGATATGATAGTGGGTCCTTATAGGTAGTGGATTCAAAGAGAAGTTGTTTTACCAAACATTCGTCTCACAAGTGAAGCTGAAGTCGAAGTTTTACCAAACAAGCTGAAGTCGAAGTTTACCAAACAAGCCCCGTACCATGCATATTTATATATGAACTGATTCGTTTATAGGATTCCAGTTGGTATTTGTAATATCTAGTTCATCTTTTTATTTTATAGATTATATTGTGTAAAATTTCCTAATGTTTAACATATATCTTTTACTCGTCCACTAAATGGGCTTGAATCGATGAGTCCCTTCTTGGCCTCTCATCATCAGAAAGCTAAAGTGGCAACACGAAGCCCATGCAGTGTTCTGCCAGCCCATTTATGTACTACTCCTGTGATCCTATTTGGTACGGCATAAATCACCCTAATCATCGTTGACCTAGGTAGGGCTGCTAGCACGCAGCCGCCATTATTGAATCATAAAATGCTGAGCCGGATTCCTGTGCATCGTTTTGCCTCGCTGAGCCTCCTTACATGCCGAGCATCCATTGCCCTACGGCCAGGGCCAATCATCAGTCGATATTTTGCCCCAACATGCAGCCACCGGAGGCTGCTCTCGGATTCGCCACCGGAGCCACCGGAACATGCAGACACTGCCGCCGCCGAGGACCGACGCTGGGTGATGCTGAACAGCCATGGCCGCCGCTGCCCCGATGATTCAACATTCGTCGCCGTTGCCGACGCCAATACCATCGCGGAGTGCCGCACCTCCAAAGGCCGACGCGTGCGTGTCTCCTTCAGATGCGCCGCGCCGCCGTCGAGCTCCTACCTCTACTACGACTATCCGGCGAGCGCGCATGTGGACGAGTTATATGACAACGACGACCGCATCAGAGTCATCGTGGCCCACGGGGAGTTGGTCCTCTTGCAGATGCATAACTCTCGAACATGTTTTGTGGAGCACTTCGTGTACAGACAGGCGGGCACCCGCCGGCCGCCGTCACTGTCTCTGCTCCCTGCATCCTACTTCGACTCTCTCACAAGCCTAGGGGTTGACCCTGGGGGCATAGGTCTGCTGCAACGAGGCGAGAACGATCCCCTCGTGGTCCAGGTCCAGGTTGACGACCGGTGGGCGGCGCAGCGAATGGCCAAGTTCTCTGTGGTCCGCCCCAGCATGCGCCAGTGGGAGGTCATGGAGCCAGTGCCTGTTCCTCAGTACGGCTTCGACGGGAGGTCACCTGAAAAAGTCATTTGCTGGGTTTGCTATTGGAGCAGCTTCATGCTGTGCGACATGGCTGACGAGGCGAGCCCCAAGGTCCGTTTTGTAGGTCTGCCTCTAGAGGTGTGGAGTTGCAGCTACGGCAGAGACGACGACCGCATGAGGGTCCGACGCATGGGCGCTGCTGGCGACAGCAGTGTGAGGTTGGTCAGCATCCACCCAAACTGCTGCAAGCGTGTCAACCCTGACTCCTACTACTTCTGCAGCGACAAGGAGGACCCATGCTGCTGCCATGACGACGACAGGAAGATATGTTTGCACCCTCGCTTCGTCTTCACCATCAAGACCTGGACGATGAATCTCAGCATGGATGATGAGCCATTGGAGTGGGTGGAGGACGGGCAGATTGAGGCCGAGGAGATTTGGGCGCTGCCGGGATATGAGGGCCTCCCAAAAGAAATTCCTATGTGGCCTGTCGTGTGTTTGGAGAAACCCAATGTTGTCTGCTTCTTGGTCTCCGATTATCACTTCACCACGGAGGCTGAGAAGATATGGATGGTTCAGCTCGACGTCAACACCAAAACGCTGTTGTCAGTCGTCCCGTTCACCGGTAACGATAACTGCGGATACTGGCATAACTACTATCATTTACCGGCAGAAATTCAGTACTAAACAGAGATCACCCCAGGTACATGGGTCGTAGGCTGGTAAAATTAAGTTTCCATTTTTATTCAAGATAAAAAAATGGCAGTTACCGGATCCCAGATAGTTACAGCTTGCAAATTTTTATATTTGAGCTTGTCATCAGAATTAGCATGTATAATCTTTTTTACTTGGTTTGTATTGCCGTCCAATTGAAAACATTTGCGTGGGGTATTTTGGAAAATATTTGCCACTCATGTGGTCATGACACGAGGAATAAAAGTTGATGCCTTGTATCTTACATTATTTCTTAGCACCTCCAACACTTCTGGTAATTACTTTTTTCAGTCGATAGTGTTGCCTAAGATTGGATTGTGATTAATGGGTCATAGAGCACAGGGAGGGTTCCTCTCGGTCTTCTCTCGCTTCTCTCGCAGGCTTCGTCCCTCTCTCTCTCTCGACCTCCCCGGGTCCCTGCTCCTCCCCCGGCGATGCCGCTTCCTTCTCCTCCCACGGCGACGCCGCTCCCTGCTCCTCCCATGGCGACGCCGCTCCCTACTGTTCCTCCCACGGCGACCTCCCCTGCTCCCTCCTCTTCCTCCCCGCGTCGCTTGCCCCGCGCTAGGCACGCTGCCGTGCCCTAGCCGACTCTGATGGCCATGCTGGCCGCCGCCACCCATGGCTGCGGATGGATGGGCGCACTGCCGGGCTGCCGGCAAGGTCGGAGTTGCGCGCCACACGATCGTCACTGTCCATGCCGCCGCCGAGCCCCTGGCCGGCCTAGCCGTGACGTTGTCCGTGCTGCCCCTCCCCCTCACTATCGTGCTCTTCCGATCACTACATATCCAAATCAGGCATGAATCGCTATGGTGAGCTCGTTCCCCCGATGGTTTTGTGCCTGTTTGTTATGTGCTGGCAATTGGGGATCTAGGGTTAGGGTTGCCTTGTTTGCTATGTGCTGCAAATTGGGGATCTAGGGTTAGACTTGCCCCTCGGGTAATTTCTACGGTCCTGACTGCAGCTGTAATGTCGTAGCGGTGATGATTTGTGTAGAAATCACGTTGTTTGGCTTATATCATTGTC
The DNA here is from genome assembly GCA_015844335.1 of Chrysopogon serrulatus. Classification (NCBI taxonomy): domain Eukaryota; kingdom Viridiplantae; phylum Streptophyta; class Magnoliopsida; order Poales; family Poaceae; genus Chrysopogon; species Chrysopogon serrulatus. The sequence continues at coordinate 172,430 of JADLZL010002592.1, forward strand.
GTAGGAGTGATGGTTTAAGGATGGATATCTGATTTATGCCTTTCATAAAGTTTGTTTGATTTGATTAGTCATGTTCATTAAAATTCTATAGTTTATTTTACCCGCACTTTGGGAATCTGATTTGTGCAAAATTCTCATGATATGCAGCATGTTAACTAAGTATTTCCATCATTATTCCCCTTCTGTTTTGACAAGTTAAATTTTTATCTGAGATTATTTTCAGAATTTAGTGCTTAGATTAACTCGTATTAGACTAACAGCTACCTTTCTTCAAATTGCTTCATGAGTTTGAGGATGTTTTACTGATTCTATTTATCTATTACTTCTATTTTCCACTTACTGAAATGAAAAAGGAAATGCTTCATGTTATACCTAGTTAGCACTTATATCATATATGTTCTATGCTACATTAGTTTTTCAGTCCATCTTTGAGTTATTTACTGCTCTAGATTCTTATATGTGGATGCCTTCATTTTAATGTTTGGCTGATAGGTACCAGTAGGCAGTAGCACACATCTCTGAATGATGCAGTGTTGTGGTATAGTGTCTGTTCAATTTATTTCGTATTTTAGGAGTAAGCAATACATACCATTATTCACATGGAGCTAATTGTATATCTTCAACTCAAATGGAAATGAATTGAATTATTCATCCCATGTAAAAATTATCTATCTGTGCACTGCTGTGGTTATATGTGTTTGCAGTATCTTGGCGTCCATTGCAGTGTGCAGCAACCAATCTGAATCGAAAGTTCAATATATTTGAATCTGAATCGAATGATTTCATTAGTGTTTGATGATCATAGTAGTTACCTCCCTCTCAACTCAGTTGAATGTAGACTGTTTACTATAGATTGGTAATTGGTTTCTGATTTTCACATCTGACATGCATTTCTCAGAGATCAAGATCCAGTCTAAATATTTCCCGTGAAGATTTTAGCTCATCAGTCAAGCACTGCATTTTTCAGGCAAGTTCTTCAGGAGAGGTAGTGGCTGAGTGCAAAGGAATTTATGATATGGAAGGCTTTTGTTACTACATTAGTTGAATACACCATTTTTTTCATATCTTCTCTTTGCAGGGGATCATCTTGTCGAGTAGATTGACTTGTCTACTGACCTGAAGGCATGAGCCAATTGGATCATGTTATGGAAGGCTTTTGTTACTATAGGATTTCGGTTCTTTGCCGAGTGCCTAAAGCACTCGGCAAAGGGAAAAATACACTCGGCAAAGCCTTTGCCGAGTGTAGCTCTTGGCAAAGAGCTCGGCAAAGACACACCGTCGGCAACGGTTTCTTTTCCGAGAGCTATTTGTCGGGCACTCGGCAAAGGCTTTGCCGAGTGCCAAACGTGGCTCTCGGCAAAGAAAAGCGGCTGTTAACGGCGCCAGGCGTTCACGGCGGCTTTGCCGAGAGCCCCTGACCCGGCACTCGACGAACATTGTTTATTTTTTTTTTGAAAAAAGCTTTGCCGAGAGCCCTACGGTGGGGGGCTCTCGGTAAAGAATTTCTAATTTTTTGAAACTCTTTGCCAAGTGCCTTGGTCAAAGCACTCGGCAAACATGGTCACTTTGCCGAGTGCTCTGGTCAAGGCACTCGGCAAAGAGTGAATTCTGGTTTTTTAAAAAATTCTTTTTGCCGAGAGCCTTGACCACCGCACTTGGCAAATATGGTCAATTTGCCGAGTGCTTTGGTCATTGCACTCGGCAAAAGTGACCATAATTTTTTTCAATATGTTTTTGTATTAAATCACAGCACACACAGTATATATATCACATACACAATACATATATCACATAAACAGCACATAAATCACATCTACAATAAATATATCACAACCACATCACATATATCAAATCCGATCACAATCCGATCACATCACATCACAGTACAACACAAATTCGATCATAATCCGATCACAAATGTTTCAAGTGCATCACAAGTCTCCAAATCTCATAAGGGTCAAGTGCATTATTGAAAAGAGAAGCAGACGGTCAAGGGCCAACTCACAAATCTCTCAAGAGCCAACTCACTGTCCGCCCGCCAACCCTGGCCACCCCGGCCCCCCGGTGAAGGCCGTGGTGATCGCGTCGTAGGCCAAGTCGGGTTGTTCGAACCCGCCCGACCGAGGCTGCACAAAAAGAGACCGGGTTATTACGTGTGATGACCAAAGTTCGAGCGAAACCAATACACATTTATACTTACAAGAGTCCCAAAGAGAGAGGCGGAGGCTGAGACACTACTGGATTGAGTAGTGCCGGTGGGATCTCCATCCCCGAACGTGCACCCATCTGGCTGATGAAGGCGATGAGTTGCGCCATCCTCGCCTCAGTCTGCTCACACACGACCCTCTCGGCCCCGAGCTGGGCCTGTACCGCCTGGTGCCGCTCCAACGCCTCCCTCCTTTCTGCTTCCATCTTGGCCTGCAGTAATGCAAAGGTGGTGTTAGAATAATTGAAACGTCATGGACTGAAGCTTACAACAAAAGGAATTACCTCGAGTGTGGTGTAAGCGAGCTGTGAAGCAGACGGTCGTGAGCGTATGGGCACGCTTGCGTCCATGCTCCGTGCTCGCAGCTAGGAGAGATTGGGAGTCGAGGCCGTGTCGATGACGCCGTCGCCCATCCAGTACCGCCCATGCTTCTTTCCTCCACCCACCCTCATGACGATCTCTAGGTCAAGGTCCTGGGTGCTCGGGTCGTAGTCCTCGCCGTGTACCCTCCTCGCCGTGGACGTGTACTCGCTGAGGCGGCTGTGCATGCTCGCGTTGGTGTACGCCTCGGGAGGGTCCTTCGGGTTGTACGAGACGTCAGATGTCGCCTTGCCCTTGTGCGCCATAGCATATTCCTTGAAGATGGGGCATTCGGCGCCACCATGGCTCTGAGACTGCAAGAAACGAAGTTAGTGAAGGAAGAATCACATGGTCAAATCAAGAGTTAGTGAGGAAAGAACCATTGATTTAGCTTACCTAGACGCTTGCGTATGCAGCGAGGTTGCGGCCGCCTTGATGGTGCGATACGCCGGGCATCATCAAGCAGCACTCCCGTTTAGCGGGGTGGGTCTCCTCCCACTCCAGACCGTACCACTTGTCCACGATCCGCTCCCAGCAGTCGCGGTGGGAGGAGCACCACCAGGGGCAAGTCTGCACGTCACAATTTCACATATAAGGTGATCAAAGTAGACATGTGTAAACTGAAAGATCATATCCTTTATATACCGCAAGGTACTGGTCCCGGGTCAGCCTCATCGTCCTCGCTTGTTTTTTCGTGACCTTCTCCCCAAGGTTGAGGCCATGGTAAGTGACGATGGCCTGGAGATGCGCCTCGTAGTGCAAGTCGGTGACGAGCTTCTTGCAGGACCTAGTGACGCAGTTCTAGGCCCTGTCCTCGTATCCCTCCTCACATCTGAAAAAAGTCTACATGCAAACATAAAGGGTCAATTTCTTATTTGAAGATAAGTGCAATAAATTTGATGCATTAAGATTGCTAGGGTTGGATGAAAGACTTACCCAGAACTCCCGCAAGACACGCACTGCCTTGCTTTGATAATTCGGATCCGGGGCAACGGCGTAGTGCTCGAACGTCCAGGGAGGCTCCTCATTCCCGGCGTACATCACCTGGCCAAGGTAGTGCGTCTTACAGAGAAGACCCAGGATGTTATTTGGTGGGCGTGAGTGCTCACCCGGCACCACAACCAACCAGTTCCTGAAAAGTGGTTAACCAATAGCATTAGTTTATAATTCAACTGTCAATATGTCATATGAAATAGTAATACCATGGAAGTTACTTACTTTTGGCCCTCAGGGCGAATCACCGGCCACCTCGTCGGGTGCGGTACTGGAGGGAGACTCGCGGGACCACGCAAGTACACACTCGACGAGGTACCGAAAGAAGTCGAACCAGCGCCCACCGCGTCCTCCTCCTCCTCGTCCCCGTCCTGCTCCTCCTACTCCTCGTTCGTCTGGGGAGCTATCACCTCCTGCTCATCCTCGTCCTCAGCCTCGTCCTGCTCCTACTCGTCCTCCTGCTCACACGCCCGAGGAGGTGACGGCTCCCTCGTGCGTCTGCTCCTCCGCCCACGCCTCCTGCTGGAGGTCCCCTGAGCTGCAGCCGTCATTACAGCTTTTGTCTTGTTGTACAACGAGGACAGGTTCACCGACCGGCCGCCCACCATCTTCAACGAAGCACCTACATTTGACAAGAACAAATAAGACATGATTAGAAAATTAGGTTAAATAAACAAAACCCAGGCATTTGTAAGAACAACAACATAAGGAAACATATAAATAAATAGCATTACATGTATTAAGTATAATCTTCAGGAAAAAGTCTAAATAACCCCCTGAAGTATTGAGCCTGGAATAGTTTGGCCCCTAACCTATAAAACCGTGTATTTAGCACTTTAAACTATGCCGAATTGCCTAAAACACCCCCTGGGCGGTTTTGGGCGGCGGTTTTGGCTGACGTGGCGGCCCGTGTGGCTGCCGCGGCCACCATGGCGCTCAGGCCCACCTGCCAGGCTGCGTTTGGGCCCATTTGTCAACGACGTGGATGTCCATGACGGTGAAAAAGAAGAAACTGCGTAGATTTCCGTGAACAACTCGTCGCCCGTGAAGTCGGCGCGTGCGATGGCGACAGCGCGTCCTCGCCGGTGCGGCCGATCTCGATCCGCCACCCCGCCCCAAGCTAGCCGCCCGCCAAGCCGGGTAGAACGGCACCGGCGCCCGGGCTAGTGCATCCGCAGCCGCCGGGTAGAAGAACCCCCTCCCTTTTCGCTTTGTCCCCGGCACCGGCCGCCGGAGGGCCTCGGGTAGTAGTAGACGAGCGGCGGCGTTTAGGGTGAGCGCAGCGCGGCCGCACCTCCGGGGCCGGTTCTTCGCTGCACTTGTTGGCGCCGGCCGCCGGAATCTTTGGTCAAGACGACGGCGACAAGAACGGGCGGCGAACCCTCACAACTCGCATGACGTCGCTCACAAACTCTGCAATCGTGTACACGAACACGAGAGAAAGATATGCGCCGCACAAATATCGCGGCCTTTTCCGGCTTGCTTTCTTCTATTTATTCATTTGGTGTGCACGGTCTACGATCCGATTTCCCCGCCACGCACGCCAAGACGCCGCGCGCGTGTGTCCGCCTCGAGCGAGGCGTTTTCCATACGTGCGTGGCGAGAATGCCGCTAAGCCGCACCGTGAACGCAGCACGGCTCTGGCCTTACACCGATTTGATTCATGCAGTAAACAACTAGCTAGACTTGGAAAGTAAATATGAAAATGCACCTATGCCTATTTACATTATGAGTTAAGCATGCACGGGATTGAAATCAGCACATCCTCCCGCGCGGCATGGCGGCGGTGAGTCCGTGAAGTTGAGGTCCGTGCCCGTGGCGGCGGCGTTGAAGGTCCTCGCGGCCTTGTCGGAGGCGTCGTCCTCGACGTCTCTCCAGTCACTCCTTCCGCTCTCTTCAGCGGACGGACGCGCACGCTTTGAGGTGCAGCCCGGAGCCCTCGATGGCGGCGCAGCACGCGTGAAGGCGGCGAGTACGGGGTTTCCGTCGACTCCGCCGTCGTCCTATCAGCAAGCGTGACCACCGTCATTGAAAGCGGGTGGCAGTGTGAGCCGGAGCGGCTCCGGCGACGGGCGCCCCTTGCTAGCGCCGCCGTCGCCCATCCCTGCCATCTGGACGCTCTCGCTGGTGGCCATGGCAGCTAGCTCGCTCATCAGGATCACTCTGCTCGCGTCGCGGCCTACTTACGCATCATCGGCTCTTGTTCCATCTCCCTCTCACTCTCCATCTGTAGCCCATCCTCGAGATCGTCCTGCTTCAGAGTGCCATCTGTGGGGACGGCAGCGGGGGACCTCGATGGTCGAGGCGGGTGCGGCGAGCGGAGGCGACATGGACCACCATTGTCGCACGAAAACTGAGGCGGCGAGCAGAGGCGCCCTTGGCGGCAGGGCAGCAGCAGTAGCTGGCCGCACTGGAGCCGGACGGCGAAGTGGCAGATCGAAGCGAGTGCGCAACGCTGGGGGATACGTATTTCATCTAAAGGGCTGTATGACAGGTGGGGCCAGCCGCCAGCATGGCCATGAGCACCACCATAGCTGTCCACGTTGGCCAAAACCGCCCTTCTAAACCGCCCAAGGGGTAAAGTAGACTGTTTGCGATACTTTAAAGTGTAAAACATCCGGTTTTATAGGTCAGGGGCCAAACTATTCCAGGCTCAATATTTTAGGGGGTTATTTAGACTTTTTCCATAATCTTCATGATTAGGATCATAATCCTCATCGTCGGTATCAAACATGTCAAAGTACTCAACCCCACCCAATTGAGGATTGTCGTCCTCATTGTCGTTGCCTAAACGATGTCGCTCAAGCATTTGTAAGTCTCTCACATTTTCAACCTCATCTCCATCGTCCTCGTCATCAACCATTTCTGGGCCAACTTCTATTTCTATCGCTTTGGTCAAGTCTATCTCAAACCTCCCATCTAGCCCTTCTGCCTGAAAGAACTCTCCCTCGTATGTGTTTGGATTGAAGTTATAATCGTCATCATTTGGGACAGGTAATTTGCCGTGTGGCAGTACCTTGTGCACAATATCCTAACCCTTCAGGTGCTCATTGCTTTGGCACGCATAAGGGAGATAAACTTGTGTCGCCTGTTGGGCCACAATATACACATCATCTCTGGGTAGGGTGGTATCCTGTCGAATCTCGACTAGACCAAGATAAGAATGGGTCCGTCTCGTTACCGTAGGATCAAACCAGTGGCATTGGAATATGACGGGAGTAAGTGGTGTTGAACCATGAAAACTGAGCTCGTATATATCTTGCACTCTTCCATAATACTCGACCCCATCTTGGTCGGGCGTAAAAACCCTTGAACTTGTTGTTCTCCGGTTCTGATGAAGCTGCTCGTAGCCCATTGTGTGGAAGCGATATCCATTGAAATCATAACCACTGAATGACTTGACCCTAAAGCCAAAGCCATCGGCAACTTGTCTCAACTCGGGAGTCATAGTCGTATCAATTTGGGCCCGCAAGCTAAAACCACATACGAAAGGTTGGCATGCAACTCGAAAGATGTAATTAAATAGGAGCTAAATTGGACGGTACCTTCTTCTTAAATCATGAAATGAATTCAGGTTTTCTATTTGCCAAACCGTTTCTAAGAAGAGCATCCGCTTCCTGTGGGTTAGGAGGGCGCGATTGACGCCAGTATTCATGAAGAAATTCCCTATACCAATGAGATCATAATAATGATGGTGTATGGAACAAGTTCGTTCACAACTTACGTGATATATGACTCCACTTCATCGAGGTTGGTCAACACATAGAACATGATAGCGCGCCACTCTTCATATTGCAAGATCTTGTTTGTCAATCCACTCGCGCTTCCGAGTTGCCCTCAAAAAAGACTGAGGTTTGACTCATTTCCACCATCATTGTAACGAGGCTAAGGATTATGCTGGCTCGGAAGGTTGTCACTATAATAAGTTGTTGTGAAGTTGGACACCTCCTTGAGGATATGTGCCTCTGCCATGAAAGCCTCAATTTTGTTTTTGTTTCTGCATTTCTTCCAAAGAATCTTTAGACCTCTCTCGATTGGATAGCACCAATGGAACTGCATGGGCCCCCCATTCGTGCCTCATATGGGAGGTGCAAAATCAGATGCTGCATCGGAGTGAAGAAGCCCGGTGGAAATATCTTCTCTAGCTTACATATCAAAACGGGTGCCATTTTTTCTAGGTCTGCAATCATGGTACGAGATATCTCCTTGGCACATAGCTGGCGAAAGAAATAGCTCAACACTGCCATGACTAGCCAAACATGCTCAGGGAAATAGCCTCACACCATCGCTGGGAGAAGGCATTCAATCTAGATGTGGTAGTCATGACTCTTCATCCCTAAGACTCACAGAGTGTTTAAGTTCACTCCTCTCCTCAGATTAGCTGCGTATCCATCAGGGAACATTATAGTCTGTATCCATTCTAGAACTTCCCTTCTTTGTGGCCTTTTCAATATATAATCAGCCAGAGGCCTTGTCCATGTCTTGCCGCGTCTAGGAGGCTTCATCTCTAACTTTGGTCTGTCGCACAACATTGCCAGATCCAATATAGCCTTAGGGTTATCCTTTGACTTTTTAGGAATATCCATGATTGTTCCCCAGAGTGCTTCGGCGACATTCCTTTCTATGTGCATTACATCAATGTGGTGTGGAAGGAGGAGGTCATCAAAATAGGGAAGCCGAGTCAAGCTCGACTTATGCGTCCACATATGTTGCAGACCATACCCCACAAAGCCATCACATTCTGAGTTGAGCTCAAGGGCTTCTATCCTTTCATGAACCTCGGCAGGAGTCAACATCTGTGGTGGAGGGTCCGTCACCACGAGTTCTTTGGTAAAGTTTTTTATGTCTCGTCTGAATGGATGGTCAAGCGGGAGGAACTGTCGGTGCAGGTCGAACGCTGAAAACTTAGTACCCTTTTTCAGATAAATGAACCTCAGAGCTTCCTTGCAGATTGGACAAGGGAACTTCCCATTAACACAGGAGGCACAGAACATGGCGTACGCAGCGAAATCATGCATGGAGTAAAGGTACCACACATACATCCTGAAGTTTCTCTTTGTAGCACGATCATATGTCCATACCCCATTCCAGGCACTGATCAACTCATCAATCACGGGCTCCATGTACACACCCATATGATTCTCTGGGTATCTGGGAATGATTAACGTTAATAACATGTGTTGTGCTTGCATGCACACACACCAGGGGGAAGGTTGAGGGGGATCGCAAACACGGGCCAACATGAGTAGGGCGTAGCCATCACGCCATAAGGATTGAACCCATCTGTCACAAGCGCAACCACGGACATTACGAGCCTCTTTCGCCTTCTCATAATGAATGCCATCAAAGTGGGTCCACGCCTCACCATCGGATACATGCACCATCTTGTCAGGATTGTATCGTTTGCTATGTTTGTGCCATGTCATCTGTTTCGCGGTTTCCTCGGTCATGTATAGCCGTTGGAGCCTCGGTATGAAAGGGAGGTGCCTTACGACTGACACGGGGATGTCAAGCTGCCTCTTCTGGCCATCAGCAGACTCTACCTCCAGATACCTAGAGGATTCGCACATCGGGCAGTACTTTGCTTCCGTGTGTTCTTTCCTGAATAGAACGCAAACATTCGGACATGCATGTATCTGATCATACGGCATCTTAAGGGCACGAAGCAATCTCTGTGACTCGTACGTGCTCTTCGGGAGAATGTGAGCCTCTGGAAGCAAGCTACCAACAACTGTTAGCATACTGTCGAAGGCGTCTCAACTCATGCTAAGCTGAGACTTTAACGCCATTAGACGACCAACGGCGTCTAACTGAGAGACCTTTATGTGGCCGTGAAGGGGTTGCTGTGCAGAAGCAAACATATCATAGAACGTCTTTGCGGTGGCCTCTGACTCCTCCTCCTCATCCGTACGTCCATCACCAAACTGTGCTTGATGAAAGTCATCTAACATGTCTGCTACACCGGCATCGGCATCAAACTCCTCGACGCGTGCTCTCACCACCTCCTCTCTCATTCGATGAGCTTCACCATGGTGGACCCATCGGGTATAGTCCGGGGTAAACCCATACTTCACAAGGTGCTTGCCCATGGTATCCTTGCATTGCCTTTTCCGATTAGCACACCTACTGTAGGGACACAGAACCCGACTCGCTCCTTTAGCGGCCTCGCCGAATGCTTGCTCCAAGAACAAATATGTATTGTCAATCCATTCATCTGTGTAATCACGATCACTTGGGCGGCCCGTGTACATCCAGTCACGATCATCCATGTTCTAACATATACATTAGCAAGAAACATAAAAATCAATTTTACCTACACCGGCCTCCTACTCTCTAATAGGTGAGGATAGGTCCTAATCCTACCCGCGTATGCGTTATTGGGGCTAGTTTCCGTTGTTTGCTCCGATCGGAGACGGAATTTCGGAAGCACCTCCCCGCTGTTCTCCAGGTACACGCCCCGACAGGGAGATCGTGTTTCCGGAGAGCAACAGGAGGTGATGATGAAAACTCAGTCTCCGATCGGAGCGGCATAAATGTAAACTAGCTCCCAACAACGCATGCGCTGGCTGTCCAAGTAACGTGGACAATTCGAAACAGATACGGTTTTCGATATGCAAAGATCTGCATACCTACAGCCGTATCTCTTTCGAACGGGAGACGCCTAACTTGGTGACGTGACCTATGACCCTGCTACGGAAAGAGAGGTTATACCTTAGGTGGCGGTGCAGTCAGGATAGCGGGGCCGTGGCGAGTCGGTGCAGTGGCGAGGCGATGCCGTGCAGGCAGAACCGCAACGGTGACGAAGACGATCGGAGTCAACTCCAGCGCGGCTCCAACAGGGTCTTCTCTGCAAAATAAAATTGCACATATATCATTAATTCAAATTTTTGACAGCACCTCCCCTGCACGGTGACAATACCAACCTGCAATAAGACACATATAACGGCTCGATGGCCGGACAACCACATCCGACATTGAATGGCTCGATGGCCAACAAGCACACACAAATCTAGTATACCTTCGTATAGCGGGGGCGGCGACGGGTCGGTAGGTACGGTTCGGCTAACGGCGGAAGTGGCGGTAGCGAGGGCAAAGACACGGACGATGAGGCTCCCACCTCCTTCCCCCTCCTCTCTCCTTCTTCCTCCTTCTCCCTCCTCCTTCCTCCCTCCTTCTCCTTCTTTTCTTCTCTTTCTTCCTCCCTCCTCCCTCCTTCCTCCCTCCTCCTCCCTTACTCCCTCCTCCCTCCTTCCTTTCTCCCTCCTCCCCTGCGCCAGCGATTGTGCGGGGCAGGGGACCTCCTTCCTCCTTCTCCCTCCTCCCTCCTCCTTCTTTTCTTCTCTCCTTCTTCCTCCCTCCTCCCTTCTTCCTCCCTCCTTCCTCCTTACTTCCTCCCCCCTTCCCGGCGCGGGGGGGGGCCGAGGGCACCGGCTGGCCTCCGACGGGCACGGCAAGGCGGCCGGCAGGCTGCCGGGTAGGCGTGGGGCGGCGGGCGCGTGCCTGCCGGCAAGCTAGGGCGGCACGGGCGGCTGGGCGGGGGCGGGCCGGGCCGGGTGGCGGGCGGCCGGGCTGGGCGGTGGCATGGCATGGCGGCGCGGCGTGCGTGCGTGTGTGGGTGTGTGGTGTGTGTGTGGTGATTGAGTGGGTGTGTGTGTTTGAGTGGGTAAGTCGGGGCCGCCTCTTTTGCCGAGTGCCGATCACGGGCACTCGGCAAAGAGAAAACCATTTTTTTTTTTTTGAAAATTAAAGCTTTGCCGAGTGCCCTGTCGGTCAGGCACTCGGCAAAGAGAAAGACAATTTCTTTTAAAAAAATAGACCTTTGCCGAAAGTGCCGGGACAAGAGGGCACTCGGCAAAGAGGAAACCTGTTTTTTAAAAAAAAAATTAAAAAGTGGATGTATCCTTTGCTGAGAGCTCCCCTGGCGGCTCTCGGCAGAGCAACCATTAATGCTCTCGGCAAAGAGTAAGTTGAAAAAAATTTAAAAATAGTAAACAATTTCAAAAAATTGCCAAATTTTTGAAAGAGCCCTTTTATAATGTATTTCACTCATGAAAAAAGTATTGAGATCTAAATCAACCGCGAGAAATGCCTGAAGTCCGATTCATCTGGATTACTTTAGATGTTTATGAAACTTCTTTGGGGATTGTCGGATTCGAACACGACGTATGTGACAACTTGCTTGAAACATTGTCAAATTTTTATCACACCTCGGCGCATGAAATGATGACACTGTGGAAATTTCATTTTTTTGAATTCATATGCTTTTTTAAGAATTTAAAAATAGTGCACACGTACGTGGGTCATCATGTTTCGTGACTACAGTCTTTAAAATTTTAGGTCAAAGTCTTAGGACACCCCTAACATACCATAAATAACGCTAATATCAAATTTTTAGCCACTAAAGTCCATTATTGGATGCACGTGCAGTTCAAATTTGGATTTTCCTAAAAATTGGAATGAAATGAAATAAACTTCTAGAAATTAGCAAAACACCTGAAAAATAGGCCATATTTGAAAACATAGTATAATATAATGTGAAAAGGCTAAATAAAAATTGGAGAGTAAAAATAAAAAACAAATTAGACGTTGCCGAGTGTTCCAGGAAAGCACTCGGCAAAGCCCACTCTTTGCCGAGAGCTAGCCCTAGGGCACTCGGCAAAGCCCCGATTTTACCGAGTGCCTAACGGTGGCTCTCGGCAAAGAGTGACGACGTGGCTGGCGGGCAGCCTTTTGCCGAGGGCGCCTCTTTGCAGAGAGCCGGCCCTCGGCAAAGGCACCGCTGCCGAGTTTTTTTCTGTGCCAAGAGCGGCTCTCGGCAAAGAGGGGCTTTGCCGAGTGCCCGAGGAAAAGCTCTCGGCAAATCCTCGAGCTCTTGGCAAAGCCTGTGATTCCGGTAGTAGTTATATACTAGTTTGATAAGTATTTCTTTTGAATCCAAGCATGTATAGATAATAAACTTGCTATTTGTTACCATGGTCTCTAGAGAATAACTATCTCGCTCGTTGGATAATTATTAGCTATATACTATCTCAATAGTTGGATCCAAACAGGGTTTATTGTCCTATAACTGTTTGATAAGGCGTAATAATAATTCTAAAATGATCTATCAGTGTGCATAAGTTTATTTGAAAGAAAATTTTTAGATTTTTTTAATTAGGATATTATGGTAAGTGTCTAAGCCTCTAGTAAGATACTCCATCTGTCCTAAAACAACTATTGTTTAAGTACCGGAATGATACACTTTATAAGTTAAGGATGGGGATGATGACATAGTCTTACAAGTTTGGGAACCGGTTATGAACTTTACTCATTGTTTTATTTTATCTTTGTTCTATACTAATTCTACTTTAACAAAATTAACCAAATACATATAAGAAGAAAGTCAACGTTTAATTTATGGCACTAAATAAATACATTAGAAAAATATACTTCATGATAAATCTAAAAATAATTATATGATGTATGAATATTATTAATTTTTTATTAGTTAAATTTCAAATGGTTTAACTTAGGACAAACCTAAATCAACAGTTATGTTGGACCTGAGGGCCCATGCAATTATGGTGGGCTGCCATCGCAGAGCCTATGCAGTTTTCACTTTTTCTGCCAGCCCAAATGTCCAGATATAAGAATTCCCGTGATGCATCATTAACCTAGTTATTAGGTAGGCTGCGGGTTACCAAGCAAACCAGGCACGCATGCAGCCGCCATTAGTGTCCGCCATCATCCCCGAACGAAAATGCTGATGAGGCAGCAGCTTCGTCTGTGCCGCAGCAGCTTCGGATGCCGGGCCTCCATTACCCAACGACACATCCTCCGAGCCTGCAGCAGCCACCGGAGTGTGGCTGCCGATTCGCCGGCGGCCGCTGCCAAAGACCCGCTATGGGTGATGCTGCACCTCCATGGCCGCCGCATGGATGACTCATTCGTCGCCAACGCCAAGACCGCCGGCCGCGGACTCCCGCACCTCCACAGGCGAACACCTGCGCGTCTCTTTGGGAGGCGCCGCGCTGCCGGCGATCTCCTTCCTCTACTACGATCTGACTACGGATAGCACGCCAGGCGAGGAGGAGGACGACGACTACAAAGACATCAGCGTCGACGTCGTCGCTGCCCACTCAGACTCAGTCCTCCTGCGGTTAAGTAACAAATACTGTGCGTCTGCAGCTTTCGAGGACAACGACTACTTCGTGTACAGGGCAAGCGCCGCCGGGCAGCCGTCTCTGTCTCTGCTCCCCGATCGAGAGTTTCTAACCAAGACCGAGAGCGTCTATGCACGCCGCCCCAGTTTGTACGGCCAGGACATAGGCCTGCTGCGACGAGGCGAGAACGACAACGACCTCCGCGTGGTCCAGCTCAAGCTTTGGTAAAATCGCGATACGCGACAGGAGATGGTCGAGTTCTGTGTGCTCCGCCTCGGCACCGGCCTGCGCCAGTGGGAGCTCATGGAGCCGGTGCCCATTGTTCACGACGATGCCGAGGCAGCTGCGCGACGACGGTCATCGGGCGATGCTGTCTTCCCGGTCGGTGACCGGTACTTGTGCTGGGTCGACTATGAGAACGGCTTCTTCCTGTGCGACATGGCTGATGATGCGAGGCCCAAGGTGCGCTACGCACCTCTGCCAGCGGAGGTGAGAGGCCGCCTCAGCTACGAGGAAAGCGACGGCGACCTGTATCGCATGAAGTATTCCATGAAGATGGAGCCAGCTGGGTCTAGCAAAGTGAGGTTCATCAGCATCGACCCACACTGCTGCTGTGGTGCCCCTTGCAGGAGCACATGTGCACAGTCCCACTTTGCCTTCACAGTGACGACCTGGACGATGGATCTCACTGCGGATGTGGATTCACCATTAACGTGGGTGAAAGATGGAGAGATCGACTGTGAGGAGGTTTGGATGCTTCCGGAATACGAGGGTCTCCCTCGAGCAAACCTTGAGTGCCCAGTCATATCCTTGGATGACACTAACGTCATCTGCTTTTTGGTCTCCAATTGTCACTTCGTCGCCACCTATGAGGAGCATAAGGTATGGATGATTCAGCTTAACATGAAGGCAAAGAAACTGCTGTCAGTCGTCCAATTCAGCAATGATGACCTGTGGAGAGCATACCATCGTTTACTGGCACGGCTTCAGTACTAACCAGCCGGAGCTGACCCAGTAAAAGTGTCCAGTTTTTAAAATAATCTCGAGCATGAAGTTGCAAATTTAATTTTGAATATTTTTGTGAGCTAGTCGCTGGAAGCATATATAATTCTTTTCAAGGCTGGTGTGTGATTGTGCTAGCCATGGCAATACAAACTTTTTTGCGCAGGTTAACATTGAACATATTCTAATACCTTGCGACTCCAACTTCATTAAATAGGCACTGCTTTAATTATATTTATACATTATTACTTCAAACCTCCTAAACTTCCGGTAGTCCGGAATATTGATATTTTTTCAGTGTAATTTTTGTACATTCGTATAAAGCTTGATTAGATTAGAACAACCGGTCATCACACACCATGCTTTGCATTAGCTACACTTAATTATGTGCAGTGGGACAAAGCACTAATCTTTCCATAGAATATGCATCCAATGGTGGGTGGGCGGTTGGATGTGTAATGATGTATCGTGGAAAGCTATGCAATGAGATATATAATCTCCTCTTTCCTCCCTACTCTACCCAAAATATTGCATCGAGGTGAACTTCATGTAAGTTGTAATATTGATATTTCTTCGATGTTTATTTTTGTCCCTTGGTCTAAAGATTTGATTAGATCAGGACTAACAACTCATCATAGACCTTGCTTTGCATTAGCTACACTTCATGGATCAATGTTCAGTGCGGCAAAGCATGGATCTGTCCATACAATGTGCATCCAATGGTGAGTGGGTAGTTAGATGTGGATACAGGGATATATTATGCACCACCTCAGATCAGTATATCAGCACCTGTGCTAAACCCCCCATCAGTGCCGGATTTTGAACCGGCACAATCATATCGGCACTGATGGGGATGATCATCAGTGACGGTTCTTTCAAACCGCCACTGATGACTATCAGTAGCGGTTCTAGAACCGAACCGCCAATGATATGATTTTTAAAAATTATGATTTTAAATCTAAAAATTGCAAAAATAGTAAAAAATAATTTTTCACCTAGGGAGGGCCCCTCTTAGCCAGCTGGCTGCTATTTCTGTAAGTCACTTATTTCTGTAAGCCACTTGAACAATGATAATCCACTTTGCGTTTCAGATATGCATATATGACCTGATTAGTTTGTGAGACTCACTCATTAATTAATATTTGTAATGTAATATCTGGTTCATCTTTTATGTTTAAGATTATGTTTATGGGGCTAATGCGTTCTTGCCTATAATTTGATGTCTGATTGTGATTTTACCCTTGCTTTTGTTATTGTTGTGATTTTACTCCTAAGTTACCCCTACTCTGTGGACAACAAGTAATAACATTCACTACTAGAGAAAAGGCTTTTGGTCAAAGTGCATTAGTCCCAACCAAAATTGCACCCGGGACTAAAGGTAGATTTAATCCCGGTTTGGTTCACCAACCGGGACTAAATCCAATCCCCAACGCCTATGGCAGCATCCTTTGCAGGCCGAGGGACCTTTAGTCCCAGTTTGTGAACCCAACCGGGACTAAAGGTTTACCTTTAATCCCGGTTTGTGGTTGGAACTGGGACTAAAAGGTTTAGTCCCGGTTTTAATCTCAAACTGGGACTAATACTTGATCTCTAGTCTAGGTTGTAATAACAAATCCTGGCATATGCTCCACCTTTCTTCTAGGCAACTATTGAATTACTGAATTTTTTAAAAGTTTATAAATTTTAAAGCCCCGCAGGCCGCAACTAAAATTTGGGGCACTAGATGATCTCTAATGAAGAAGTGCTGAGTAGAAAAGTTGTAGGAAACAACATTATATGCAACTTTTGTATAGGCCACTCCTTCAATTGGTAGAGTTTGTGAGTTTGGAGGTTTGAATTTCAAGTTTTGAGCAAGTTTTGTGTGGTAAATGGTTTTAAATTTGGCTCTAATAAAAAAGTTTTGAATAGCAAAGATCGAGGGGGTAACAAGATTTACAACTTTTGTCTTAGTCACTCCTTTATTTGAGACTTTTAGGGCACATTATGCTCATCTAGTGCTAATCTTTCACATTGTCACTTAAACTCTGTGAGAGATGTGCCTACTTGTGAACCATCTATGATGCCACATCAATGAAATCGTTCTATTATTTTTTGTGGATCTTAGGTGGTCAAAACATGTCACCACACAAAAATTTGGGATTTTCTGACAAACTGTTGAATTACTGAATTGTTTTTTTAAAGTTTATGAATTTTAAAGCCCGACAGGCCGCTGCTGAAATTTGAGGCATTAGATGATCTCTAAAGAAGAAGTGCTGAGTAGAAAAGTTGTAGGGAACAACATTATGTGCAACTTTTGTATAGGACACTCCATTTGGCAGAGTTTATGAGTTTGGAGGTTTGAATTTCAAGTTTTGAGCAAGTTTTTTTGCGGTAAATTGTTTAAAATTTGGCTCTAATGAAAAAGTTTTGAATAGCAAAGTGGTCAAAGGTAAGTCAACCTGTTTTTTTCAT
Organism: Chrysopogon serrulatus; assembly: GCA_015844335.1. Taxonomy (NCBI): domain Eukaryota; kingdom Viridiplantae; phylum Streptophyta; class Magnoliopsida; order Poales; family Poaceae; genus Chrysopogon; species Chrysopogon serrulatus. The sequence continues at coordinate 189,584 of JADLZL010002592.1, forward strand.
ATGTCACATAATATTATTTAAGACATAATATTATCTATACCGAATAATAAAGAGGCAAAATTTCAGCCCATTATTTTTGGTCCATCCATTTTTTTGTCCACCTCTCCCTCTAACTATTGGATGGTGGCTGGACTTATATACAACACATGCTCATATGAGTTAGAATAGGTCTTTTCAGTATGACACGTAGTCCAATTCTAAAACATATTAGATCGTGTATTATTAGTTATGAATTCAAAATCATAAACCACGGCAAGTTCCTTCGGTGACTTCACGTGGTACACGGTACCCGTGCGCCGGATATTTTTTCTTTTTTCCTTGAGCACCTCGCGTCTCCCTGACAAGTGGGCCCTCTTGCGCTTCTCTCCGCCTTTACGATCGCCACGCGTCCCAGGGGGTGGTTTTGCTCCTCTCCAGCATCGTATCGGTCGGCCTCAGCAGCGCCGACCGCTCCGACTCGTCGGATCCGCCGATCGACTCTCGCCCCGCCCTGGACGCCGATCAGAGAGATCACCGGCTTTGAGGAAGACGCTGGAAGGTCCCCAAGCTTGGGTCGAGACACGCGAGGCGCTCGGGGACTAGCTGTGGGGATTGCTCCCCCGGGTATCCTCAGCCGTGGGCTTGGGCCGAGCGGCCAGGCAAGGTCCAACCCGAGGAGATGACGCCGAGTGCCGCCTGAAGCCCCTGAAGTGCGGCGTACGGCTCGGCATGCAGGGATGATCCGTCCGGATCATCAGGTGATTAGTTACCTTGTACATAGGATTTTCTGGTCAGCTAATTGATACACCGATCAGGGAAGGCGAGATTAGATTGATCTTGTAACCCTGCCCCCCGGCTATATAAGGCGGGCAGGGCCCCCCCTCCAAAACAGATTACTTCCCATCATAATCCACAGCTAGAACACAGGACTAGGTTTTACGTCACCTTGACAGCCTGAACCTGTCTAAACCCGTGTCTCGTGTTACTTTCTTGCTCTTGATCTCGCGCACCTCACCACCCTCGATCTCATCTACTACCTCGGACACCCCCCAAGGTAGGCTGCCGACCAGATATCGTCGACAATTAGTTTCCAGTTTTCCCAGAACGTTCGGACTCTTTTTGCCTTTTTTGTTGCGGAGACCAACAGCGGAGGGGATAGGAAGGAGAGCCAACCCCTCATCGACATGAATTTGTTTTCCTAATTTTTTTCTCCACTTACATTTTCTTATTCATCACGTTCACATATTCAACTAAAAATAAAAATAGGTAGATAAATAATAACAATATAAAGTCCTATTCCAAAACATATTAGGTCCTGTATTATTTAGGTATTGATATAGCTATGAATTGATATAGCTATGAATTCTAATAAAAAGGAGTAAAAACTATTCATATTAATTATAAGCTATAGCAACTTTCTTAATTTTGGTTTTAGGTTTTTCCGGTTCTTTAAGATCGTTTAGACTTTTTTTATTTTTTGCCACAGAGACTAAAGGGACCAAAAGGAGAGCGGACTCCTCATCGCCCAAGAATTTGTTTCCTATTTCTTTTTTTTAGTTATGTTTTTCTTATTCATCATGTTCATATGTTCAACCAAATATATGAAAACATGTACACGAATAATAATAATAATAATAATAATAATAATAATAATAATAATAATAATCACACAATATACAGGCTTTAAACTTCGTATCTTTGACTGATGAGAAACAAATAGTTAGTCCTTGATATCGCAGACAACTAAACTACATGAAATCGAGAACGTGTCTTCTTCAAAAGAATTCATGAAATTTGTTATTTAATAACTATGCTAATGGATTGACATTATAAGAAAACTTAATTATATCTACAAGAAAATACTTTTTCCTTTTTTTTGACTTTTTCCTTAGCAATGCGAGAAAAGTTTATCAAGATCTTATTTTAATTTGATACAAGCGTATACTGTCGAGGGTCAAAACCACGGCCCTCTAAGGACCGGGATTAAACAACTTTCAAAAACAAAAATGCCATGCCAGAGCGAGATGCTCATGGCCCAGCCCACGGCGCGAAGCCAAAAGCATTCCTGGCCCAACAACAACAACCAGCTAAGGCCCGCGAGATAAAGCCACCGCCAGGGGATCGACCCCCCGGGCGAACTCCGATTCGCCCGACCCCTACCCATCGTGGGGGGTCGGAGTCCGACCCTGTCCCAGCAGCCAGAGCCAGGACGCGCCGTGCAGATTCCCTCCAAGACAGGCAACGACGCCGCACAGTTCCGTAGCGGTCACCCCATGACAGTTCAACCCGACCGGTACGGATAAAGGAGTGCCGCTCGTACCGACACCGTGGCCAATGTACCGGACGACGACCGAGCCGAGCCACATTCTGCAAGGCAAACCAGGCGCGTCAGGAATCATCCCTGCACGCCTGGCGACTCCACGGCCGGCTCCCTACAGAACAACACTTGACCCGAAGTACCCACAGTCAACTAAGCTGCACAACCCCATTCAGGTATAGCCCTGCCAACCTGAAAGGGCTACAAGGCCAGGAGGAGGGACGATGACGTCTGCTACAGTGCCCGCGGTGCTTCCAGGAATGTCCCAACCCTTGTAGGCCACGCCTCCACGTTCATTACACGCGCATGCCCTTTCCTATGAGCCTCCCCTTGAACTATAAAAGGGAGGACTTGGGCCCCTGAGCACGTGTGTCCACCACCCGATTCACACTACACATACGATACAAACCACTACGAGCCTAGATTCACTCCGAGACTTGGGAGCGTCTCCCTCTCTCGACCCCTCTTGTACTGCCCCATACAAGCTCCCGAGTAACACGACCCCGCTCTCACTGGACGTAGGGTAATTTGCCCGAACCAGTATACATCTACGTATCCACTTGGGAAACCATCTCGAGGATAAGTGCGCTCTCTTTCGATTACTCGTTGGTGTCCATTCTCGACACCGACAGTTGGCGCACCAGGTAGGGGGGCAAGCGCACTTCTACGATTCCACCAACCTCGAGATGGCCATGCATCGCCTCAGCCTCGCTCCCGGCGCCCGAATCCGTTTCGGAGAGCTGGATTTTGTCGTTAGGGAGGACAGTGTGACTTGGCTGGCTCCCGAGCCACCAGTTGCTCTCCCTAACGCCAACGGCGTCAACCCTGCGCCGATGCGGGAACCACGGGCTAACGGCACGAGCCGTAGGCCGACCCCCGACACGATCGACGACCTCGCGGTCGCTATGGGCAGCGTGAGTCTCCGGCCGACGACGCCGCCGGTTGACCATGGGCCCGAGCGGCCGCGAGCGCCAGCCCCGACGATGGCACCAGACGCACATCGGGGGCCCCCAACGTCGCAGCGGCTTCATCAGGCTTCGGACGTACGGGAGCTCACGGAGCTGGATCGACAGCTCTTGCCCTATCTAGGGCCCTACCCCAGCCTTCGAGGAGGTTTTCCCTGCTCCCGCATCGGTACGAGGCCATCATGGAGTACCTCACGGGGGGAGATCCAATCCCTCGGACGGTCCTTATTCAGTAGGCATCCGAGTCGGCTCCGTTTGGATACCACAACGCCATAACCACCATTGCGCACCTCATCCTGAGGGGGATCACGCCTACCCCGAGGACGCCGAGCTCGCGGGCGGCAGCGGGCCCCTCGTCGAGCCCGTCTTTATGCCGGACTCCGACGAGTATCCCGACTCAAGGCGGCGACGATTTGGCGGCGAACGGGCCCCTACGCCCGGCCTATGTTCATGCCGGACTCCGACGGCTACACCGGCTCGGGCGGCGACGGCGGCCCGGCCGACCCGTTTTTGGGAGTGTTTCATGGCGGAAACTCCCGAAGGCGGGTCGACGACGTTGCCCTTGAGGAGGAAGGCATGCTCAACCCGGCTCGGCCGGACACCGTCACCACGACGATTGCACACTCCGCCGACCTCGCATTCCAACAGCTCCGAAGCGGCGGCAGCCGTGCGCACCAACGCCGACCTCGACGGCGAACGGGCGCAAAGGCCGGCCGCGACCACGAAGCACCATCGGGAGACGGCTCCCACTTCACCGCCCGAGCCGGGCGGGCACGAGGCATGGCCCGTGGACGCTTGAGGCGGATCCTCGAGGACGACGACGGTCCACCGCTCTTCACGCTGGCAGGCCGCCGGCGGGCGGCGGCTTCGCTCCAACAGCTACCACCTCGACGACACCTGGGCCGAGTGGAGAACTCGCCGGAAATTCGGGCATTCTTTGGATCATGCGGGGGCTGCAGCAGGCGGAAAGCTCACGATCGCGGCGTCGAGAAGCATCCCCGAGCCACCGCACGATGGACGGTCGTCGAGATCGGGAGCCATCCGTGCACCAGCCCAGCTCGGCACGTTCAGGAGAGCCCGCCGGTGCGAGGAACGCGTCGGACCCGCCTCGAGACGCGGGTCATCCTCAACGCCCGAGCACGGGAGTACAGCCCACGCCGGGGGGCGCCGACCCCGAGGGGGGACAGGGGACGGAGCCTCCCCCCTGTGGGGGGCCACCTGCTCGGGCGGCACATTCTTCGCTCGCCTTTCCCGCGGCGCTTCCGTGCGCCGACCACCATCACCAAGTACTGCGGGGAGACGAACCTCGGGATGTGGCTGGAAGACTACCGCCTCGCGTGCGAGACGGGGGGAGCTGACCACGAGTACTTCATCATACGGAACCTCCCTCTGTATCTAGCTGACTCTGCGTGGACTTGGCTAGAGCACCTCCCTGAGGGGTGCATAAACAGCTGGGCGGACCTCGTCGACATCTTCGTTGGCAACTTCCAGGGCACGTATTCGCGCCCTGGGAACACGTGGGATTTGCGCGCAGCTGCCGCCAGGCGGCGGACGAGTCCCCGCGCGACTACATCAAGCTCTTCTCCAAGCAGTGCACAAGCCTTTCTCATGTCACTGACGCCGACATGATTGGGGCCTTCATCTCTGGCACATCATGCAAGACCTTGGTGCACGAGCTGGGGCGTCGCCCTCCTCGTACCACCAAGGAGCTCCTCGACGTGGCAACCAGCTTCGCGTCAGGACAGGACACGGTGGACGCAATCTTCAACTCCCGTGGTAAGGCCAAGCGAGATGAGGAGGGCGACGACGACCCCTCCGACCGCAAGGGCCAAAGAAGAAGGGCCGTAAAGGGCGTCGGCAAAATGACAGCGAGCTCGTCGCTGCAGTCGACACCAAGGGAAAGAAGAAGGCGCCGGCGAAGCCGCCGACCGACTACTTCGAGAAAAAGCTGGACCAGCCGTGCCCTCATCATGAGGGTGTGGTGAAACACACTCTCCGCGAGTGTCGCCTCATCCCTAAGTTCTTTGGGGTAGAGAAGGGCAAGTCGGAGGCGAAGAGGAAAGCTGGCTCACCCTCCCAAAACAATGATCAGGGAGAAGAGGAGTCGGGATTCCCCCACGTCACCGACTGTCTTATGATCTTCAGAGGACCGGACTACTACGCCACGAGGTGACAGCGCAAGCTCGAGCAGCGCATGGTATGCCAAGTCGAGGCAATCGTGCCCGCGCCGTCCAAGTGGGCGGAACATCCCATCACATTCGACCAGTCCGACCATCCGGAGTACGTACCAAACCCAGGGCGGTACCCCCTCGTCGTCGACCCCATCATCAGCACCAAGCGCCTCACCAAGGTGCTGATGGACGGGGGAAGCGGCCTCAACATCATCTACCAGACCACCATCGACGCCATGGGGGTCAACCGCGCCAAGATCCGCCCTGGAGGGGCACCGTTTCATGGAGTCGTGCCCGGGCAACGCGCCGTGCCGGTCGGGCAGATCGACCTGCCCGTCACGTTCGGGACTCACGTTAACTTTCGACCGAGGTGTTGACATTTCAGGTGGTGAACTTCCCCGGCTCTTACCATGCGGTGTTGGGTCGGCCTTGTTACGCCAAGTTCATGGCCATCCCAAACTACACCTACCTCAAGCTCAAGATGCCGGGCCCCCGCGGGATCATGCTTGTGCACTCGTCGGTGCAGCACGCGTGCACTGCGGCGACCTCGGCAAAGGCGACGTTCGAAGTCGGTGCTGAACTCCCACGAGCCGTACATCATCAACACCCTCGCCGGGCGATGACCAGGACATGCCGGATGTCCCGAAGGCCACCGCGTCATTCACGCTGGCAGGGGACACCAAGCTCGTGCCCTCGACCCCCCGGCAGCTCCGATAGCATGACGGTGCAGATCGGCACCGGGCTCGACCCCAAATAGAAAGACGCGCTCATTGACTTCCTCCGCGAATCGAAGTATTTTTGGCGTCGAGGCCCTCGGATATGCCGGCATTCCGAGGGATGTCGCCGAGCACGCCTTATGGATCAAGCCCGACTCTAAGCCGGTGAAACAACGCTGCGCCCGCTTCGATGAGGTAAAGCATAGAGTAATTGGTGAGGAGATTAAAAAGTTGTTAGCGGTGGGTTCATTAAGGAAGTGTATCATCCGAGTGGTTAGCTAATCCTGTCATTGCCCAAAAGAAAGGCGGGGAAATGGAGAATGTGTGTTGACTATACCGGTCTCAATAAAGCATGCCCTAAGGATCCATTTCCTTTGCCACGCATAGATCAGGTTGTCGACTCCACCTCTGGGTGCGAGACCCTATGCTTCCTTGATGCCTATTCTGGTTATCACCAGATCAAGATGCGTGAATCCGATCAGCACGCAACTTCGTTCATCACCCCGTTCGGTTCGTACTGTTACGTAACCATGCCATTCGGGCTTAAGAACGCGGGTGCAACCTTCCAGCGCTGCATGGTGAAGGTCTTCGGCGAGCTCATCAGAGAGACTGTTGAGGTTTACGTGGACAACATCGTTGTCAAGTCCAAACAGACCGGCAATCTCGTGGCCGATCTAGAGCTAGCCTTCGCTCGGCTCAACAAAAAGCACATCAAACTCAACCCTGAGAAATGCATTTTCGGGGTGCCTAGAGGGATGTTCTTTGGGGTTTATCATTTTGCAACGAGGCATCGAAGCCAACCCCGATAAAATCAAGGCTATCACCAAAATGAAGCCTATTCGGGACCTCAAGGGGTTACAACATATCATGGGGTGCCTCGCCGCACTCAGTCGGTTTATATCACGCCTAGGTGAGCGGGGCCTACCCCTGTACCGACTCCTCAAGAAGGCTGACCAGTTCACATGGACTGATGAAGCTCAAGAGGCGTTAGATAAGCTCAAGGAACTGTTAACCAGTCCCCCGATCCTTACTCCGCCCGCGAAGGAGGAAATTTTGCTTCTCTACATTGCTGCGACCACCCAGGTGGTAAGCACCGCGTTCGTCGTAGAGCGAAGCGAAGAGGGATGCACTCTAAAAGTGCAGCGCCCAGTCTATTTCATTAGCGAAGTCTTGTCCGACACAAAGACACGCTATCCGCAGATCCAAAAGTTGGCATACACCCTCCTCATCACGAAGAGGAAGCTAAAGCACTACTTCGAGGCACACCCCGTCACCGTGGTATCAACTTTTCCTCTGGGAGAGGTCATTCAGAATCCTGAAGCCACGAATCGGATAGCCAAGTGGGCGCTCGAGCTGATGGGTTATGAGATTACCTACGCGGCTCGCACGGCGATCAAGTCGCAGGTTCTAGCCGATTTTGTTGCGGAATGGACCGAAGTCCAGTTACCTCCGGCTCCCATCCAGCACGAATGCTGGAAGCTCCTCTTTGACGGCTCGCTGATGAAAGGCGGTGCCAGAGCCGGCCTTGTATTTATCTCTCCGCTTGGGGTCAGGATGAAGTATGCCTTACGACTTCACTTCAAAGCCTCTAACAACGCCGCGGAATATGAGGCCCTGGTGAATGGCTTGCGCATAGCCAAGGAACTCGGCATAAAACGCCTCGAGGTCCGAGGTGACTCGCAGCTTGTCGTTGATCAGGTCATGAAGGAGTCGAGCTGTCACGATCCCGAAATGGCAGCCTACTGCCAAGAGGTACGCAAGCTCGAAGAGCGCTTCGACGGCCTGGAGCTAAGCCACGTCCTTCGACGGGACAATGAGGAGGCAGACGCTCTGGCTAAAATGGCCTCTAACCGAGATCACGTTCCCAGCGGAATATTCGCCAAAGATCTTGCCCAGCCCTCGGTGAAAGTCAGAGAGAAAGGAGCCGACTCCACCTCCGACCCCGAGGCGGCTCGATCGACCCCGTAGGCAGACCTTGCCTCTTCTGACCCCAGAGCGGTTCGCCCAACCCCTGGGGACGACCCCTCTTCTGAACCTACCGTTTTTGTAGTCACGAGAATGGAGGAGGGTCGACCTCTTTGAACCAGTCCGAGGATATTTGGAGGACACCGTATCTCGACTGTCTCATTCGAGAAGTCTTGCCCGCGGGAAGGACGGAAGCTCGGCGGCTAGCTCGCCAGGCCAAGTCATTCGTCATCATCGACGGTGAGCTATATAAAAAGGGGCACTCGGGTGTCCTTCATCGATGCATCCCCGCTACTCACGGGCGTGCCCTACTGGAGGATATCCACGCAGGCATCTATGGACATCACGCCGCGCCATGGACGATCGTGGCCAAGGCTTATCGTTAAGGTTTCTACTGGCCCACAGCGATGGCAGACGCAACGAAAATCGTCCGGTCCTGCAAGGGATGCCAGTATTATGCCAAACGGACGCATTTGCCGGCGCAAGCCCTGCAAACGATCCCCCTCACATGGCCGTTCGCGGTCTAGGGCCTGGATCTGGTAGGGCCCCTCCTCAAGGCACCTGGGGGCTTCACACACGTTCTGGTTGCAATTGATAAATTCACAAAGTGGATCGAGGCTCGACCCCTCGCCACCATCAAGTCTGACCAGAGTGTGCTATTTTTCACCAACATCATCTATCGCTTCAGCGTACCCAACTCGATCATCACGAACAATGGCACACAGTTCACCGGGAAAAGTTCCTGGAGTTTTGTGATGAGTTCAACATCTGTGTCGACTAGGCATCTGTCGCGCATCCTCGCACTAACGGACAGGTGGAGCAAGCCAACGGCATGATCCTCCAGGGCTTGAAGTCTCGGATCTTCAATCGTCTCAATCAGTATGGCCGGCGATGGCTCACCGAGCTCCCAGCGATGTTGTGGAGCCTGAGAACGACTCCGAGTAGAGCAACAGGGCATACCCCTTTCTACATGGTCTATGGGGGCAGAGGCCGTCCTGCCCACCGACCTAGAATACGGGGCCCCACGGGTCAGGGCTTACATGGAGCCAGTGAATCAGACCTACCTGGAAGATGCCATGGACCAACTCGACGAGGCCCGCGACGTCGCGTTGCTTGACTCTGCTAAATACTTGCAGTCCTTACGCCGGCACCACGCCCGGCGAGTGCGGGGTCGAGTGTTTAACGTCGGAGACCTTGTCTTACGTGTACGACAGGACACCAAGGGGCGTCACAAGCTAACGCCACAATGGGAGGGTCCCTTCACCATTGCCGAGGTTCTCCGACCAGGGGCGTACAAGCTAAAGGATGATAAGGGGCAGATCGTCAAAAACGCCTGGAACATCGAGCAGTTACGTCGCTTCTATCCTTAAGAGCTTATTTTTTCCTCTTCTTTTTTCGATTCGTATTAGGTACTTCGCTATGTACCTGTACCTTTTCTTGTCATCAACGAGTTAAGCATGCTTAATATGGGAATTTTTTGCTATGAAATAATGCCTCGACCCCTGGGGTCGGCGCTTGTCCCTTTGTTATTAAACACTGAAAGGCAATCTGTCTGGCTTTGGATCACGCCTCGGCCCTCTTGCTTAAAGGATCGTGTGAAGGGAAAGAAGTGGTCCTAGCACCCAAAAACATCTTGGCTGCCATGTCAAATGCCCCAGTGGCTAATGACACAGTCAGGTGAGGGTCGGCTAGCCGTGTCTAACCTCAACATGACTTCTGAGTAAAGAGCGTCGTAGCGTAGGAATTAGCCGGCTTACTATATCCCTAGGTTAGGAAAAAGACCTCGAAGGTCAGGAATCGCTGATTTTGGGCGCCCAAGTGAAATAACTTTCCACCGAACGTGGCACGCCACCCGGCGGGTGTCCAAATGTGAAAATGATCTGTTCTTTCTAGAAATATTTTTCATCTAAAAAGGGAATAGTTCGAAATTAAAACAAAGACAAATAAATTACGGTTATTACACATAACTGACAACAAAGTCTTTGGGCATTAAAAAGCCCGCAACCAAAAGCAAGCAAATGTTTTTACTCCCGGCCGAGGAAGCACCGGGTTCACCAAAGCGGTCGGCAAGAGCATCGGTATTTGTTCGCCACGGTAGCGGGGAAAGCCTCGGCGTCGGCCTCCGGAGTCTCCCCGGTACCCCCGACGACGTCCAAAGTTGAAGCTCTCCCCGTAGTGGGAGCGGTGATGGCGAACGCTTCCCGAATCCCGGGTGCGAAGAGCATCGCGCTCCAAATGACCAACTCGGCTGGGGCAGCAGGGATAACCGCGGTGAGGAGCCGTCGGGGCGGGGTCGACGCCAAGGCCGTCGAGGGGCGCTCGGCGGCGGCATGCGGAACTAGCGTTACGCTGCTGCGGCCTGCAAAGTGGGCGTGTGAAGCGTTGCCACCTCCTCGGACACCAGGTGGGCCGCGTTCTCGGCATCCGTCTTCCTGCGCCGCTCGCGCTCTAGCTCGCTTTTGAGAGCGGTGACCTCGTCCCAAAGCTTGTTCCGTTTACCGCGGATGCGGGTCTCAGACGCGCGACGTAGCGTCGTCGCTTGCTGGCAGGGCGCTACGTCTCGAGACAGCTCGTGCTCTCAGTCTGCTCCGTCTGCTTAGGAGCCGATCAGCTTGACTACTCCGCCTCCCGAGCAACTTCCGGACATGGTCGTTGCGGCTGCTCAAGCTCCTCTTGGACGCGCCTCACCTCCGCATCATCCACTTCTTGCCGGCGCAGGAGGTCCATGTACTTTCCCTCCACATCCTCGATGTCGTGGCTGGCGTCCCTCAGACGGGCGCGGAGATCCTGGATCTTCTCCATCGCCTCCTCCCACCGGGGATGCTGCTCGTACAGGAGACGAGACTTCACCCGACCCATATGCAGTGCCGTCTGTCCACATGGCAACATGTGGGTGAGTCACCGATCTTGTCATTCGTAAAGACAGGAAAGAGCGCGAGCTGGGAATACCTGGTAGAGCGATGCTGTTTGCCCCATCCGCGAAATCAGGGCAGCAGCGTTTTGGTTCATGGCTGCCATCGCCACCTCGAAGGAGGAAAGAACCTCCCACTCGGCGTGATCGTCAACCACCAGAGGCTCCAATGATGGATCGCGCGGGTTGGGAAACTTGAGCCGGGGTCCTCCCCAGAAATGGTGAGGAGCCCCGACGCCGCTCGTCATCGTCCCGACGGCGCCGCCTGCGCCTGAAGGTGGAGGCGCGTCGCCCGCGGGTTGCGGAAGAACGGGAGGCGCGGAAGCATCAGGGCCATGCGCCCTGTCCTCCCCGAAGTTGGGAGTGTCGGCCTCCCCCGACGCCGCTTGAGCCACGACGCCCGGGGGCTCGAGCCCTCGGGACCCCTCATCCTGTGAGCCCTGCGTCAGAAGCAGGACTCCTCCGGCCCCCGACGCCGGCGCTGCTGTCCCAGCCAACCCTTCTTGGGAAGGGGTCGCATCGAGCAGGGGAGCAAGACCTCCGCCCGAAGAAGGGGTCCCAGTCACGATACCGCCCGCCTCCTGCTGCTTCCTCAGCACCTTTAGGGGCGCGAGCGTGAGGCACCTAGGAGTCCGGATCCGACTGCGTCAAAAGCATGGGGGGTCACGGTCAAAAAAGCAAAAGTTAGGCGTATCAAATGATAACCAAAAACATACCTCCTGGGTGCGGAGCATGGTATCTTTAAGGCCGGCTCCACTGACGATGATTCTGCGATATCCGGGCAGGGGCGTTTCCCCTTGCCTCGGACATCTTGCCGGGGCACCAGCTCCGAGCCCGCATCGCTCGAAGCGTGGTCTGCTGCCACACCCTCGGCCCCCTCGGCGGTTGATGGAGCCGCAGGAGGAGGGTCGGACCGAGCCGGCCCAACATCCCCTGTGGTAAGGATGTCGACGCCAGTAGGGTCGGAACGAGCCGACTCCTGCCCGCTCGCGGTCGCCACTTGGCTTAGTGGCTCCAGGGTCGCACCCTGGGACCCAATCACGAGTACGGCCCCCATGGTGTGGGCCATCTCGTCCAAACTCTAAGGGTCACGCCCGGCGTATACCCCTTGTCCACCCCACCCTCCTCGCGAGGATGGGATTCCTCAGCGACCCTTTGGCGCTGCTTTCGCCTCCGAGGGAGGGGTCGGCGAAGCCACGGCCGGACCCGCCCGAGCGAACGCCGAGCTCTTCCTCGTGCGAGTCGGTGAGGGAGTCGCCCACGTTCCTCACGGAGACGGTTCTCCGCCGCTTTGCCTTTTTCCTCTCCTTCTCGGCGTGGCGAGCCTCGGAGGCGGCCACGTTCGCCGCCCGCCGAGGCCCGCCGTGGGAGAGGCACCGGGTCTTCCTTCAAAGGGCGTAGTCGGGGGGTGCGATGGAAACGCATCAGAAATGGCTCCCAGAGGAAAGAAAGAAAAAAGCTAAAAACGAAACAATCAAATACTCACGAAGATCACGGCGTCGACGTCCGGCCTCGTCGGGGCTGGCCCGGCACGGTGATTCGTGGGCACCCAGCGTGCCGGGCGGCATTCTTCGGCGCCGCCAACAGACTTCGGAGGCGGCGGGTGGCGGCGGCGGCTGAAAACGGCCCTCCCCGAGCACCATGCACGGGGGTCGAACCCGGCCACCATCCCCCATCGCGGAAGGCGCCCGCGACATCGGCGGTGCCACCGCCGGAGCCGGGCATCCACAATGCCGGCCCCGATCAGGCCGTGGTGCCGCAAAATCCTGATGGCTTTCGTGTGGTGCTCGAGCTTCTCGATCTCCTTCCCGTTCACCCCGCCGCGCCATTTCTGCGGGCGGTCGAGGGAAACAGACGTCGGAGAAATCGGGGGAGCGGCGATGCCTCGAAGTTCTTGAGGTAGAACCACCGGAGTGCCACCCAGCGGTTCGGCGTGGGACGTCTTCACATCCACGTAGAACTTTGCACGCTCCCCGCGGGGAGCGATGCCGGCACACCCCGTGGGGAGGTCAAACTCTGGCACCTCATCCCTCCCCTTCGCCCACCGCTTCACCAACTGCGTGGAGAAGAAGAACTTCCATAGCCCGTAGTGCGGCGGGATCCCCAGGTACCCCTCGCACAGGGCAACGAACACCGCCATATGCAGAATCCCATTGGGATTTAGGTGGTGGAGCTCGACGCCGTAGTGGTGCAGAATCCCGCGCATGAAGTCATGAACAGGGACACCGAGCCCCCGCTCATGAAAAGCCGCGAAGGAGACGATGTATCCCATCGGCGGCTGAGGAAAGTCGTCCTCAAGTGGAAGAATCCACTCCCCCGCCTCCGTCAGGGGCGGCAGAACGCCCTACACCATGAGGCGCTCCATCTCGGGCGCCGTCGAGTCTTTGTGCGGCCACGGGAGCACGCCTTTGCTCGCCATCGAGGTGAGAAATGGGACGCGGGAAGGTGAGAACGCAGGCGGCGACGGCGGCGGCGGCGGAGGAAGCAAGCGCAGGCAGAGAGAAGGCTCGGGGGGCTTTTTTTAAGGCTGCATGAACGGAGATGCACAGTGCGGCTAAGGAAAACCCTCTTCCTCCCCCTCAACGCCTTAAAAGGGGAATAAAACCATCCGTTGCGCTGCTCTCGGGGGACGTGGGCGACGTGCCCCGGCCCACGCGAGGGGCGGATAGCACGAGCACGCCCTCCGAGCGCATTAACTCCGCTCAGAGGGGCGTGTGCCGTCGGCCACAGCGTCTTGATGGTTCTGTCCCGTCCCATCGAGTCCACTGTGGCGCCCGTCCCGGAGCGACCCCTCGGGTAGCCTCGGGTCCCGCGTTGACCACAGAGATGGCGGGACGGCGCGCCTACGAGGCAGGCCTACGGTAAAGGGAGTAATCATGAAGCCAGGGTCGGTTGGAACCGATGTGACGTCTTTGTCTGTTTCTAGACCCTCGGTGAAGAAAACCCTAACCAAAGTGCGGGCGCTATCGCATTCGGGAGAGCAGCAAAAAACCCCAACGAAAAGAGGCACGTTTGATCAATCGCTCCGGCAACTCGAACGCTACCTAGATCAAAGACAACAAGCATGAACTTTGACAGAAGAACAAGAGTGAGCATTCCTTCGCAAGATCACTGGTTACAAAATAAAATGCCTCGTAGGCGAGCCTAAACACAAAAGCCATCTCGGCGGCACTATACAAAAGCCCACGGCGTGGCTACCCTAAGCCTATGACTGTCGCCGGCGCCAACATGGAGAGGATCATGAAGGCGCAGGCGCCCACCGGGTCCGGGCGTCGCCCGGTACGTGTCCTCTAAGAAGACAATGGAGATCAACCCGAGAACATGGATCGTGGAACGTCGCGGCGGAGCCACGCCGACCGAAGACCCCACGGCGCCTCGTGGCGCGTCGTGGATCACCTCCTCCACCGTCACCACCTCCGTGACAAACATCGGGCGGGCGCCCCGTCGGGCGCACTGTGTGCTCGAGGTCCCCGAGGCGCTCGCCCTCGAGGAGCTTGATGTAGCCCCCGAGGTCGACGCTGAGCGGCGGTGCGCTATCGCCCGGCGCGGAGCGCCGCTGGCGGACACCGTGGACGTCACATCGCGACGCTGCCGAGCACGCTCTCCAAGCCTCAGCAAAGTTGGCGCCTGGGGGCCGGACGTGGGCCACGATGGCCTCGGCCGCGGGACGCACGACTGAGGCTCGGCCGTCGGCCCGCCACGCGGCGCTGTCCGAGCTCGTCCGGGTTGGTGCTGCGATCCTCCCGCCCCTCCTCCTCCGCGGGTGAGCTGACGATGACCGCTGGAGACGAGCACGGCTTCGTCCGTGGACTCCGGTCTTGCGCCCGGCCCGGCACCCCGGCGGCCCGCAAAGATCGCCGGCTGCGGGGAGGCGGCGGGGAGCCGGCACGCCTGGAGATCACCCTGCAAGGACAAGCATTCAGCAAGAGATATGGAAAAACCCTCTTCCCTCGCAAAGACTAAGATCAAAAAGTAACCCTCTTCTCCACCACGGGCATCGCACTCACCTAGGAATGCGGCAGCGGCCGTGCGGGGGCTCCTCCGACGAGCCTCCCTCCGCTGGGCGCTTCCCGCGATCCATCTCTCTCTTGCTCTTTCGGCAACGGTCGGCGACTGGAGGAAGAAGGAGAGAAGTACTAAAGGGCTAGAGTGCAGAGTGAGGATGGAGGAGAGGATGCCTGGTGCCGTCCACCACGCCACTCCTTAAATAGATGGCCGACGCCCGTGTGGATCCGAAAAAACGCCTCTTGGCGTTCCACGTCGTCCATTATTGCGATCGATGGCGTCGGCGCTTGGCGTCGTGGAGGAAATCGAACCGCCCGCGTCGAGTGCCCCGAGGTGGCATTAACCTGGGGCCACGAAGCCTCTGGATGTTCTCGTCTTGGGCGTCGAAAAGGGACGGGAGCAAAGACTATAATGCCCTCATGATAAAACGGAGAGTTGCATTTATGCAATACGGTACTGATCTGTCTTCTGTCACCAAAATGCTGCCATGACTACACGCCTATAATTTCTAAGCCTCTGCACGATTGTGCCACTCGCACAGAAGGCTCGGGGGGCTACACCGGCCCAGTGCGCTCAAGCGCACCCACGGGAGGAGAAGAGCCGCGACTATGCATTCTGAGCCTCTGCACGAGTGTACCACTCCTGCAGAAGGCTCGGGGGCTACACCCGGTGGGTGCGCTCGCGCGCACCCACCTGGAGGAAAAATATTCAGAAAGGCCCTCTGTGGTTCCCTTGGCAGGATAAGTCTAGCATGAAGAGGAACACCCAGTTCCACTCCATGCTCGAGGGCTACAGTCGAGGGTCAAAACAACGGCCCTCTAAGGACCGGGATTAAACAACTATCAAAAACAAAAATGCCATGCCAGAGCGAGATGCTCACGGCCCAGCCCACGACGCGAAGCCAAAAGCATTCCTGGCCCAACAACAACAACCAGCTAATGCCCGCGGGATAAAGCCACCGCCAGGGGATCGACCCCCCGGGCGAACTCCGATTCGCCCGACCCCTACCCATCACGGGGGGTCGGAGTCCGACCCTGTCCCAGCAGCCAGAGCCAGGACGCGCCGTGCAGATTCCCTCCAAGACAGGCAACGGCGCCGCATAGTTCCGTAGCGGTCACGGGGATGCACCGTATCCTCTTCGACAGTAGGAGACGAGGCCGCCAAGTAACCCCAGGGTATTTCGTTGCTCCCACGCCTCAGATCTGACAAGTACAGAGCTGATCCCTGTACTGCCCTGGTACATATGGGAGCCCCGTGTATGCATTCCCGTTGGGAGCGCCGGATCCTGTACCACCCCATGACAGTTCGACCCGACCGGTACGGATAAAGGAGTGCCGCTCGTACCGACACCGTGGCCAATGTACCGAACGACGACCGAGCTGAGCCACATTCTGCAAGGCAAACCAGGCGTGTCAGGAATCATGCCTGCACGCCTGGCGACTCCACGGCCGGCTCCCTACAGGCCAACACTTGACCCGAAGTACCCACAGTCAATTAAGCTGCACAACCCCGTTCAGGTATAGCCCTGCCAACCTGAAAGGGCTACAAGGCCAGGAGGAGGGATGATGACGTCTGCTACAGTGCCCGCGGTGCTTTTAGGAATGTCCCAACCCTTGTAGGCCACGCCTCCACGTTCATTACACGCGCATGCCCTTTCCTGTGAGCCTCCCCTTGAACTATAAAAGGGAGGACTTGGGCCCCCCGAGCACGTGTGTCCACCACCCGATTCACACTACACATACGATACAAACCACTACGAGCCTAGATTCACTCCGAGACTTGGGAGCCTCTCCCTCTCTCGACCCCGCTCTCACTGGACGTAGGGTAATTTGCCCGAACCAGTATACATCTACGTGTCCACTTGGGAAACCATCTCGAGGATAAGTGTGCTCTCTTTCGATTACTCGTTGGTGTCCATTCTCGACACCGACATATACATTGTCATATTATGGCCAACATTTGCTATACTACTGTAGTTGTTGTTATAAAATAAATTATAGTAGCTCTCAAATTTTATAAAAAAAAAAAAAAACTTATATAAATAAGCATGTGACAATTTTTCTCTCGGTGCAACGCATGGGCACATTCCTAGTATGTCACATATTTTTCATATGTGCAATAGCTCAAAGGTAAGTGGTCAAAAGTTTTGGCTCTAATAAAATTTAAGACATAATATTATATGTCACATATTTTTCATATGTGCAATAGCTCAAAAGGTAAGTCAACCTCTTTTTTTTTTCATATTTTTTGGCTTATATTCCATTTAATATGCAATTAAAAGCTTACTTTCCATTTTAAATAAACATAGTCACCAAAAATAGAACCTGCAAATTGAAAAAACACCTTTAGTCCTAGGTTGATCAAACAACCGGGATAAAAAGGGATCTGCATTTTGGCGCGCAAAAATTTCACTTTAGTCCTAGTACCAATTTCTAACCGGGACTAAAGGTTTAGGCTTTAGTCCCGGTGTAGATCAGCAACCGGGAGCAGTATCATTTTTTTTCCTATGGAGCTGGCGCATAGGTTGGAAAGGTCAGTTTGGTGCTTCCCTCTGATTATAAATGGCAGGGTGATGTATCAAACATATTATTATCTATTGCTCAATTGCATTTGATATTCCTCAGGCATCAGGGAGAATTCTAGATTAAGATTAATTAGTAGTAATTATTGGTTTCCTCATGTAGGCCAGATTTTCCATGATTCACCAAAGATGATGAGCACATTGGCGGATGACAGTGTGACTGAACATGGTCAGTACATTCAAATAACTTATTGTTTCAGTCATTTCCTGTCTTAGATTGTTAACTTTGTCCAACTGAGAATATCTATGTACAACCGGATGGTATTCACCTTATCTATGCCATTTTTAGGAGATAGGAATCTTATTCACAAGATTTTGCTTGGTTGAACTTCAGAGCCATATGCTTTTTTCTGCATGTACGTCTCTATTGAATGTGACCTAGAGATCACTTCTGTAATGCTTTCTTCTGACTCAACATTTTACTAAAACAAGAGCAACTCAATATGATCAATAACTGAAGAATTAATTAATTGCAAAGTGAGATAAGGTAATACCCAATGTTACAACTCCAATGTGTGTTGGAGAGGAGCAAAAGAAATGTGGATAAGTAGTCGGTGGTCATTTACATTGTGGATAAAGAAAACAGGTTAAGAGCTAATCCTTTTATGCTGTTTGAGTTATTTTTTGTTATAGTTTCCTACTACCATTGAAGTCAAATCAGTTTGTGATGTATATATTGACGTTTCTTCCTTTACAAATGCAGTGCAAAAAATCAGTTTGGATTTCATCTCACAGGGCAAAAGGAGTAGCCATAATGACAGGACCGCTACAACAAGAATTATATTTTTTTGCTTGGTTTACTGGTACCTTCTGTGTATGCGTTGCCAATTTATTAGAGATGGAGTACCTGTGTAGACATTCTCCTATTGGTAAAGAACAAGGTATTTCACTTTGACTACATATGTTTCCTATGTTTGATGATGCATTAGCAATCTGGCATGGATCAATCTGACTTATTGCTTTGTTTTTCACTCTCTGGCTTGGAGGTACACATGCACACAATATAAATGAATCTTATTTCTTTTGATCGTAGCTTTTGCCACGATGTCTGCTCAGTTCATCAGAAGTATGTGTTTTTGTTCAGGTTTTGAACTTTCCCATGTCTTATTTTAGTTCTGGACATTCAGACATTGTCATATCCAGCATGGAAACAAGAGGATGTCCAACCACAGATTGCATCATGCTTACTCCAAAATTCTAAACAATCCTCACATCAGCAACATAGATTTATAGCAGGAATAATCAACTGAGATAGGTTTGGGTTTCGATGGAGATTTTCTTTTCTGTTGGTTTCTGACTTCTAGGAGGAGAGGGAAGAACAAGTCAACAAGGTCTAGGGTACACGTGTGCTTCGATGGCAAGTGGCCAGGCTGAGGCTTGGGGTCGATTGATTTCCAAATATTTGAGATTTGTTATTGAACTCTTGAATCAGTAGAAATGATATGTTTAGCTAATGGAAGTTCAATTTTCCCTAAAAATGAATTTCTGAACCGGGTTGGTTAATTTATATTTGTTCATGCCACATTTATATATTTTATTACTGCCAATCAATGATTCAGTTTTCAGTTCTACGTGTGGCAGGTTTAAGTTTTCAAAGACTTGGCCGCTTGGTAATGATCAATGTTAACTGATAATACTAGCTTTACAGAATTGATATTTGTTTGTACTTTTGCCATTTGTAGTGCCAAAAGAAATAAATACATTATACAACTGTATTGTGTACCATCATAGATCATAGTCACTGAATAGTTTGCTTGACTGTCACATTCATGAGACAAAAATACTTAACATGTACTGTAATTGGTTTTGGCAGGCTGCAAACTTCCTGGACATCAAGGGGCCTGCTTGACCTGACCTGCCTGAGCGTCATGGACATGATGAAAGGGGAAGACTCCAGAGGACATCCACAAATAATTCAACATCAAGAACAACTTCATAGTTGAGAAAAGGAGGAAATGATGAGGGAGTACCTGTGGGCCTTTCGATGAGTCTGAGGCTCTAATAACAGCAATATCCTATAACCAGGCTAGAGGAGGGGGGTGCTTGCTCTGGATGTTAAGTTTGGAGCAGGTATATACTGTCTTGGGTTTGACAAATCGCTTAGTACACTACTACAGAACTGGGCTATAGTCCCGGTGCTCAAGGGCCTTTTAGTCCCGGCTGCGGAGCCGGGACTAAGGTTTCGGGACTAAATGTCCCACCTTTAGTCCCGGTTCCTGCCCGGGACTAAAGGTCCATTTTAGTCCCGGTTGGTAACACCAACCGGGACTAAAGGGTGTGCCAGGGTGCGCCACCTGGCCGCCCCTTTTAGTCCCGGTTGGTGTTACCAACCGGGACTAAAGAGTTTTTTCTTTTTTCTTTTCTTTTTCCTTTTCTTTTTCCTTTTCTTTTCTTTTGGTTTTCCCTTTCTGGTTTACAATTGTATTATTATTATTTTCGAATGCGTATTGCTCGCTGCTTGTTTATGTAGACGCGCACCTATAATTTATAATTTAGATCATTACATATAAATAAATTACATAACACTATTTATATATTATACATATCTATAGATCTATGATATAAAAAATTTATATGTCTCCGTCACGGATAAAGTATTTACAACTTAATTGTTCTCCGCCACTCAAGCATCATACAAATGATCATCTTGGTTTGGTTTGAGTGGCTCGTCGTGGTTGAAGAAGTACTGCCGGGCGTGATTTAGGACTTGGTCGTTAAGAAATCCTCGCGATTGTCTCCCTCGAATTCCTTTTAGGCGGACTTCAGTCAACACCTTCTCCCTCAACCACGTCTCCTATAGTAATCATTAAGGAAAAAGTTTTAGGTATGTATAAGATTTATTAAATAGCAACAAATAATTGAAATGAACTTATTATATATACATGTTACATACTTTTGCGTGCTCAAGATTTGATCTTTTTTTCATAGACATTTAGAAATTCGCAGACATAGTATCCGCATAAATTTTTGCCCCTGTGGCTGCCGTGAGAATCCAATCGATGTAGGATAGGCTTCGAAAGTGGCGCTTTTAAATCTGACGGTGTTTACGCACGAACCAAGCCCAAACCCTAGCAATAAAACGATCATTATTAATTATCTATTACAGAGTTAAAGAGCTGAAAGTAATATTTAGAGATCGGAGTTACCCTTAGATAATATCTATCATTCCTTGGTAATCTTCCAGTGGTTTTCTCAATGAGTCATAGATTATCAAATGAGATTGCCAAAGATCAATCACAATTAGTATTCAATGAAAGCTGCATTTGTGTGTAGGCAAAATAATTATTTATCTTCACACCGATCTCATCAATTGGGTTAATAGAATGTACGTACACACGATAATGATACTTACTTAAAGTTATAGGGAAAGAGTATATATCTTTTATCCTTTTGATTGATCAAGTACCTCCGTAGATTTCTCTCCGTTTGAACTCTCCATATGGCATACGGAGTCTTGGGGTCTTTGAATACAACATAAGGATCTACAAATCCAACCTCCTTGTCATTTCTAGCTCGAGGTCCCTCATCATGTTTCTGCATATGTATAGCCGGTTTTTACGTAATTAGTTATACATATACATGATAAGTTTCTGATGACATTATTAAAAGAAAGAATCACTTACGCATGACGAAGCGGTGATTAGAGCTTTGTCCAGAAGCGTCCATGTGGCATAGCTGGTGTAGCTCATTAAATTGAACATAAATAACATCATCACCACGGAAGTAATGATGGTTTCTAATTCAGACGCAAATATAGTCATCTGCTCTTACGCCACACGCATCGAGGTACCACTTGTTTAGCAAGTACATCTGCGTGCCAAGTTTCTTGAGGGGCCGGGGTTGCAACAGACTCTTGCCATATTCATATGTCTTCGATAATGATCAAAGAATTTTTTTGCACTTTCAATTGCTGCCCCAAAGCTATCATTTGGGATAAGGTAAGACCGGTGTCCTCAAAAAAGTTTCAAGATCCTCATAGTGCAAATTTGGAGGTATCTGGCTGGTCTAGCGTCGATGTTTGAACCATATTCATTTCCAATAACTAGCGGGGGGCACCGATTGCTTTGATTGTTCCCCGAGCTGTGCTACACCCTTTGCGTGCTCTTTTCTCTTTCTTCTCTTCTTCTAGGGATTTGGTTAGAGTGCGATCATAGTCAGATAAAGATGAAGATTCTTTCTGAGCTGCACGCCTCTTTTTTTGTTGAGCCTCAACCCTTTACCGTAGATGTTCTGGCTTTAGTAAGAGGTAGGGCTTCTCAGGGTTTCGCTTGGATTCTCTTTCATCCTGAAGTCTCTTGAAGAAACTGTCCACATTTGACTTTACCGAAGCTTCTATTTCTGCAGCAGTCTTCTCGTAGGACAGCTTCTTAGGAATGACGGGTTGTTTCTTTTCAGAGGCTTTCTTTTTTGGCGGCGGGGCGGCCGACACATTTGATCGCGTGGCCGGCCTCTTCTTCAATGGTGGGTCCACCGGTTTTGGCGATGGAGCCACGTGTGGAGGCGATGGAGCGGCCGGTGAGGGGATTGGAGCCCGACGTGGAGGCGAAGGGGCAACCGGTGTCGGCGTTGGAGCCCGAGGAGGCGGCGTTTGAGCCCGAGGAGGCGGCGTTGGAGCCCGAGGTAGCAGGGTTGGAGCCTGAGGTGGTGGTGTTGCAGCCCGAGGCGTGCAAGCCGTGTCTTGCACTGCCTCGTCATCACCCGCAGCACTATGACATGTTGGTGACCACCTGTGAAACCAAAGAGGTATATGAGTAAACCGCTAACTAAGGGAATGCAAAATAAAGTTAGTCATTAAATGTATCGTCAAGTTTCATCCGCACCTAGGGTTCGGTTCATGACGAGGAGGTGGTGGTAGACTACTAGGTGATGCCCCAGGAATAATGATGTAGCGCTTGCGCCAACAAATAAAAGCCTTCTCTGCTTGTCCTAGAGTCTTCTCTCCATCACCTCCTTCTATCTCAAGCTGCGTATTTTCGAAGCCTTTGACAACTCTATCCACCGAGACACTAGCATATCCAGCTGGAACTATCGCCCCATGGATTCTTAGTGTCTTCGTAGGGTCGATATGAGTTACAACACCGATAGCAACCATGACTGTGGCAGCCCCCTGTGGAATATGCAGCTCACATGTTGTCTTAGCTTCAGTGACGTCATCCACCGGAAAGCGCAGCCCCGCGTCGTCTTGAATAGTTGGCACCTCCGTGGAAGCGCAACTGCTTTTCAACTGACCGGGGGGGCTAATGTTGACTCCAGGCTCTGATGTAGTTTGCCTTTGCATAGAACTTACTGCTTCCTGCACTTGCCTTTTGATTTCCTCGTTCATTCTCTCTTCAAGTGCTTTCTCTCGTTGTATCGCTTCACGAGCCGCTGCTTGTGACTCCATCACCATTGCCTCCAACCTACGCAATCGCTCTGCCTCCTCTTCCTTCTTTCTTTGGCGGCTTCTATAAGTGGGTCTATCTTGAGGGAAGCCATGCTCCCACGATATCTCCCCATAGCCTCTTGTTCGCCCACCGTGTTCAGCAGTCTCCAGGGCGTATGTCAGCTCATCCTTTTCTCTTTTTGGCTGCCAGGCGCCACTTTCAACTAATCCTCGGGCATAGGCCATTCTCTATCCCACTCTCTGCAGCTTCTCGCCGTACACTACCTTTCCGGTCTCTAGGTCGAGGGTTCCCCCATGACTGAAGAACCAATACTTGGCACGCTCAGGCCGGTGCAGTGATTCTGGTTCCATCCCCTTGTCAACAATCTCCTGTTCCAGCTTCTGCCACATGGGAATAGCAGTCCGGTAGCCACCCGAACCCAAGTGATGGTGGTATTGCTTATGTCTAGCATTTTCCTCGATTACGGATCATCCGTGCTCGACCCTCATATCGAAGTTCTTGAACCGCATTGAACTCATCCCAAAAAGGCCTTAACTTGACGTAGGCCTTGTTGGTGAAATCCGTGTCCGGTTATTTGCAACAAAAGTCTTGTGCGTTTCTTCTTCCAAGCCCGAAATTGTTTGGCCATCTTCTCGCATAGCCCAAATTTGAACCTTCTCCTTCAAAGTTTCATCCTGTGTATCGAGCGTGAAATGTTGAAGGATATCTAGCCAAAGCAATTCCTTGTCACGATCCGAGACAAAACTAATATTAGGGTCATCTTTCCGTTGCCTCCATTCTCGAAAGCACCGATCGGGAGCCTGTCCCCTTACAAGGTACCCACAAAGGCGCAACAAATTTCTTTGAATGTTCCCCAAGTACTTGGCCTATACCCTCGTCAAATTCCGGCAGAATGTACCGACCCTCCAATGGCTTCTTCGGACCTCGCACTTTTCTACTACTCCCCGGTAGTTGTCGCCGATCCAGAGGGCTACACAAACAAGTATAAACATATTAATACAAAAGCCATTCTTTTTAATTTCATGTATATACATATAGACTAGATTGTAGATAGACCTCATCAGGATTGTCTCCCACAAGTTCTTCATAATCAGCGGAAATCGACTCCCATCATCTATTTGTTCATTTTCATCACCTTGGACTTGGGGATTTTGGTTGCCGCCATTTGTTGATTATTATGTCCATCATTGCCTCATCCATGTTATCATTCGGATTGGCCATTTCTGCAAAAGTTGTTAATTATAAGATGTTAGAATTCAATTTGTCATGTAGCGTAAATAAAAGTACCATTAATAAAGTTACTTGACATAAAGTTACATAATAAAGTCATATGACATGAGAAAGTTAATAAAGTTAAATAAAAGTACCATTAATAAAGTTACTTGACATAAAGTTACATAATAAAGTCATATCACATGAGAAAGTTAATAAAGTTAAATAAAAGTACCATTAATAAAGTTACTTGACATAAAGTTACATAATAAAGTCATATGACATGAGAAAGTTAATAAAGTAAAATAAAATTACCATTAATAAAGTTATTTTTACATAAAGTTACATAATAAAGTCACATGACATGAGAAAGTTAATAAAGTAAAATAAAAGTACCATTAATAAAGTTACTTGACATAAAGTTACATAATAAAGTCATATGACATGAGAAAGTTAATAAAGTTAAATAAAAGTACCATTAATAAAGTTACTTGACATAAAGTTACATAATAAAGTCATACCATTAATAAAGTTACTTGACATAAAGTTACTATTAATAAAATTAATTATATTATAAGTTATACTAATAATGTGGTGTCAAATTACTAAACATAATTACATTATAAGTTACTATTAATAAAGTTAATTATATTATAAGTTATACTAATATTGTGGTGTCAAGTTACTAAACATAATTACATTATAAGTTACCATTAATAAAGTTAATTATATTATTCGCAGCTAATAATGTGGTGTCAAGTTACTAAACATAATGCGTCGGGGTCGTTAGGACGTCGGGGCCGGTTAATCGCTAGGTCGTATTGGGCCGCCGCTAGGTCGTATTCCATTCGGGGGGTCGTGCCTTGGTTTGATTCGGGTCGCCGCTAGGCCGCCGCTAGGGTGTATCTTCGCTCGTCCGGTCGTTAGGACGCCGTTAGGGGTTTCGAATAAAACGAATTGTGATATACGCCGTTCGCCGAGTGTACGTGCATGGAGATGCTCTCGGCCGATGGCCGCCACAACACACATACAAAGGATCATCCTCGGCTCGATGGCCGACGCCAAGACACCACAAACGCGATCGACTCGATGGCCGACGCAAGCACAACACGTAACAACACATTATGTCTCGCGCGTGCCGGGCGCCACCGCCAACCAGAGAAGAACGTGGCGGCGCGGCTTCCCTCGCTCTGGCCGGAGAAGACGACGACGCAGCGGCGCGGCTCCCTCGCTCCGCCGGTGAAGAAAGCAAAGAAGCGTGGGCGGTTCACCGCAGCGGGCCGGGCTGGCAGGCGGGCGGCGCTGCCCCCCGCTGGCCGAGACGAAGAGCGTGCGGCGGCTCGGGCCGGGAGACGACGTGAGGACGGCCCCGGTGGCGCGCGCGAGTAGTGCCGGGCGGCGCGGGCGTGAGGACGGCGTGAGGACGGCTCGGCGGGCGCTGCTCCCTCGGGCGGCGGGGGCCGGGGACGGAGTGGACGAGACGACGGGGGAGCGGCGGCGGCTAGGCAAACGCCGATCCGTGGAGTCTCAAGGGAGGAAGACAATGTGGGCTTATATACCTCGACAACTTTTAGTCGGTGCCAACCACCAACCGGGGACTAAAGGACTTTTAGTCCCGGTGCGTAATACACACCGGGACTAAAAAGTCTAACCTTTAGTCCCGGTTGGTGGTTGGCACCGGGACTAAAGGTATCTTTAGTCCCGGTTTGTGTCGCAGGGACTAAAGGTTTTTCTGGGCCAACAGCTTTGAGATTACAATTTCTTATTTATTTATGCTTACATAATAATTAGTTTAATTTGTTAATTGCATAGTAAATAAAATATTAGGTATTAATTTGTAAAAAAAAAAAAATTACAGTTCCATTTCTTTTTATCTAATTGTTTTCATAATAAATTTGAAAACATAAAATCTTTTCCATCCCTTATAATAGCAAACTTAAATATTAAAAAATAATTAGTATTTTGTTAATGTAAAAATATATTACTTAATTTAAATATCTTAAAGTAGATGTTTTTGATAGAAAATTTATTTGTGCATTATTTAAACGTAAATTTTATTTATTTATCATTATTTATCTCTAAAATCGTGATATACGTGATATTGACCATTACATCGGATTATTTTGTAAAGATTTTTTCTTTTCTTATTTATTTATGCTTATAATAATTAGATTAATTTTGTTAATTGTATAGTACATAAAATATTAGATATTAATTTGTTAAAAAATAACAGTTCCATTTCTTTTTTGTCTAATTGCTTTCATAATAAATTTGAGAACATAAAATCTTTCCATCCCTTATAATTGCAAACTTAAATATAAAATCTTTTGCATCCCACATGTCATGTCAATATTTGAAATGATATAAATTAAGAACAACTAATATAAACATCTTATGTTACAATTGTCACATACACATACTCTAATACACTTTATTTATTAAGCGGGCACAAGAGTGATCTTCTTTTTTTGACGTATGTTCCTTGGTCATGATCTTGACGTAACCATGGAGTGTCCTCAAAGCATTTATCATGATGCTCGGATCTTTGGTCACATTGAAAGGCGTGATTCGGTCATCCCTTTCATAATCTTTCGAAATATCCGACTTGTCCTCAATTCCCACAATGTTTCTTTTTCCCCGAGAGAACTATATGGCGTTTTTGGCTCATTCGTTGATTTGTTGTCATTTTTCCCTCTCTTTTGTTTTGTAGACATGTCTTTTACATAGAACACCCGATTCACATCAGCAGCAAGGACGAATGGTTCACCTTTGTAACCAACATTGTTGAGGTCCACCGTTGTCATTCCATAGTCTTTGTCAATTGTTACCCCGCCTCCGGTATTCTTGACCCATTGGCACCGGAATAAAGGGACTTTAAAATTAGGTGCGTAGTCTAGTTCCCAAATCTCCTCGATGCGGCCATAATATGTTTGTCTGTTTCCATTCGGGTCGGTGGTGTCTACGCGAACCCCACTGTTTTGGTTCGTGCTTTTTTATCTTGGCCTAGGGTGTAAAATGTATTTCCATTTATCTCGCACCCTTTGAACGTGAGGATGTGCCATGATGGTTGCCTAGCCAACAAATACAGTTGCTCATCAACGGGTCATCACCCCCGACATTCTTTTCGTAACCAATCACTGAAAGTGTCCATGTGCTGACGCATAAGCCAAGCTTCATTCTTCTCTGGGAACTGGGATCGTAGAAAGCCTTTGTGTTTCTTAACATACGGCTCTACCACGGATGAGTTTTGAAGAAGCGTGTAGTGTGCTTTATTGAAATAATCGCCCCCCCGCATCGATGTATGTGTTCTTTCCTATCGTTCCCTTTCCGCCGCCTCCCCTCGTGTCGTGATTCAGAACACCAATTGGGTCAAGTTCAGGGAATGAATTCAACACGTAACTCAATGACCTCCTCTGTCCCATAGCCCTCTGTGATGCTTCCTTCTGGCCGAGCACGCTGGTGAACATATTTCTTTAGGACTCCCATAAACCTCTCGAAGGGAAACATATTATGCAGAACACGGGACCAAGAATATTGATCTCCTTGACCGATGAACTAGGAGGTGTGTCATGATATCAAAGAAGGATGGAGGGAACACTAACTCAAAGTCGACAAGACATTGAACCACATCATTCTCAGAGCAGCAAGTTCCAAAGTGGATTGATTGCCTTCTCGAGAAATTGCATTGAGGAATGCACATAGCTTAACGGTGGCCGACGCACATGTGGAGGTAGAATTCCTCTTAATGCAATGGAAGCAATTGCGTCATAAGCACATGGCAGTCATGCGACTTTAAGTTCAGAAATTTCTTCTCGGGCACATTTATTATACCTTTTATATTAGAGGAGAATCCAGATGGAACCTTCATGCTGCTTAAGCATTCAAACATGATTTCTTTCTCTTCATTGCTAAGAGTGTAGCTAGCAGGTCTTAAATATTGGCGTCCATCATCTGTCTTCTCCGGATGCAAAGGTTGTCTCGCTTCTTCCATGCGCTGCAAGTCTTGTCGTGCTTCAAGTGAATCCTTAGGCTTCCCATACACACCCATGAATCCTAGAAGGTTCACACAAAGATTCTTTGTCAGGTGCATGACGTCGATCGCATTACGGACCTCTAGGACTTGCCAATAGGGTAGCTCTCAAAATATTGATTTCTTCTTCCACATGGGTGCATGACCCGCTGCATCTTTTGGAACTGGTTGGCTGCCCTGTCTCTTACCAAAAACTACTTTCACATCCTTAACCATCTCAAATACATCTTCTCCGGTTCTGTTGCGAGGCTTGCATCGGTGGTCTGCGCTTTTTACCTTTAAAATGCTTGCCTTTCTTTTCTAACCGGGTGATTCATAGAAAGAAATCGACGATACCCAAGGTACAATTTTTTCTGTATTTTTTCAAATATATACTATCAAGGTCATCAAAACAGTGTGCATGCTTATATCCCTTGTTTGACTGCCTCGAAAAGATTACTTAGAGCAGCCAATCATTGATTGTCACAAACAAAAGTGCTCGCAGGTCGAAGTGTTGTTCCTGTTTGTACTCATCCCACACACGAACACTGTTTCACTCCATAAAAGTAGGAGTTCTTCAATTAATGGCCTTAGATAGACATCAATGTCATTGCCCGGGTTGCTTCGGGCCTTGGATGAGCACCGGCATCATAATGAACTTTCGCTTCATGCATAACCATGGAGGAAGGTTGTAGATACATAGTGTAACAGGCCAAGTGCTATGACTGCTCTCCGCTCACCAAAAGGATTCATACCGTTCGTATTTAAAAGCGAACCTCAAGTTTCTTTGCGTCTTTTGCAAACTCGGAAATTTCCTATCTATTGCTCTCCACTGAGACCCATCAGCAGGATGTCTCAACATGTTGTCTACCTTAAGGTCTTCTTTGTGCCACCGCAACAACTTTGCATGGTCCTTGTTTTACGAAAAGACGTTTCAGACGAGGTATTATAGGAGCATACCACATAATCTTTTACAGGAATTTTCTTCATAGAACGTTCTTCCCCCTCAACATCGCCGGGGTCATCTCGCCTCGATCTTATACCGTGATGCTTTACATAGGGACATTCATCTAAATTCTCGTAGTCCTTGACACGATGCACAGGATGCAGTCGTTAGGACATGCATGTATCTTTCCGGATTTCTAATCCCAAAGGACAGACGACCTGTTTTGCTTCAGACGTAGTGGTGGGCAATTCATTAGGGTTCGGAAGCATCTTTTTTGGATCTTCGATGCTTGTCCAAATGCCTTATCGGATACACCATTCTGTGCCTTCCATTTCAACAACTCCGGTGTTGTACCCAATTTTTTTTGTCCATCTTGGGCGGATGGGTATAGTAATTTCTTATGATCTTCTAGCATGCGGTCAAACTTTGCCTTCTCTTTTTCACTTTCGCATTCTTTACATTGCATCACGAATGGCATCACCAAGAGCATCACCTTCACCGGGGAGCACCTCCCTCTTCTTCAGCTTCTCCCATTCTTTGTATCATCGAAGCCACCGAATTGAGCAATAATGTCGTCAGGCTCCAGTTGTTCTTGTTCTTCTTCACATTCTTCCATCATTATCCCGGTTTCTCCATGCTTGGTCCAACAAATATAGTTTGACATGAAACCCGACTTCAACAAATGTGAGTGAATATTTCTAGAGCTAGAATATTCCTTCAAATTCTGACACAAAGCACATGGGCAACGTATGAATCCATCCCGCTTGTTTTTCCTCGGCCACTCTTAAGAAATAATGCACACCATCAATGAATTCTTTTGAGCGGCGATCGGCATTGTACATCCAACCACGTGTCATTATGCGCATTGCAACATAAAATATAATAAGTTTCTAATTTTTACTACAGAAATAAAAGTAACAAATAACCTAAAATTCTCTATTTCTAATTTTTCTCAACAAGCAAAATAAAAAAAAAACACCAAAGTTCTCTATTTCTCTAAATAATCAAGAAATTTGGTAGGCATACTAGTTATAATTAACTAATTAACCCGGTCACAAATTACAAATTAATGTATGATAAGTTTCTAATTTTTTATAAAGAAATGAAATTAATAAATAACCTAAAATTCTCTATTTCTTCATTTTCTAAACAAGCAAAATTAAAAAACACCAAAGTTAGCTATTTCTCTAAATAATCAAGAAATTTGGTAGGCATACTAGTTATAATTAACTAATTAACCCGGTCACAAATTGCAAATTAAAGTATTATAACCTAAAATTCTCTATTTCTATTTTTTCTAAACAAGCAAAACTAAAAAAACACTAAAGTTATTTATTTTTCTAACTAATCATGAAATGTGGCATGCATACTAGTTTAAATTAACTAATAAACCCGATCACAAATTCCAAAAAAATAAAGTATTCAAGTAACTAACTAACACATAATCTAAAATTCTCCAATCTTATTTTTTCTAAACAAATTTTATATTCATACTTAGTTATAATTTTTAGTGTCTTAATTGTATTTATCTACATTAAAATATTTAAACGATGAAGTGATTGGAGTTTAAAATAGTGTAGAAATCAAAAAATAAAAAACCACATGTATAACACCACAAAATGAGATAACCTGCAGCTAAAACTTGAGAAGATGAAGTTAGTAACCTCTAAACAAGTAAATGACGGCGTAGAAGTGATGAAATGAATCAATAGCCGGAGATGTGAGCACAAATCAATCAAGAACACATGAAGAACATGAAGAACAAAGAAGAAAGTGAGCTCGGGCAGCTCGGCCGGGGAGGAAGAAGGATTCAAATATGGGGGAAGGATTTAATCCCGGTCCCTAACACCAACCGGGACTAAAGTCCCATCTTTAGTCCCGGCTGGTGTCACTGCATCGAGGACAAAACCTTTAGTCCCGGCTGGTGTCACGGCATCGAGACTAAAGATGGACCTTTAGTCCCGGTTGGTAACACCAACCGGGACTAAAAGTCCCCCCCCCTGCAGTTGCTCGACACCATACCCGTTATTTGGGGACTTTTAGTCCCGGTTGGTGTTACCAACCGGGACTAAAGGTACTTTTAGTCCCGGCGCCATTTTTTCGGGAGCTATTGCTCATTTTGCCCAAGTGACCAAAGGCCTGTTCTGTAGTAGTGGTAGAAGGTGTACGTTGGTTTTAGTTGGTCGTGAGTGAACTGTTTTGCTACTCTGATGGTAATTTTGAGCCAAAATTCAGAGATTGGTTAAGCAAAAGATGTGGATGCATAAATGGTTTGCTGGGTTGTTTCATGTGTGAGTTATTTCAACCGCTTCTATTTTTCTATGTTATCTACTTCCATATATTTTAATTAGTGTACAATTCATGAATTATTAGCAGCGTACAATTCGTATGTTAGCAGCGCACAATTCGTATACTGAATAACTAAATTAAAGTGAAAATAAACTATAAAGAAAAAGAAAATGAAAATAGAAAAAATGGCAACACTTTTAGTCCCAGTTTGGAAAGCCAACTGGGAATAAAAGAAGCCGGGCCGAGGCAAGGCTCGGCGCACCTTTTAGTCCCAGTTGAATTTCTAAACCGGGACTAAAGGTATACTTTAATCCCGGTTGCCACAACTGGGACTAAAGGGGGACCTTTAGTCCCGGATTGGCAATCCCAGTTGGGCAACCGGGACTAAAAGGGGGTTGCCAACCGGGATTAAATCCCGTTTCTGTAGTAGTGATTGTCAAATGGGCTATGAGCATCTTCAACAGTTTGTTGTCTGACTTTTCTATCATTTATTCTGAAAAACATAATTTTATTTCACCCTCAGGATTCTTGATGCAAGTTTACTGGAGAGGGAAGTTTTCAGATTTAGGATCAGTTAATTAGTGAAAGGTGCAGGGTCCTCAAGGCAAAAGTGTTTTTTCCCTTTTATCTTTCCCGCGTATGTGGGAACCATTTAGATTTTGGTAAATAAATTATACTAGACTCACGGAGGTGAGATCCTTTTTCCTCTCCATATTATTTTGGGAGTTTGCAAACAATATGATTTAAGAAAAGCAAACTCTTAGAGATGCTCTGAGAAAGGACAAATTACACGGGCCTTAGCAGATGCGCTCTTAGCAGGCCTTGAGGTCACTGGGCCGCCACTGGGCCTCTCTCCAAATTACGGGCCGTGCTGTGCCAGCCCACGTGCCTAGGATGCGGCCCAGGCATGGCCCTGTACACCGGGCCAGGCCGGCATGGGCCCGTAGAACACCGGACCGGGGTCGTGCTCATGCCAGGCTAAAAAATCGTGCTTCGTATTGGGCCGTCGTGCTCCGGGCAGCATGCTCATATATACTGACATCCTCTCCATCTATTACGAGTCTAGCAAAGCCCACACTGCCACCCAACTTCTGTCTTGTTGCTCCGCTTGCAGCGCCAGAGGCCGTGGTATTGCGTTGCCCACAGAGATCACTTGAGCTTCTCTCTTGTCGTTGTGTTGATTTTGCAGTCGGTGGTGTTCCTCCATGAAGAGCAACTCGCCGATATGAACAGTCCTATTGAATTAAATTTAAAGTTTAGCCATATACAAACAACCTCGTGGTGTAAACTCTGAAGTTTATTAAGCCAAAGCCAACTCTACTTTAGACTATGGGATTCACACAGAACCAACCTCTGGAAATAGTATGAAGCTTAATAAGTTCCAAAAGAAAATTAAATGGAAACAGTGTTCCTAAACAAAAACACATGTCTTGGTCCTGTAAGCAGCACGCTAAAGTTTTGCCGGTAAATGAAGGCGTGATCTCCATGTGTCGGTGTCGGGGCTCCAAGGGACGGCTGCCAACAACGCGTTCCTCCTCATGTCGACCTGGATCATCCATGGGTCTTCCTCTTCCCTGGAGACCTTGAAGCAGACGACGTCGGGGTTGTCCAAGCTGACGACAGGGGACTGTAGGTGCCCGCGCGGGACACCCTCGAACCCCGGCATCGCCCAGAGCTCCTCGCAGTCGAGCACGCCGTCCTTCACCCACGTCAGCGGGCGCGCGCGCATGAGGTCCTCCCGAAGCGACCACAGCAGCAGCGGGGTTTGATGGCGACGAACCTCACTGCGCCAGGGCCAGCAGCGCCCATGCCCTCGGAATCACTCAGAGGCGGCAGGTCATTTGTGTAGTACTTTGGATCATAGGGAGTAGATGGCAGAGGTACATGCCTGAGCCTGGGGCTCCCCTCTTCCGCCACCATGTCGCACAGGATAAAGCTTGGTGCTCGTGCATTTGTGACCCAGCACAGGAATCGATCGCCGACAGGGACGGCCATGCTGGTGCCCGTCAACCATCCCACGAGCTGATCGCTGTCTTCGTGGACGACGGGCACTGAGCGCTTGAGCTCCCACTGATTGCTCCCAAAATGGAGGACACAGAGGTGCGCCTTGTCCTCGTGCTCAAACCTCCCGAGGTCAAACTGAGCCACCACAATGTTGTCCTCCCCTTGTCGCAGGACGCCGGTGTCCTCGTCAAGCAGCATGCGGCGGCAGCGGTCATCCCTAATGGGAAGGTCATCCGACATGGGAATCCTCACCGCCGGGAGTAGTGACAGCGACGGCGACCTCGTGCCGGTGCCTGCCCTGTACATGAAATGGTCGTACGAACTAGGTAGGTGCCGGCGGCGGCGCGTCGGTGTCGACGTCTCCATTCGCAGGAGGATGGAGTCGCCGTGGGCTGCGATGACGGCAAGGTCGATGTTCTTGTTGTCGGGCACGGTCGTACCCACGAAATCGTAGTACAGGAAGGAGCTCGCCGGCGGCGCGGCGAGGCGGAAGGAGACGCGCAGGCGCTGCTGTCCCGTGGAGGTGCGGGACTCTGCTACAGTTTTGTTGGCCGCAGCAGCCTTGGAGTCGTCGTCCGTGACCCTGCGGCAGTCACGGCGGTTCAGCAGAACCCAGCTTGGGTGTTTGCCGGCGGCGGTCGCCGGAGAAGCAGATGGCTCCGTCGATTGGCCGCAACTTGGGACGAGATTGATCCATCGTCGTAGGCCGAGGGAACCACCGCGTCTGAGGAGGCTGGTGGACCCATCGGAGCAAAAGCCACCTAGACCAGCAAGCCGCGTCAGAAGTCTCATATTGGATAGCGATGGTTTCGGTGATGGAAACCGGCGGTGGTGATGAAGCAGGTACTGGTGCTCGATCACGAATGGCCGATTGGCGGCTGCTTTCCAATGAGGTGAGCCCTAGCCATGGATCGGTATTGATGATCGGGGGGTGTGATTAGGCGGGCTCGAACAAAACTGCATCGTTCTGGACGGCCCAGGAAAACGTTAAGGAAACCAGGCATCTAGCCCGTCTAAACCTCTAAGCCTAAACTATCATCTTTTTTTTTTTTTGAAGAATCGCCTAAACTATCTTCTGGTACGGTATAAATCTCCCGAAGTACCATCGTTAACCTAGCTAGGGCTGGTAGCACGCAGCCGCCATTGTTGTGAGTTGTGACAATCAAAAAAGCTAGCTATAGGAGCCCATACGAAAATGCTGAGTCGGATTGCTGTGCATCATTTTGCCGCGCGGAGCCTCCTCACACCATGCCGAGCCATGATCAGTCGATATTTTGCCCCAACATGCAGCCACCGGAGGTTGCTCTCGGATTCGCCGATGGTGTCCACTACCGCCGGCGATGACCGGCGCTGGGTGATGCTGAGCTGCTATGGCCGTCGCTGCCTCGACGATTCAACATTCGCTGCCGACGCCAACACCATCGCGGAGTGCCGCACCTCCAAAGGCCAACGCGTGCGTGTCTCCTTCAGATGCGCCGTGCCGCCGTCGAGCTCCTACCTCTACTACGACTTTCCGGACGCGCACGTCGACGAGTTCCGCCAGCACACCATCAGAGTCATCGGGGCCCACGGGGAGTTGCTCCTCTTGGACATGTGTAGCCATCGGTCATATTCACATCCGGATCACTTCGTGTACAGGCCGGCGGGCGCCCGCCGGCCGCCGTCGCCGTCGCCGTCGCCGTCGCTGTCTCTGCTCCCTGCTCCAGATTCTCCGATCAAGCCCGAGAGCTTCCCTGCATCCTACTTTGACCCTCCCATCATCCGCCCAAGGCTGGACTCTGGGGGCATAGGTCTGCTGCGACGAGGCGAGAACGATCTCCTTGTAGTCCATGTCGAGCTGTGGTACAATCACCATGAGCGACGGCAAATGGCTGTGTTCTGTGTGCTCCGCCCCGGCATGCGCCGGTGGGAGCTCATGCAGCCGGTGCCCATTGATTACGGATCGGGGTCACCCCAAAACGTCATCAGCGTCGGTGACCGGTTCCTATGCTGGGTTTCCTACGGCTACCGCTTCTTGTTGTGCGACATGGCTGACGAGGCGAGCCCCAAGGTCCATTATATATGTCTGCCTCCGCAGGTGTGCGGATGCAGCTACGGCATTGACTACGATCTCAAGAAGGTCCGATGCATGGGCCCCGCCGGCGACAGCTCTGTGAGGTTCGTCAGCATCCACCCAAACTGCTGCAAGCGTGTCAACCCGGACCACTGCTATTTCTGCAGTGACAAAGATCACGAGTGCTGCTGCCGTGAGGATGACAGTACGCAATGTTGTCACCCACGCTTCGTTTTCACCATCAAGACCTGGATGATGGATCTCAGCGTGGATGATGAGCCATTGGAGTGGGTGGAAGATGGGCAGATAGAGGCCGAGGAGATCTGGGCCCTGCCGGGATATGAGGGCCTCCCGCAAGCGATTCCGGAGTGGCCCGTCGTGTGCTTGGGCGAACCCAATGTCGTCTGCTTCTTGGTCTCGAATTATCACTTCACCACGGACGCCGAGAAGGTATGGATGGTTCAGCTTGACATCGACACCAAAACGTTGCTGTCAGTTGTGCAGGTCAGCAAAAACGATGAGTGTTTGTACTGGAAAAAATCCTATGATTTATCGGCCAAAATTCAGGACTAAACAGAGATCAGTAGGTACATGGTAGGCTGGTAAAATTGAGTTCCCATTTATTCAAGATAACTAAAAGTGCCGGTTACCAGATCTCAGATAGTTACTTGCAAAATTTGAAGTTTGAGATTGTCATCAGAAGCAGGTATAAAATTTTTTACTTGGTTTGTATCACGGTGCAATCCAAAACATTTGCGCATGGTCTTTTAAAAGTTCGTTTTAAAAGTTGATGCCGTGTACCTTACAGTATTTCTTAGCACCTCCAACACTTCAGGTAATTACCTTACATTATTTCTTAGCACCTCCAACAAATCCTGCCCATTTACAAGAACCGAGCAAATGAAAAGGAAGTGTTAACCATTCTAGGAAGAGGTAGTCTTCAATCCCATCATCATGGGAACTGACCCAAGGATTAATCCAACGTTCATCATGGTGGGTTGTTTTCTGGCTCCAGTGGTGGATTTCCTCTCTAGAGGACGCAAATTATGAGAGGATCTTAGAGGAGAGGAGACATTTGGATCCATTTTATTAGATGGTGGCGATATGGAGTTGCTTGTAGAGCTAGTCTAGAAGCCATACCAAATGGCTCCTAATTATTTCAAAATATTTTCATCGGAGAGACTAGATTTCTCCACTTAAACATGAAAGAGAGTTTTGACGCGCTGACCAGCTACCTCACATGCCGAGCCTCAGTTGCCCTCCGGCAAATCACAGGTCGATATTTTGCCCCAACATGCAGCCACCGGAGGCTGCTCTCGGAGTCTCCGGCGGTCACTGCCGCCACCGCCAAAGACCGGCTCTGGGTGATGCTGAGCCCCTATGGCCACCGCCGCCCAGATGATTCAACACTCGTTGCTGACGCCAATACCGTGGGAGTCCCGCACCTCCGAAGGCCAACGGGTGCGCGTCTCCTTCAGGTGCACCGCGCCGCCGTCGATCTCTTACCTCTACTATGACTTTCCGGACAGTGTGTGTGGTAGGGAGAGCAACGGCTGCATCAGTGTCATCGATGCCTACGGGGAGTTGGTCCTCTTGAAGTTGAAGATGCATCACTCTGGATCTAGTTTTGTGGACCACTTCGTGTACAGGCCGGCGGGCGCTCGCCGGCCGCCGTCGCTGTCTTTGCTACCTGTTCTAGACTCTCCGACCAAGTCCGAGAGCGCCTTGGCAGAATACTTTAACCATCAGATCTGCACAAGGCTGGAGTCTTGGAGCATAGGCCTACTGCAGCGCGGCGAGAACGACCTCCCTGCGGTCCATGTCGAGTTATCGAACGATTACCGTGCGCAACGGCAAACGGTCGAGTTCTCTGTGCTCCGTCCAGGCATGCGCCACTGGGAGCTCATGGAGCCAGTGCCAATTCTTCATGACGGCAAAGGTCGTTGGCGGATAATGCTGGGGTCACCTGAAGACGTCATCAGCGTCGGCGACCGGTTCCTATGCTGGGTTTGCTATGAGACCAGCTTCTTGCTATGCGACATGAGTCGTTGCCGACGCCAATACCGTCGCGGAGTCCCACACCTCTGAAGGCCGATGCGTGCGCGTCTCCTTCCGAATATTTTCATCGGTGTGAGACTAGATTTCTCCACTTAAACATGAAAGAGAATTCAATTGGACAAAGAGTAACGCTTGCCATGGAAAAAACCTCTGGTAATAACCCCAGTTGCAAATAATCCAAAAAGAAAATGCATGGCAGTACCTACAACACCGAACATATATATGTCTTACTCCCGGCAGGTTCCTTTTCAAATTTTGCCAGTAAACCACTAAATTTTAGCTGGTAAATGAAGGTGTCTTCTCCTTGGGCCAGTGCCGGTCAACTGCACGGCTGCCAGCAGCACCTTCCTCCTCGTGTCGACCTGGATCATCCATGCATTTTGGTCCGCGCCATAGCCGGTGACGACCTTGAAGCAGATGACGTCGGGGTTGTCCAAGCTCACGACGGGGGACTGCAGGTGCACGCAAGGGAGCCCCTCATAACCCGGCATCGTCCAGAGCTCCTCACAGTCGAGCACACCGTCTTTCACCCACACCATTGGCTCGTCCATTGCCACGGTCAGTGTCCACGTGGTCACCGTGAAGGCAAAGCGGGAGCGTGGGCACGAGCTCCTCCCAAGGCGACCGCAGCAGCAGCGGGGCTCGATGATGACGAACCTCAGAGCACCTGAGCCAGCAGCCCCGATGCTCGTGGTACCACTCAGGGGAGGCAGGTCATTGGTGTAGTAGCTTCGATCGTAGTAAACAGGCAGACACAAGTGCCGCAGCTTGGGGCTTGCCTCGTCCGCCATGTCGCACAGGACCAAGCCTATGTCATAGTTGACCCAGCAGAGGAACCTGTCACCCACAGGGATTGTCATGTCGGGGCCCAACGTTCCCATCAGCTCATCGCCTTCTTCATGAACGATTGGCACTGCACGCTTGAGCTCCCACTCGCTGCTCCCGGGACGAAGAACGCAGAGGTTGGCCAGGTCATATCGGTCCTCATGGTGCCCGGTGTCAAGCTGAGCCACCAGGAGGTCGTCATTGTCCTCTCCTCGCCGCAGGATGCCGGTGTCCTCATCTTCCAGGAAGCGGTGGGGGTCGTACTTCCTGGGAATGCTGCTCAGTCCCGGGAGCAGAGTCAGTGACGGCGGCCCCGTGCCGGCGCCTGCCTGGTACACAAAATGGTCGATCGTGGGAGGCACCTCGCGTCCGCCGATGAAAGTACGCCGCTTCGGCATCATTCGCAGGATGATGGAGTCGCCGTGGGCAGCGATCACAGCGACTTCAAGGTTGTTCTCGTCGTCGGGCACGGCACCGGCGTAATCATAGCAGAGGGAGGAGATCGCCGGCGGCGCCGTGAGGTGGAACGAGACGCGCAGGCGGTGCTGCCCCGTGGAGGTGCGGGACTCCGCCAGGGTTTTGCTGTCGGCAGCCATGGAGTCGTCGTCTCGGACGACCCTGCGGCAGGTACCGCTGTCCAGCAGAACCCAGCTTGGGTCTTTGGCGGCGGTGGTCGCCGGAGAATCATTAGATCGTTCCCTTGGCTGGTCCAAAATTGCGACGAGATGGACCGAATGCCGTTGGCCGAGGGAACCGCCGCGGCGTGTGAACAGGTGCCTGGATCCGTGGAGGGCACCAAAAGCAAGTCGCGTGACACGATTCATAATGCTGGCCGGTGATGAAGCTCGATCACTGACTAATGGCGGATTGGCCGGCGATGGTGCTGATGGTGGATTGGCGGCTGCATGCGTTCCTTCCTTCCAGCAATGTGAGCCCTAGGGAGTAAGTTGGGCTGGAACAAAGCTGTGCCATTTTCCGGCCCAGCAAAATTTCAAGGAAATCTCGTGCAGCCCGTCCAAATCTCTTAGACCAAAACCATTTTCCAGCCCAGCAAAATTGCAAACTCTCGTATATATATACCATACCAATGCAATGTATGTAAACACACTCTACCATATAAGCATTTTTTGGCAAGACTAAACCGATGTCACCCACTACTAAATTAAAAGAGCAACACCATTACTGAATAATACGAGCACCTACATCAAATTAACGATTTAACCAGGACGTGCAAGTTTAGTCATAAGCAACTCAACTAGGCCACACAGTGTTGTGTTACTTCCATATAGCCACAACGCACAGTTGAACGTGACCATGACACTTCACTCCTACAAAACCGACTTTTAGTGCCGGTTTTTGCTAAACTGGCAGTGATGACTCTTCACTAGCGGTTCTTAGCTATAAAATTAGACAGTTATTGGGGGCCATAAAAAACATACATGGATAGTACAAGCAGCGATAGATCACTATATTTTTTTTTTTATTAACCGGCTGTGGAAAGGCGCTATCAAACTGGTAGTGGCTTTGTGATATCACTGCCTGTTTTTGGTTGAGCCGGTAGTGATAGCCTACAGTACAAACAGCCAACACCATTTTCTCCCTCCTCTCTCCCATCTTGAGCACGCTCAACAGAAGCATGTTGTTCCTATCCCTCCATTGTTGGGGCCATTCTTCATGAAATGCTCAATGAAGGCCTTGGATTTGCATGCATGGACTGAATCTGCTCGCTTGTCTTAGGAGCCGTTCTATAACTTATTCTCCCTCATAGAATGAGCCAAAATCAGTCAAAATAAGTTCCAGCAAACAAGCCTGTCTTCTTCCTTGAAGGTTAGTAATAAGCATTCACTCCTTCGAATTTCTAGCTTTATAATTGTCTTGATGGCTAGATTGCTTAGTTCTCATTCTAGTTATTTCTCTATTTTAAATAGCTCTTCTCAATATGATCCCAATATATAGTAGTTATATACTAATAAGTATTTCTTCTGAATCCAAACATGTATAGATAATAAACTTGCTAATTGTTACCATGGTCTCTAAAGAATAACTATCTCGCTCGTTGGATAATTATTAGCTATATACTATCTCAATAGTTGGATCCAAACAGGGTTTACTGTCCTATAACTGTTTGACAAGGAGTAATAATAATTCTGAATGATCTAACATTGTGCATAAGTTTGTTGTAACTAAAATTGTTAGATTTTTTTAATTAGGATATTATGGTAAATGTCTAAGCCTCTAGTAAGATACTCCATCCATCCGTCCTAAGAACAACTATTGTTTAAGTACTGGAATGACAGACTTTGAGAAGCGGGGTTATGAACTTTAATCATTGTTTTATTTTATCTTTGTTCTATACTAATTCTACTTTAACCAAATTAACCAAATACATACATTTAATTTATGGCACTAAATAAATACATTAGAAAAATATACTTCACGATAAATCTAAAAATAATTATATGATGTACAAATATTATTAATTTTTTTTATTACTTAAATTTCAAATGGTTTAACTTAGTATAAACCTAAATCAACAGTTATAATGGACCTGAGGGCCCATGCAATTATGGTGGGCTGCCATCGCAGAGCCAATATATGCAGTTTTCACTTTTTGCCAGGCCAAATGTCCAGATATAAGAATTCCCGTGATGCATGATTAACCTAGTTAGGTAGGCTGCGGGTTACCAAGCAAACCAGGCACGCAGCCGCCATTAGTGTCCGCCATCATCCCCGAAAGAAAATGCTGAGGCAGCAGCTTCGTCTGTGCCGCGTCGTTGATGCGGTGAGTCCGTTCGGAAGCCGCCGGCCCTCCATTACCCAACGACACTTCCTGCGAGCCTACAGCAGGCACCGGAGTGTGGTTTCCGATTCGCCGGCGGCCGCCGCTGCCAAAGACCCGCTATGGGTGATGCTGCACCTCCATGGCCGCCGCATGGATGACTCATTCGTCGCCAACGCCAAGACCGTCGCGGTCTCCCGCACCTCCACAGCCGAAAACCTGCGCGTCTCTTTGGGAGGCGCCCCGCCGCCGGCGATCTCCTTCCTCTACTACGATCTGACTACGGATAGCGTGCCCGGCGAGGAGGATGGGGACGACGACTACAACGACATCAGCGTCGATGTCGTCGCTGCCCACTCGGACTCAGTCCTCCTGCGGTTAAGTAACAAATACTGTGCGTCTGCAGCTTTCGAGGACAACGACTACTTCATGTACAGGGCCGCCGTCTCTGTCTCTGCTTCCCGATCGAGATTTTCTGACCAAGACCGAGAGAGGCTATGCATACAGTCCCGGGTTGCATAGCCAGAGCACAGGCCTGCTGCGACGACGACCTCCTCGTGGTCCAGCTCGAGCTTTGGTACAATCGTGATGCGCGACAGGAGATGGTCGAGTTATGTGTGCTCCGCCCTGGCACCGGCGGCATGCGCCAGTGGGAGCTCATGGA
Source organism: Chrysopogon serrulatus (assembly GCA_015844335.1). NCBI lineage: Eukaryota > Viridiplantae > Streptophyta > Magnoliopsida > Poales > Poaceae > Chrysopogon > Chrysopogon serrulatus. Next base: position 231,417 of record JADLZL010002592.1, read on the forward strand.
GCCGGTGCCCATTGTTCACGACCATGCCGAGGCGGCTGCGCGACGACGACGGTCATCGGGCGATGCTGTCTTCCCGATCGGTGACCGGTACCTATGCTGGGTCGACTATGAGGACGGCTTCTTCCTGTGCGACATGGCTGACGATGCGAGGCCCAAGGTGCGCTACGCACCTCTGCCAACCGAGGTGAGAGGCCGCCTTAGCTACGAGGAAAGCGACGACGACCTGTATCGCATGAAGTATTCCATGAAGATGGAGCCAGCTGGGCCTAGCAAAGTGAGATTCGTCAGCATCGACCCACACTGCTGCTGTGGTGCCTTGCAGGAGCACATGTGCACAGTCTCACTTTGCCTTCACAGTCACGACCTGGACGATGGATCTCACTGTGGATATGGATTCACCATTGACGTGGGTGAAAGATGGAGAGATTGACTGTGAGGAGGTCTGGACGCTTCCGGAATACGAGGGTCTCCCTCGAGCAAACCTTGAGTGCCCAGTCATATCCTTGGATGACACTAACGTCATCAGCTTTTTGGTCTCCAATTGTCACTTCGTCGCCACCTATGAGGAGCATAAGGTATGGATGATTCAGCTTAACATGAAGACAAAGAAACTGCTGTCAGTCGTCCAATTCAGCAATGATGACCTGTGGAGAGCATACCATCGTTTACCGGCACGGCTTCAGTACTAACCAGCCGGAGCTGACCCAGTAAAAGTGTCCAGTTTTTAAAATAATCTCGAGCATGAAGTTGCAAATTTAATTTTGAATATTTTTGTGAGCTAGTCGCTGGAAGCATATATAATTCTTTTCAAGGCTGGTGTAATTCAACATATTCTAATACCTTGCGACTCAACTTCATTAAATAGGCACTGCTTTAATTATATTTATACATTATTACTTCAAACCTCCTAAACTTCAGGTAGTCTGGAATATTGATATTTTTTCAGTGTAATTTTTGTACATTCGTATAAAGCTTGATTAGATTAGATCAACCGGTCATCACACACCATGCTTTGCATTAGCTACACTTAATTATGTGCAGTGGGACAAAACACTAATCTTTCCGTAGAACATGCATCCAATGGTGGGTTGGCGGTTGGATGGGTAATGATGTATCGTGGAAAGCTATGCAATGAGATATATAATCTCCTCTTTCCTCCCTACTCTACCCAAAATATTGCATCGAGGTGAACTTCATGTAAGTTGTAATATTGATATTTCTTCGATGTTTATTTTTGTCCCTTGGTCTAAAAGATTTGATTAGATCAGGACTAACAACTCATCATAGACCTTGCTTTGCATTAGCTACACTTCATGGATCAATGTTCAGTGCGGCAAAGCATGAATCTGTCCATACAATGTGCATCCAATGGTGAGTGGGTAGTTGGATGTGGATATAGGGATATATTATGCACCACCTCAGATCAGTATATCAGCGCCTGTGCTAAACCCCCCATCAGTGCCTGATTTTGAACCGGCACAGTCATATCGGCACTGATGGGGATGATCATCAGTGGCGGTTTGGCGGTTCTTTCAAACCGCCACTGATGACTATCAGTAGCGGTTCTAGAACCAAACCTCCAGTGATATGGTTTTCAAAAATTATGATTTTAAATCCAAAAATAGCAAAAAAGTAGTAAAAAATAATTTTTCACCTAGGGAGGGCCCCCCTTAGCCAGCTGGCTGCTATTTCTGAAAGTCACGTATTTCTGTAAGCCACTTGAACAATGATAATCCACTTTGCATTTCAGATATACATATATGACCTGATTACTTTGTGAGACTCACTCATTAATTAGTATTTGTAATGTAATATCTGGTTCATCTTTTATGTTTAAGATTATGTTTATAGGGCTAATGCGTTCTTGCCTATAATTTGATGTCTGATTGTGATTTTACCCTTGCTTTTGTTATTGTTGTGATTTTACTCCTAAGTTACCCCCTACTCTGTGGACAACAAGTAATAACATTGTCAAATGGGCTAAGAGCATCTTCAACAGTTTGTTGTCTGACTTTTTTATCATTTATTCTGAAAAACATAATTTTATTTCACTCTCAAGATTCTTGATGCAAGTTTACTAGAGAGGGAAGTTTTCAAATTTAGGATCAGTTAATTAGTGAAAAGTGCAGGGTCCTCGAGGCAAAAGTGTTTTTTCCCTTTTATCTTTCCCGCGTATGTGGGAACCATTTAGATTTTGGTAAATAAATTATATACTAGACTCTCGGAGGTGAGATCTTTTTTCCTCTCCATATTATTTTAGGAGTTTGCAAACAATATGATTTAAAAAAAGCAAACTCTTAGAGATGCTCTGAGAAAAGGACAAATTACACGGGCCTTAGCAGATGGGCTCTTAGCAGGCCTTGAGGTCACCGGGCCGCGACCGGGCCTCTCTCCAAATTATGGGCCGTGCCGTGCCAGCCCACGTGCCTAGGGTGCGGCCCAGGCACGGCCCTGTACACCAGCCCGGGCCGGCATGGGCCCGTAGAACACCGGGCCGGGGTCGTGCTCATACCAGGCTAAAAAATCGTGCTTCGTATTGGGCCGTCGTGCTCCGGGCAGCATGCTAATATATACTGACATCCTCTCCATCTATTACGAGTCTAGCAAAGCCCACACGGCCACCCAACTTCTGTCTTGTTGCTCCGCTTCCCAATTCATCGAACCACTTGCAGCGCCAGAGGCCGTGGTATTGCTTTGCCCACAGAGATCACTTGAGCTTCTCTCTTGTCGTTGTGTTGATTTTGCAGTCGGTGGTGTTCCTCCATGAAGAGCAACTCGCCGATATGAACAGTCCTATTGAATTAAATTTAAAGTTTAGCCATATACAAACTACCTCGTGATGTAAACTCTGAAGTTTATTAAGCTAAAGCCAACTCTACTTTAGACTATGGGATTCAAACAGAACCAACCTCTGGAAATAGTATAAAGCTTAATAAGTTCCAAAAGAAAATGGAAACAGTGTGTTCCTCAACAAAAACACATGTCTTGGACCTGTAAGCGAAGCACGCTAAAGTTTTGCCGGTAAATGAAGGCGTGATCTCCATGCGTCGGTGTCGGGGCTCCAAGGACGGCTGCCAACAACGCCTTCCTCCTCATGTCGACCTGGATCATCCATGGGTCTTCTTCCTCTTCCCTAGCGACCTTGAAGCGCAGGCGACGTCGGGGTTGTCCAAGGCGACGATAGGGGTCTGTAGGTGCCCACGCGGGACACCCTCGTACCCTGGCATCGCCCAGAGCTCTTCGCAGGCGAGCATGCCGTCTTTCACCCACGTCAGTGGCTCGTCCATCGTCAGGGCGAGTGTCCATGTGGTCACCGTGAAGGCATAGCGGGCGCGCGCACGAGGTCCTCCCGATGCGACCGCAAGAACAGCAGCGGGGTTTGACGGCGACAAACCTCACCGCGCCAGGGCCAGCAGCGCCCATGCCTTCGGGATCACTCAGAGGCGGCAGGTCATTTGTGTAGTACTTTGGATCATAGGGAGCAGATGGCGGAGGTACATGCACGAGCCTGGGGCTCCCCCTCTTCCGCTGCCATGTCGCACTGGGATGAAGCTTGGTGCTCGTGCGTTCGTGACCCGGCCACAGGAATCGATCGCCGACGAGGGACGAGCGCTTGAGCTCCCATCAGCTCCCCGAGATGGAGGACACAGAGGTGGGCCTTGTCCTCGCGCTCAAACCTCCCGAGATCGAGGCCCTGGGCCACCACGACCTCGTCCTCCCCTCGTCGCAGGGCCGCCGGTGTCCTCGTTGACCAGACATGCGGCGGCAAGCGGTCATCCCTAATGGGAACGTCATCCGTCATGGGAATCCTCACCGCCGGGGGGAGTAGAGACAGCGACGGCAGCCTCGTGGTGGTGCACTGCCCTGTACACCGAAATGGTCGCACGAATGAACTAGGCAGGTGCCGCCCGGCGCGCGTCGGTGTCGATGTCTCCATTCGCAGGAGGATGGAGTCACCGCGGCGCTGCGATGACGGCAAGGTCGATGTTCTTGTTGTCGGGCACCGCCGTACCCACCGAAATCGTAGTAGAGGAAGGAGCTTCGGCCGCGCCGGGCGAGGCGGAACGAGACGCGCAGGCCTGCTGCCCCGTGGAGATGTGGGACTCTGCCATAGTTTTGTTTGTCTGCGGCCATGGCATCGTCGCCCGTGACCTGCGGCAGTCACGGCGGTTCAGCAGAACCCAGCTTGGGTGTTTGCGGCGGTCGCCGGAGAAGCAGATGGCTCCGCCGGTCGGCCGCAACTTGGGACGAGATTGATCCATCGTCGTAGGCGGAGGGAACCACCGCGTCGAGGAGGCTGGTGGACCCATCGGAGGAGAAGCCACCCGAGACCGGCCCAGCCCGCGTCGGAAGTTTCATACTGGCCGGCTATGGAGGGTTTCTTTGGAAGCCGGCGGCGGTGACGAAGCAGGTAATGGCGGCTGCTTTCCAACGAGGTGAGCCCTAGCCCTGCGTATTGAACTGTTGATGATTGGGGTGTCATAATTTAGGCTCAATCAAAACTGTGCCAATTTTGGCCGGCCCAGCGAAACGTGAAGAAAACCAAAAAAAATCTAGCCCGTGTAAAACCTCTTAGCCTAAACTATATATCTGCTGTGGTATAAAACTATAAACCTAGCCTAGACTTTCAGAGGAGTCAACCAATTCTAAGCTTGATTCCTTTTATTAACAAAAATGTATCAGCATTTAAATGTTCAAATACTTTTACTATGAAAAATACGTTTCATAATTAATTAGTGATATTTATTACACATTATAAATATTTATATATTTTCTATATTTCGTCAAACATTATTTGACTTCTAGATGTAGGGAAGATGAACTCATTATTTGTTTCGGCGGAGACCAATGTTTCAAATACTAGATAAAATCCCCTGGCGTTGCTGCGGATCGTCGAGTGAAAATATATATGGGCATCACCTAAATCTCATCCACCCGAACCCTCACCCCTACTATACCTGAGAGTCATCCCCCTTCCAAAAGTTCTAGGAATTTTCCTTAATAAAATCATGCATGATTCAGAGGACCACATGTAATCCATATGATATGTAGTTTTGTTAGGTTTTTACTTAGAAACAGGTTTATATATAGGCATTGTCCAAATCTCATCCACCCATACCCCCAACCTACTACACCTGAGGATCATCTCCCCTCCCAAAAGTTCCAGATGTTTTTCTTCATAAAATCATGTATATTTTGGAGGACCACATGTAATCTATGTGATATAAAGTCTTGCTAGATTTTTGCTTATAAATACGTTTTTCTTAGAAATGGTTTAAATGTTTGCAAAAAAAATTATGGAAATATATTCATATGGGGTCTTGTTTTGAAGAGTTTATTGTGAGGAACACCATGGTGCAATTCGATTTTAATTACGATACTTGGTTTAGGTGCTACAACTTTTTTTGATTTTAAAAGAAATAGCTCTTTGGGAGATAAATGAGCCTTAGTGTGGCCTTAGTGGCTGTAACCCCTTTGATGATGTCGACTGACATCACTTTTATAAAATGGAGCAATTTGATTGGATGAAGCTTCTTAGTGGGTCTTAGCAATATAAGAGTAGTAGATCCAGGCTATAAACAAAACTATGGGCTGGATTTCGCCTCTAGAAAGGCCAGGAGCTAAGCTAATCCATTTTGAGCGCTAAACACTTCTTGTAGCGCTTAGTTGTATTTAGGCCACTAAATTCACAGCACTCTCGTTTATCCTGCTAATCCAGGGGAAAACTGAACAGGGCTGCAAAAGCAGCTGAACGAAGATGCTACCTCCGTCCCAAAAAATAAATCTGGCAATTTTAATAAATACTAAATATCATCAATTAGTATCATAATTAGAATCATCAGAAAGATCTTTAGATCTAGTTTTTTAATAAATTTATTTAAAGACATAAATATTGCATGTATTTTCTATCAATCGAGTCGAGCTTGTGACACCTAAAACTCACGGCGACAATTAAAAGGGTCAGAGGGAGTAATCCTCTTTGAACTCATGTGTTTCAGTGTTTGTGATATGTTGGGCAGTTGATAGCTCTTCCTCACTGGCCGGCTACTGGAGCCACTTCACCATAAACACAGTGAACAGCTCCACTGAAGAAGTTCCGCAAAACCCACTGACTGCAGCTAGAACGTTGGGGGAGGAGCTGAAAATCCAAGCTTCACTCGGCTCCGTCTGGGTCCCCACCTGAAAATCCAAGCTTCACGCTGCCCTCTAGTGATGGACCAAGGCCGGTGGTGTAGTCTGGTGCCGGTGTAGGAGGGCCATTGCTAGTGTGGTTATGTGCGGATTGAGGTGGCGAGGAACATCTGGGAGCCTCTACAGATGCGGTGGTCGGTGAGATTTCCATGAGAGAAAGGGATATGGGCAGAGGCAGAGCCATGGGGGCCGTCCCACACCCCCAAAAAAAGTAAATTTTTTATACCATGGAAAAAATTAAAATTTTCATAAAATCAATAAAAATTTAATTTTAATCCAAAAATTCAATAAAAAATCTAATTTTTTATCAAAAAATCAATAATACATCACAAAAAAGTATTCTCCTTTCACATATTTTACGATGTATAAACTATTACTCGGCCCCCTTATTTTTGAGTATTTGGTTCCGCCACCGGATGTGGGGGAGCTATCTGAGACTGTGACTGAGACAAGGGAATAGACGAGTGAAGCCAATGATATGATAGTGGGTCCTTATAGGTAGTGGATTCAATGAGAAGCTGTTTTACCAAACATTCCTCTCACAAATGAAGCTGAAGTCGAAGCTTTACCAAACAAGCCCTGTACCATGCATATTTATATATGAACTGATTCGTTTATAGGATTCCAGTTGGTATTTGTAATATCTAGTTCATCTTTTATTTTATAGATTATATTGTGTAAAATTTCCTAAAGTTTAACATATATCTTTTACTCGTCCACTAATGGGCTTGAATGATGAGTCCCTTCTTGGCCTCTCATCATCAGAAAGCTAAATAAAGTGGCAACACGAAGCCCATGCAGTGTTCTGCCAGCCCATTTATGTACACCTGTGATCCTATTTGATACGGCATAAATCACCCTAATCATCGTTGACCTAGGTAGGGCTGCTAGCACGCAGCCGCCATTATTGAATCATAAAATGCTGAGCCGGATTCCTGTGCATCGTTTTGCCTCGCTGAGCCTCCTTACATGCCGAGCATCCATTGCCCTACGGCCAGGGCCAATCATCAGTCGATATTTTGCCCCAACATGCAGCCACCGGAGGCTGCTCGGATTCGCCACCGGAGCCACCGGAACATGCAGACACTGCCGCCGCCGAGGACCGACGCTGGGTGATGCTGAACAGCCATGGCCGCCGCTGCCCCGATGATTCAACATTCGTCGCCGTTGCCGACGCCAATACCATCGCGGAGTGCCGCACCTCCAAAGGCCGACGCGTGCGTGTCTCCTTCAGATGCGCCGCGCCGCCGTCGAGCTCCTACCTCTACTACGACTATCCGGCGAGCGCGCATGTGGACGAGTTATATGACAACGACGACCGCATCAGAGTCATCGTGGCCCACGGGGAGTTGGTCCTCTTGCAGATGCATAACTCTCGAACATGTTTTGTGGAGCACTTCGTGTACAGACAGGCGGGCACCCGCCGGCCGCCGTCACTGTCTCTGCTCCCTGCATCCTACTTCGACTCTCTCACAAGCCTAGGGGTTGACCCTGGGGGCATAGGTCTGCTGCAACGAGGCGAGAACGATCCCCTCGTGGTCCAGGTCCAGGTTGACGACCGGTGGGCGGCGCAGCGAATGGCCAAGTTCTCTGTGGTCCGCCCCAGCATGCGCCAGTGGGAGGTCATGGAGCCAGTGCCTGTTCCTCAGTACGGCTTCGACGGGAGGTCACCTGAAAAAGTCATCTGCGTCGGTGACCGGTTCCTATGCTGGGTTTGCTATTGGAGCAGCTTCATGCTGTGCGACATGGCTGACGAGGCGAGCCCCAAGGTCCGTTATGTAGGTCTGCCTCTAGAGGTGTGGAGCTGCAGCTATGGCAGAGACGACGACCGCATGAGGGTCCGACGCATGGGCGCTGCTGGCGACAGCAGTGTGAGGTTGGTCAGCATCCACCCAAACTGCTGCAAGCGTGTCAACCCCGACTCCTACTACTTCTGCAGCGACAAGGAGGACCCATGCTGCTGCCATGACGACGACAGGAAGATATGTTTGCACCCTCGCTTTGTCTTCACCATCAAGACCTGGACGATGAATCTCAGCATGGACGATGATGAGCCATTAGAGTGGGTGGAGGACGGGCAGATTGAGGACGAGGAGATCTGGGCGCTTCCGGGATAGTGTCGTGTGTTTGGAGAAACCCAATGTTGTCTGCGGGCTTCTTGGTCTCCGATTATCACTTCACCACGGAGGCTGAGAAGATATGGATGGTTCAGCTCGACGTCAACACCAAAACGCTGTTGTCAGTCGTCCCGTTCACCGGTAACGATAACTGCGGCTACTGGCATAACTACTATCATTTACCGGCAGAAATTCAGTACTAAACAGAGATCACCAGGTACATGGGTAGGCTGGTAAAATTAAGTTATCATTTATTCATGATAAAAAAATGGCACTTATACCGGATCCCAGATAGTTACTTGCAAATTTTTATATTTGAGCTTGTCATCAGAATTAGCATGTATAATCTTTTTTACTTGGTTTGTATCGCCGTGCAATCGAAAACATTTACGTGGGGTATTTTGGAAAATATTTGCCATTCATGCGGTCATGCCACGAGGAATAAAAAGTTGATGCCTTGTATCTTACATTATTTCTTAGTACCCCCAACACTTCTGGTAATTACTTTTTCAGTCGATAGTGTTGCCTAAGATTGGTTTGTGATTAATGGGTCATAGAGCTTGCTTTCCCTCACCAGTTGGAACAATTATGTTCTCTCCTGAAAGACAAACCTAATACCGAAGGCAACATTTGAACGCCATTTGGCATTGTTAAGCGGCAGGTTTGACGGTGGCTTCAGTGAAGGTGCCCACCACTTCGGCATGGCACATTGGTCTCCTGTTCTCCTCTATACTCTCTCTCAATCTTGCAGATCTACGTGGGCCCCAACTATATGACTGTGTAGATCAGGTGATAGGTGATGGGGTGTGGTCGGGCGGGTGGTCGAGTTCGACAATAGTGAGATCTTGCCCCCTTTCCCGCTCTATTCCTCCTCTATACTCTCTCTCTCTCTCTTAGATCCTCGTGGGCAACAATGAGGAGGGTAGCAATGGTTGTGTTAGATCCAGCGATGGGGTATGGTTGCAAACAGGAGTGCAATTGAGGCCCTCATGTTCTTCTTCCTCTACCTACCTTGTCCCTCATCCCTCATCTGCATAAATCTATGCTTTGTACAACATGGAGGCAAACAGAAGACATGTGGACGGATAATGAGCTTGACATTGAGGCTCATCCGTGGATGATTGATTCGAAGCTCCGACGGCATGAATAAATCATAATCATGATCTGCTTCGAGATGAGAATCTATTTTTGTCTTTTTATTGTTAAAAAGGTGACATCATGAGGCGCCCACCACTTGAGTTACTATTTGCACAGGTGGACAGAGTGTACTGCCTCTATAATTTTGGAATAATAGTGATGATACGTTCGAGGTGGGCAGTGTTCCGGCTTTGAATATCGAAATTGACCACCCGTGAACACTTCCAGTGATAACTAGGCTATCTATGCTAAACATGTAGCTGTTTTTTTAAAAAAAAAGCCAAACAAGCACCCCCCTCTAACCCAAAATGAGCAGAAATGTAACTTCCAGATGAGTCAAACAATTCAAAGATTGTTACCATTTAATAAGAAACATATATCAACATTTACAAGTTCAAATATCTACTGATATTAGTTATATATCATGAATATTTATAGTTATATATATATATATATTTTATCAAACTTTTATTTGACTTCTGGGGAAGAGGGACTCACACATGTAGTAGCTGTAGTGGGATGGCAACAATGTTTCAAATAGCCTCCACAGCTATAGGTGTGTTTCGCCACTGGAATAGTTAGGAGCGCTAAGTTAATCCACTTTGAGACTGAGCGTTAAACATTGCTTATGGCACTTTAGCTATATTTGGGCCACTAAGGCTATCCCACTCTTCGGGCCCTCTATATCCATCCTCTAAAAGGAATATTCTATCCCTGGTCATCAAGATTCTCTTCTCTATACCACTTTTTTTCCGCACTTATCCATCTTCTATATCTTCCTCTATCCACTGTGGGGTCTACTTATCACTTTATTTAAATATATCCATGTGACATCTTGTTTTAAAGGATTTGTTGAAACGAATTTAATAGTATAATCAAAATCTTATTTGGTATTATGATTTGTGAGTTATAACATTTTTCCTTCTTATAAATAGTGGGGCCCACCCTAGATTCCTTCGCGCATGTGCGCCATCCGCGCTGGCTCGTTCTGCGTCGCGCGCGGGGACACATGGTGGGGCCGCGAGCACATACCGAAGGACCTGCACTACCGCCGGGAGTACGGACATCCCGCAGTCCACTTGGATAGCGTGCTACATCGCGTGCCCGATCATGCGGCCGCTCTCTCCTGTAAAGGCGTCCTCTAGTACGAACTCCCGTATGCGGTGCAGTTAGTCTAAATCCACTAAATCAGCATTCTATTTAGCCTTCTAATCAATGGAGAAAACTGAACAGGGCTGCTTCCACTTGGAACTCATGCGTTGGTGATATAAACTGATTCGTTTGTCACTACTCCGCCTACACAAATGCTCTATAGAGGTACCGGAATGCCTATATAGAGGCGGTTGGCCTAGCCGCATCTGTTCTTCCATATCTACAAATCAACAATTTGTAGAGGCTGGTGGTTCTTGGCCACCTCTAAAAATTTGTTGCTAGAGGTGGCTGTATTTCGAGCTGCCTCTATGAATAATTATCTAGAAACTATAAATCTGAGCCACAAAATATCAAATCTTGGGAGACCTTACTAGGCATAAGCTACAAGTTTTGTGATTTTTCGGGCAAAAAAAATAATGCGCTTCACGGTGGTGGGACCAAACCAAGTAACCTATATTTAGGATATTCGTTCTCTTCATTGTATCTTCACACTATTTTCAAATGTGCATTTGGAACCCTAAATGAATTCCAATAAATAGTGTCAATTATAAAGTTTTATAACTTTCTGAGATCTACAACTTTAATTTTGGTCTTTTTCATTCGAGATCATTTGAAATATTTTAATATCAAATGTGAGAAATTCAAATCTAGGTATCTCATGCATAGATGATTTCAAATAAAAAGTTATCAATTATAAAGTTTCATAACTTTTTGATGTCTACAACCTTTGTTTCGATAGTTTCCCCAACAGATCATTTGAAAAATTCATATTTAAAATGTGAGAAATTCAAATGCAGATTTTCCATGCGTAGATGATTCCAAATGAAAAGCTACAAACCACTAAATTACATAAGTTTGAGATCTACAACATTTACTTTGGTCATTTCTCCATTGGAGATATTTTAAAAAGTTTAAATGTGAGAAATTCAAACATAGGTTTTCACGCATAGTTAATTTTAAATAAAAACTTTGTCAACTATAAGGTTGCATAACTTTTCATGATTTATAACATTCTGGTTTGAATTTGTAACATCTGGTTTATCTTATATGTTTACTATGTAAATATCCCGCGTGTTGCCATGAAAATTGCTGATGATTTGGAATAAAATTATTTATACAAAGAGATAAACAATTATAAGTGAAGACGTGGCACGCTGATGTAAACAACTAAATGCATGATGTGTTTTTTATCATAATTGTAAATGCTTGTTGTCCATAAATGCATCTAATAGTGGGCTGATGAGATATAGATAACTTGCATGTTGAGAGAAATAGCTAATAGAGTTTAATAGCTAATGGAATTTGGTTTATAAGAGTTTGGATGTTGAGAGAAATAGCTAATGGAGTTTAATAGCTAATGAAGCTTAAGCCCGTTTGGTGAAATTCCCTTATGTTCGATATATCTTTTGCTCAGCCGCTAAACGGGCTTAAGCCACTAAAGTCTTAGCCTCGGTTGGTATTTAGATCATTTTGGCTGGAAACGTGAAGCCCATGCAGTGTTGTTCGGCCAGCCCACTTTATGTACTGCGATTGTTTGGTATACGTATACGGTATACCCAATGTCCCAATCATCGTTAACCTAGGTAGGGCTGCTACTGCTAGCACGCAGCCGCCATTATTGTGACATCAATCATAAAATCTAGCTATCGTGCACACACGCACAGGTTCGAAAATATGCTGAGTCGGATTCCTATGCATCGTTTTGACGCGCTGACCAGCTACCTCACATGCCGAGCCTCAGTTGCCCTCCGGCAAATCACCGGTCGATATTTTGCCCCAACATGCAGCTACCGGAGGCTGCTCTCGGAGTCTCCGGCGGTCACTGCCGCCGCCGCCAAAGACCGGCTCTGGGTGATGCTGAGCCCCTATGGCCACCGCCGCCCAGATGATTCAACACTCGTTGCTGACGCCAATACCGTGGGAGTCCCGCACCTCCGAAGGCCAACTAGTGCGCGTCTCCTTCAGGTGCACCGCGCCGCCGTCGATCTCTTACCTCTATTACGACTTTCCGGACAGTGTGTGTGTGGTAGGGAGAGCAACGGCTGCATCAGTGTCATCGATGCCTACGGGGAGTTGGTCCTCTTGAAGTTGAAGATGCATCACTCTGGATCTAACTTTGTGGACCACTTCGTGTACAGACCAGCAGGCACCCGCCGGCCGCTGTCATTCTAGACAACATTGGGTTCCTCTGCTACCCATTCTAGACTCTCCGACCAAGTCCGAGAGCGCCTTGGCACAACACTTTAACCATCAGATCCGCGCAAGGCTGGAGTCTTGGAGCATAGGCCTACTGCAGCGAAGCGAGAACGACCTCCTTGTGGTCCAGGTCGAGTTGTGGAACGATTTCCGTGCGGAACGGCAAACGGTCGAGTTCTCCGTGCTCCGTCCAGGCATGCGCCACTGTAATGAGGACATCGCCACGTTGGACACACCAACGTCATGGTCTTCTCCAAGTTGCAACCCATCTCCAACTCAGCTGCCACGTCACCTTCGGATTCAGCAGACATGTACTCAGTGTTTCGATCATAACTTCCTCATACGACGTCAAAACGAGGCTTGTGAATATGCGTTGGAAAGGAGACGACGACGCCGTCAGTTTGGTTCTAGTCCCAGCTCTAGAGTATTCGTGGATCATTCTGTGTAACCACGAAAGGTGCTGCGACACCTCTTTTTAGGCCAACTTGGCCATATATCGAGTCGGGCCTTAAGCCCAAGTTGTGGGCGCCTCTTCCCTGGGACGCCTGCAACCCTAGCATGTCTCTCTTTTTTATATTACTCGCAGCCGCCACTCTAGAAACTCAGGTTTTGCTTAGAGTTTAGTTTTCCATCGAGAAACCGAGTCGTTCATTGTAATCGTGGTGACAAATCCTTTTTACAGTGATCCGGGGCCCCCTATTCTCGATCTCCTCCACTGTGTCGATTAGTCCTTTGAAACCGAAGTTCTTGAACCCATTGATATTCACTTCAATTCTTATTTGTAATTTCAGATTGCGTGTTGAAACTTTCTTACTTGTGTTCTTCGATTAAACTACGAGCTTGAAAACAGCCTTCTTGGCGAGGTCAATCAAATTGTGCTTGGTTGATAACCAACGGAGCAGTTGGTGTGTAATTTTTGCAGGGTTCGAATCATGTTGATTTGAAGCCGGATCGCCAACGTTGAGTTCTCCACCAATCGAATTTACCAATACCTCTCGGAAGATCGGGCCGTGTCTCATCACACTGGGAGCTCACGGAGCCGGTGCCAATTCTTCATGACGGCAAAGGTTGTTGGCAGATAATGCTGGGGTCACCCACCGACTTCATCAGCGTCAAGTGACCGGTTCCTATGCTGGGTTAATTTGCTATGAGACCAGCTTCTTGAGATGTGACATGGCTGGCAAGCGAGCCCCAAGGTCCGTTATGTGGACCTACCACCGGAGGTGAGGGGTTACAGCTATGGCGATGACAATAATCCCGTGAGAGTCCGACGTATGGGCACCGCAGGCGGCAACAACAGCGTGAGGTTCGTCGGCATCCATCCAAACCGCTGCGGGAGTGTCAACCCTGACCAATACATCTACTACAGTGACGATGAGGACTGCTGCTGCCGTCAGTGGAGGACGACATGTTGTCACCCCCCTTCGTTTTCACCATCATCAAGACCTGGACGATGACTCTCAGCATGGACGAGCCAGTGGAGTGGGTGGAAGATGGCGAGATGGACGGCGAGCTAATAGGTTTGATACAAATCCTACCCATTTACAAGAGCCAAGAACATGAAAAGGAAGTGGTAACCATTCTAGGAAGAGGTAGTCTTCAATCCCATACTCATCGATTTGCGTTATATAAATGGGGGGAACTTATTCTCAATTGCCATCTTGTTTAATTTCTCAATGTCCAAACAAAAACAAACTACTTCATATATATCATCATAGGAACTGACCCAAGGATTAATCCAACGTTCATCATGGTGAGTTGTTTTCTGGCTCCAGTGATGGATTTCCTCTCCAGAGGGCACAAATTATGAGAGGAGCTTAGAGGAGAGGAGCCATTTGGTTCCATTTTGTTAGCTTGTGGAGATATGGAGTTGCTTGTACAGCTAGTCTAGAAGCCATACCAAACGCTCCTAATAATTCAAAATATTTTCATCGGTGAGACTAGATTTCTCCACTTAAACATGAAAGAGAATTCAATTTGGACAAAGAGTAACGCTTGCCATGGAAAAAACCACTGGTAATAACCCCAGTTGCAAATAATCCAAAAGAAAATGCATGGCAGTACTACAACACCGAATATATGTCTTATTCCCGGCAGGTTCCTTTTCAAATTTTGCCAGTAAACCACTAAATTTTTTCCAGTAAATGAAGGTGTCTTCTCCTTGGGCCAGTGCTGGTCAACTGCACGGCTGCCATCAGCACCTTCCTCCTCGTGTCGACCTCGATCATCCATGCATTTTGGTCCACACCATAGCCGGTGACAACCTTGAAGCAGATGAAGTCGGGGTTGTCCAAGCTCACGACGGGGGACTTCAGGTGCACGCAAGGGAGCCCTTCATAACCCCGCATCGCCCAGAGCTCCTCACAGTCGAGCACACCGTCTTTCACCCATGCCATTGGCTCGTCCATCGCCACGGTCAGTGTCCACGTGGTCACCGTGAAGGCAAAGCGGGAGCGTGGGCACGAGCTCCTTCCAAGGCGACCGCAGCAGCAGTGGGGCTCGATGATGACGAACCTCAGAGCACCCGGGCCAGCAGCCCCGATGCTCGTGGTACCACTCAGGGGAGGCAGGTCATTGGTGTAGTAGCTTCGATCGTAGTAAACAGGCAGGCGCAAGTGCCGCAGCTTGGGGCTTGCCTCATCCGCCATGTCGCACAGGACCAAGCCTATGTCATAGTTGACCCAGCAGAAGAACCTGTCACCCACAGGGATTGTCATGTCGGGGCCCGTCGTTCCCATCAGCTCATCGCCTTCTTCATGAACGATGGGCACTGCACGCTTGAGCTCCCACTCGCTGCTGCCCCGGGACGAAGAACGCAGAGGTTGGCCAGGTCATATCGGTCCTCATGGTGCCCGGTGTCAAGCTGAGCCACCAGGAGGTCGTCGCCGTCCTCTCCTCGCCGCAGGATGCCGGTGTCCTCGTCTTCCAGGAAGCGGTGGGGGTCGTACTTCCTGGGAATGCTGCTCAGGCCCGGGAGCAGAGTCAGCGTCGGCGGCCTCGTGCCGGCGCCTGCCCGGTACACGAAATGGTCGATCGTGGGAGGCACCTCGTGGCCGCCGACGAATTTACGCCGCTTCGGCATCATTCGCAGGACAATGGAGTCGCCGTGGGCAGCGATCACAGCGACTTCAAGGTTGTTCTCGTCGTCGGGTACGGCACCGGCGTAATCGTAGCAGAGGGAGGAGGTCGCCGGCGGCGCCGTGAGGTGGAACGAGACGCGCAGGCGGTGCTGCCCCGTGGAGGTGCGGGACTCCGCCAGGGTTTTGCCGTCGGCAGCCATGGAGTCGTCGTCTCGGACGACCCTGCGGCAGGTACCGCTGTCCAGCAGAACCCAGCTTGGGTCTTTGGCGGCGGTGGTCGCCGGAGAATCATTAGATGGTTCCCTAGGCCTGTCCAAACTTGCGACGAGATGGATCGACTGCCGTTGGCCGAGGAGGGAACCGCCGCGTGTGAAGAGGTGCCTGGATCCGTGGTAGGCACCCAAAGCAAGTCGCGTCACAAGATTCATACTACTGGCCGGTGATGAAGCTCGATCACTGACTAATGGCGGATTGGCCGGCGATGGTGCTGATGGTGGATTGGCGGCTGCATGCGACCATGCGTTCTTTGACTTCCTTCCTTCCAGCGATGTGAGCCCTAGGGAGTAATGATGATACGGTAAGGTCTTAGGGAATAAGTTGGGCTGGAACAAGGCTGTGTGATTTTCCGGCCCAGCAAAATTTCAAGGAAATCTCGTGCAGCCCGTCCAAATCTCTTAGACCAAAACATTGTACGCTGATCAAGCCAGTTTCTTATTATCTTTTTTTTTGCGAAATTATAGTACATGACTACTTTTGCAAACTCTCGTATATACATACCATACTCACCAATGCAATGTATGTAAACACACTCTACCATATAAGCATTTTTTTTTGGCAAGACTAAACCGATGTCACCCACTACTAAATTAAAAGAGCAACACCATACTAAATTAAAAGAGCAACACCATTACTAGAATAATAGGAGCACCTACATCAAATCGACGATTTAACCAGGATGTGCAAGTTTAGTAATAAGCAACTCAACTAAGCCACACAGTGTTGTGTTACATCCATATAGCCACAACGCACAGTTGAACGTGACCATGACACTTCACTCCTACAGAACCGACTTTTTAGTGCCAATTTTTTACTGAACTGGCAGTGATGACTCTTCACTAACGGTTCTTAGCTATAAAATTAGACAGTTATTGGGGGCCGTAAAAAACAGACAGAGATAGAACAAGCAGTGATAGATCACTATATTTTTTGATATAAACCAGCTCTGGAAACGCGCTATCAAACTGGTAGTGGCTTTGTGATATCACCGCCTCTTTTTGGTTGAGCCGGTAGTGATAGCCTACAGTACAAACAGCCAACACCATTTTCTCCCTCCTCTCTCCCATCTTGAGCAGGCTCATCTAGCTGGGAGATGCATGTTGTTCCTATCCCTCAATTGTTGGGGCCATTCTTCACGAAATGCTCAATGAAGGCCTTGGATTTACAAGCATGGACTGAATCTGCTCGCTTGTCTTAGCAACCGTTCTATAACTTATTCTCCCTCAAAAAATAAGCCAAAATCAGTCAAAATAAGTTCCAGCAAACAAGCCCGTCTTCTTCCTTGAAGGTTAGTAATAAGCATTCACTCCTTTGAATTTCTAGCTTTATAATTATCTTGATGGCTAGATTGCTTAGTTCTCATTCTAGTTATTTCTCCATTTTAAATAGCTCTTCTCAATTTGATCCCAATATATAGTAGTTATATACTAATAAGTATTTCTTTTGAATCCAAGCATGTATAGATAATAAACTTGCTAATTGTTACCATGGTCTCTAGAGAATAACTATCTCGCTCGTTGGATAATTATTAGCTATATGCTATCTCAATAGTTGGATCCAAACAGGGTTTATTGTCCTATAGCTGTTTGACAAGGAGTAACAATAATTCTAAAATGATCTAACGTTGTGCATAAGTTTATTTTAAAGAAAATTGTTAGATTTTTTTAATTAGGATATTATATGGTAAATGTCTAAGCCTCTAGTAAGATAGTCCATCCGTCCTAAGAATAACTATTATTTAAGTACCAAAATGACACACTTTATAAGTTAAGGGTGGGAATGACATAGTCCTACATGTTTGAGAACCGGTTATGTCATTTTTGCGTTTCTCCCCCTGTTTTTTGGTCCGGCCCTCCTCTAACTAACTCTTCTTTCAAGATGAATAAAATAAATAAAACCACCACTTATCTTTTACTTAGTTTAGAATTACAAAACCTTATTAGTAATAAGCGTTTTCTATCTTTTTTAAGCTTCCTTATATAATACATAGACGATAGTCACCTAATAAACCAAATCGATCTCTCTTTAATTTTCCATATGGTACTAATCTTATACTGAAGATAGTTTTTTTATAGGCCTTAGTATTTAATGGAAACATGGTTAAGATAAGCCCATATATTATGGCTTGTCTGGGCTGGTGGAGCCTAAATATTGAATTACTCTATCAGGTTGAGTTGGAGTCTGATCCGTAGAGCTACCCTTGGGTAGATTGATTTTTACTGTGTTTCTTTAGTCAAGGGTCTTGTCCCGAGCTATCTTGCCACTGCTATGTGCGCCGCAGGCCGCCACGAGCGCTCTCCTGCCGCTACATGCCCTTGACCATGCTGCCCCGCTCGTCTCGGGAGCTTGCCTACACTGCAGTGCTGGAGCTCTGCTCGCACGACACTGCGGAAGCACGCATGCACAGCCACGCTCGTCCGAGCCGCCACTCGCCCAAGCGCGCTGGCTCACCTAGCTAGGTCACGCTCGATGCAGCTCTCCTGCAAAGAGACTGGGCTCCATAGGGCGTGTTCCCGTGCGAGGAGCCGAGCATGCTGCGGTGGTGCCCTCCATGGCGAGGTGTGGAGGCCGGCTGTGAGGCTCCTCCATGCTATTTGTCTGCACACTTGCACAGGCACCTCCATGGTGAGCACGAGTACGTGTGCACACTTGGTGCTCACAAATAGATGACGGAGTTTATTAAGACAGAAACTTGCAATCAATTTTTATGGATGGTTTTGTAATGACGTGGCTATTATGAAAATTATGTCTAATTTCTACCATTGAGATTACCCTTAACTCGCTATCAACTATAGCAAAAGATGTTTCAGTACAAGACCCAATTATAGATACCGAATTAATGTTAGTTTATTTAGTTCACATGCTAAATCATAAAGAGCTTTTTGGTTCTCATCTTTTTTTAGTTGTATCATTATTACATTAATGAAACGTTATCATAGGGAAGAAGGAGCTCACTAGAGTTAGGGAAGAAGGAGCTCGCCGTAGCTGGGGAACAAGAAGCTCACCTGCTTGCCAAAGTTTGGGAACCAAGAAGGGCAAGCGTAGCGGCACACAGGTGGGCATGAGCAGGCATGGCGGCGGCACAGGCATAGGCACGGGCAAGCGCGCGGCGACGGGGCGGACGCAGGACGACGGAAAAAAGTGTCAGACCTAGCTAAAACACTCAATGTGTTATAGCATTCCCCTTTTAATTTGATTAATTATGATAGATGCATGCTCATCATAAAATAAATTATAACTCTTAAATTTCATATAAAAAGAATAAAACATAAATAGATCATGGCAACGCATAGCATAGT
Organism: Chrysopogon serrulatus; assembly: GCA_015844335.1. Taxonomy (NCBI): domain Eukaryota; kingdom Viridiplantae; phylum Streptophyta; class Magnoliopsida; order Poales; family Poaceae; genus Chrysopogon; species Chrysopogon serrulatus. The sequence continues at coordinate 250,866 of JADLZL010002592.1, forward strand.
TTTTTTCTCGTTTCATAGTTTTTTTTCTCCCGATGCAACGCATAGGCATTTTTGCTAGTCTATCTATTCTATAAAAGAGCGAAGGAATTGAAAATAGACTCTCACCTGATTTTTTCTACCCACCTCCGTTAGATCTACATTAAGATCGAATCCAACGCGTCTAAAACATCCACCGTGTTCTGACAAACGGACCCAGCCCGTAAACATGTAAATGTTGACGCGTGTTTCTCTCACGTGGCTACACTTCCCTCGTATTTTTGTTACCGCTGATTTTCTTACCCACCCACCCACCCACCGGTGGCCAACACCTTCGCCAGGCTATTTCTAAACAAACGCACACCTGCAGATAAGTCCTTTCATCGCTCGATGGCCTAGGATGATGACGAGTACGAGGCGATAGGCTTGAGCTCTCAAATAATCCCGTCCATGTGCGCGATGACCATCTTAGTTCCGATCTCCGGTCGACGCCGGCCCGACCTAGAGCAGCTTCTGCCCCGGGGACTTCATGCGGCCCGGATAACATCAAATCATCGCCAACGCTAGGATTATTAATTAGCAACAATGATCCCATGCATGTGCTCTTTGAAGGCAGCTACTTTGGCCACAGGTGCGATGTCAACTACCAACAAATCTGTGCATGCCCTGGTGCGGCATTGTCTTGTATGTCAGAGTTGTTTTCATATAAAATTGCCTACATGATCACCGATTCTTTAATTAATTCAATCTTAAATTAGAGGTAAATTCTTTAACTAATTAAATTTTAAATTAGAGGTAGACTTTTTATAGTATAGATTTGTTGTATATATACGGAAGCTAGAATGCTAGATCAAAAGCTTGCGGAGGGACTGACGTATAGATTATTTTTTTCTCTTAATTTCAAAAAATCTTTATTATTTTTCTCTTGTGTGAAGGTACTCATAGATTTTTTTTATCTTTTTTCTTGAGGCACAGTGGCACACAATGATCCAATATTCCAAGTATTCTTTATTATTTTTCTTAGATGGAAAGCTTTGCGAAGGGACGTTTATTGTACACATATATAGATATTTTTTTGTTCTTTTTTCTTGCAGCACACAATGATCTAATATTATTCAAAGTATTTTTTTGGACGGCTCTGCGAAGATGTTAGGTTCGGTGTTGGTGTTTTTTCCTTTTCGTTCTATACAGTGGATTTGTTTGTTCCGTTCTGTTTTGTTTCCTGATTTTTTTGGCAGGCTTATACTCGGATGACAGTAGCATGCAATTTGAGGCGGCTAGGGAGTTTCAGAAGTTGCTTTCGATTGGTGTACAGCTAGCGTGGCCTGATGCGATTCGCAGAAGAAGTGGGTATATCTTCCTCTTAGATTTGCTGCGTATTGCATCTTGGTAGAAATTTGGTTCTGTTTCCTATATGCGTCCAGCTATTTTAAACATTTTAATTTAATTCTTCTTGTTGTATTTGAAGGGTAGAACGACAGATTGGATTTTTAGACTATGTATCAATGATTGATTCATGTCCATCGTGACTCATCAATGGTGGTCAGGAATGATTTCCTTTTTCTATCCCCGTGACTCAAGCCAACTAGGAGAACGTGGAGGTTCCATCATACAAGATGAACGTCGCCTGTTGGCGAAGGGTTTGAGATGACAGTTGTCCTGACAGCCGCAGCAGCACCGCCGACGAACGGCTCCATGCATCCCCATCCCATGCTACATTTAGTTGTTTAAATTTGCATCTTAGTGGCCCTCGAGGTATGGTTGGAATAACCATAATTATATATTGGATATATCCTGGTAATTCTGCATACCTGCTTGTTGGAAAACAACATTGACCATAAGCTGCTCCATTTCACTAATATACTAATGATTTATATGAAATTTCATTTGACCTTTGTCCAAATATAGAGGTTGCATGCAGATATTTTACTAGAGAACCACTCTAGAACTCACTATGATGGCTAGCAGATATTTTGGCTTAACTTAGGTATGAGCTCCCAATGATCTCTTGATTAACTTCCCACCTCCTATTTGTGCGAGATATGTTTCTGAATCTCATTTTATTGCTGCTTGCATATGACAGAGGAACTATAGAATGAAAATATAGTAGCATGTTGACCAAAAAAAAACTGTGCCGCAATATTATTGGGTGTATAGCTCGCTAGAAATTTCATCCATGGATTTGCTGCACTAAGATCACAAGGTTAGATTTCAATCCCAATATTTGATTAATTTGGATTGCAGTGCAGATATTCTTGTTTTCCCTATTAAGATTTTTTCTTCAATCTCTAATTGCATGGTATTTGTTTCCCCATGGCAAAAGTTTTGCCCTGTTACATTGAATATTTACACATGCATGGAGTATTAAATATAGACTAAAAATAACTAATTTCATACATTGTCACTATTTTGTGAGACGAATCTTTTAAGTCTAATTAGTCCATGATTTGATAATTTGATGCTACAGTAAATATATGTTAATGAAGGATTAATTAGGCTTAAAAAATTTCCTCTCACGTTTTATTGGCGAGAACTGTAATTTATTTTTTATTAGTATCCGGACACACTATAAATTCTAGAGTTGTTATGTGGAAAAATTGTTATCAGACTTGGGGGTTTTAGGTTTTATGTATAAGATGATATACTTGATATTTTGCATGAAATGTTTAATGGTGATATTTAGTGGCCAAAGATTGTATTGATTCGATAGTGAATCACTGGAACTTTATTTCAGTTTTATTTTGGATAGACCCTAATGTTTTTGGCACTATTAGAACTTCCAGTGAAATATCAATGGATGAATATGGTTTCGAAAGCTTTCAATAATTAAATAAAATATCAATGGATGAATATATATAACATGGAAATAAAACAACTAAATAGAAATAGAACCTTGATTGACTATAATTCCTCCTCTATAAATAAAATTTTCAATACAATTTCTCATTTATGATGACCTGTGGAGAGCATACCATCGTTTACCGGCACGGCTTCAGTACTAACCAGCCGGAGCTGACCCAGTAAAAGTGTCCAGTTTTTAAAATAATCTCGAGCATGAAGTTGCAAATTTAATTTTGAATATTTTTGTGAGCTAGTCGCTGGAAGCATATATAATTCTTTTCAAGGCTGGTGTGTGATTGTGCTAGCCATGGCAATACAAACTTTTTGCGCAGGTTAACATTCAACATATTCTAATACCTTGCGACTCCAACTTCATTAAATAGGCACTGCTTTAATTATATTTATACATTATTACTTCAAACCTCCTAAACTTCAGGTAGTCTGGAATATTGACATTTTTTCAGTGTAATTTTTTGTACATTCGTATAAAGCTTGATTAGATTAGCAGATCAACCGGTCATCACACACCATGCTTTGCATTAGCTACATAATTAATTATGTGCAGTGGGACAAAACACTAATCTTTCCGTAGAATATGCATCCAATGGTGGGTTGGCGGTTGGATGTGTAATGATGTATCGTGGAAAGCTATGCAATGAGATATATAATCTCCTCTTTCCTCCCTACTCTACCCAAAATATTGCATCGAGGTGAACTTCATGTAAGTTGTAATATTGATATTTCTTCGATGTTTATTTTTGTCCCTTGGTCTAAAAGATTTGATTAGATCAGGACTAACAACTCATCATAGACCTTGCTTTGCATTAGCTACACTTCATGGATCAATGTTCAGTGCGGCAAAAGCATGAATCTGTCCATACAATGTGCATCCAATGGTGAGTGGGTAGTTGGATGTGGATATAGGGATATATTATGCACCACCTCAGATCAGTATATCAGCCTTTGTGCTAAACCCCCAATCGGTGCTGATTTTGAACCAACATAGTCATATCGGCGCGATGGGGATGATCATCGGTGGCGGTTCTTTCAAACCGCCAGCGATGACTATCGATAGCGAACCGCCAGTGATATGGTTTTCAAAAATTATGATTTTAAATCCAAAAATAGAAAAAAAAAAAAAAAAAAAAAAAAAAAAAAAAAAAAAAAAAAAAAAAAAAAAAAAAAAAAAAAAAAAAAAAAAAAAAAAAAAAAAAAAAAAAAAAAAAAAAAAAAAAAAAAAAAAAAAAAAAAAAAAAAAAAAAAAAAAAAAAAAAAAAAAAAAGTAGTAAAAATAATTTTTCACCTAGGGAGGCCCCCTTAGCCAGCTGGCTGCTATTTCTGAAAGTCACGTATTTCTGTAAGCCACTTGAACAATGATAATCCACTTTGCGTTTCAGATATGCATATATGACCTGATTAGTTTGTGAGACTCACTCATTAATTAGTATTTGTAATGTAATATCTGGTTCATCTTTTTTATGTTTAAGATTATGTTTATGGGGCTAATGCGTTCTTGCCTATAATTTGATGTACGATTGTGATTTTACCCTTGCTTTTTTTTGTTATTGTTGTGATTTTACTCCTAAGTTACCCCCTACTCTGTGGACAACAAGTAATAACATTGTCAAATGGGCTAAGAGCATCTTCAACAGTTTGTTGTCTGACTTTTTTATCATTTATTCTGAAAAACATAATTTTATTTCACTCTCGGGATTCTTGATGCAAGTTTTCTAGAGAGGGAAGTTTTCAGATTTAGGATCAGTTAATTAGTGAAAACTGCAGGGTCCTCGAGGCAAAAGTGTTTTTTCCCTTTTATCTTTCCCGTATATGTGGGAACCATTTAGATTTTGGTAAATAAATTATATTAGGAAATATGCCCGTGCGTTGCAGCGGGTCATACCATTGATGCGTAATCACTATTTTTTGAATTCATCTTGGAATCAACTCCACATTATACCAAAATACATATCTAACTTATATATAAGTAGGTGCAGGAGATACCATCGGACCATAGAAATGATCTTTATTACATGTAGCTTTGAATTAAAATAAGACTCCATGTCACGTACTTTTCGTTTTCAAATTCTCAGTCGTCCGAAGTTTTTTTTTTCGCCTAGGTGCGTTTATTGCCCTTGTGGCCCCATGCATTGGCCTGCGCGCGGCCTGCACATCAGCAGCCTCATCTTTTTTTTTTATGTTTGATCGATTTATTATTGACTGATTTATGATCAATTTAGGTTGTGTGTGTAAGAAATATTTGAGCTGATATGGCGTTAATAATATTCTATCCATGACGTTCAAGTTCGAATTTTTTTTATAGTTATGATTCATGTTTGGTATTTTTATACTGCTTTCCTTCTATAGAAATTATGACTCGTTAATTAGATATATATAATTATTATAGAGGTATAAATATATAAGTATAGATTATTTTAAATACTTATGTTCCTTTAATATAATTTTGTAGCACACAATAAGTGTTATGAATGAATATTTTTGTGAACAAAATAGAAGACATAATAAATCTTAGATTGGCTGGCTGGTAAACATTTCTCTTTTTTTTGAAAGGGGCGGCAGGTAAATGTTGGGCCTTTGCCGTAGCCCACGTATCTGTGCCGGGTTTCTTTCAATACGGTTAATTACAGTCACACATCCATGTTTCTAAAATCAATCGAAGAAGCACAGCTGCCGCCGCCCAAGAACGCACGAAGCTACTCTCCTGCTTGCTGAGATTTTTTTTTTTCGGGCATGCATCGAATCCCTGGCATCTGTGAGCGAGCATGTTGAAGCCGCGGCGTCTGTGAGGGAACGCTTGAATCTGTTCCCGACTTCTTTTTACTTTTGCAAAATCGTCATATAATCTATCTCTTTTCTTATAAACCTACATTCTCTACGTAGGCGCTGGTAAAAAAGAAAGAAAAACAGACCTCAAGAAAAAAAATATGGAAACAAAGAAGCAGAATAAATTTATCTATCCCTAATACTTAAAAGGCAAAATTTCTTGCGATAAAATCTTTTCGTCCAACTAAGAGATCGATATGATTACCGTTTAGTTTTTCGTTTCCATATCGGACTGAGAAGAGGAATTTTTGGAATATTTACCGGGCTGCACGATACGGCCCAGGCGTCCAGCCAGTGAGAAAGCCAACCCTCCCCACTGCTGCGAGTCGCGCGACGCCTCGCCTCCTGTGCATGAGACGCGCCGCTCGCTGGCCGCCGGTGACGAACCCCTGCCCCTCGCGCTGCGCTCGCACACGAGATGCGCTGCAGCTCACCGGCCGTCGATGAGGCGGCGACGAGCCCCTGTCCCCTTTGCGCCACATCCTACGCACGCGCGCCGCATCCCGCCTAGGACACGCGCCACTGTTCACCGGCCGCCACCGCTGAGCCTGGGCCCCTATGTGCCAAGAGCCATCAATCGATCTCTTGACTTCTAGGTCATCGTGCCAGGAAGCACTGCGCTGGGGAGTACTACCAGTCTGCTACGGAGGCAGCAAGCTTTTTCCACTATGCAGGGAACGAGACGATTCAGCACTCAGCAGCAAATCTAGCTTGAGCCGACCCCCCATCCCATGAGTACACCCCTTTTCATTCTTCATTTATATTATACGGCATTCGTCCGGTATATTAGAAATTGAATCTCCTGTGAAAACTATGAAGCCTACAAGGTGATGTAGCGATGTATCATATGTAGATTGTATGTCCTAAACTAATAATTACGGATTACTTAAATTTATACACTTTCACGATTTTAATTTGCATTATTATTTATTTTATTAAAAAATTGTAAAACATATCCACGTATCTCCGATATCAATACCCGCTAGATCTACTACTGCTTCTAAGTGCCATGGGCGACGTCGTGCTGCACGGGCGAGCACCAACCGAGCAACGGTGCTCATCACGCCCATGCTTTTTTTCGCTCAGCCAATAAATATGCTGTCTTGCTCTTCATGTTGTTATTAGTTTGATGACATCACTGTAAAGTCATGTCTATGCTATATACGTCGGTCTAAGAAAAATTGGGACATAGCACCATCTGAATACATATACATATACATGATGAGAACACCTTTCAAACTATTTCAACGAAGAGACAAGTACCTAATCTCGTAGAACAGAGGCACCTGATCTTGCCATACACACCGCAACTTCGAAATTCTTATCTGTCGAGCTGAGCAAGAACCAAATCCTCTGATCTCGCCATACACACAATCGACAAGGTCAGCTTCTGAATTGGTTGAATTAGATGATGACAAAAAGCTAGAAGAGCTTTGTTTCAAAAAAAAGCTAGCTAGAAGAGCACAAACAAAACAAAGTTTCTACATATGACTATCTCACCCACAAGGACGAGAAGGGAAGGAGGAATCTGATGAATAGCTGCTTGGTGGCTAGAAATTATCCCAATCCGACGAATTGAATTCAAGAGAATAAAACTACAAATTAGGCACATATTTGTTTTTTTCTAAAATACGATTCCTCTCAGCTTATATCCCTCAGTCACAAATATACAATGCAAGTCTCATCTAATAACCAAACATATTCTAGATGTTCTACATAAACCTTAAGCATGGGTCACATATTTAATGTAGCCCTCTGTTTATGATGCTAACTATTCGATTCGGTCATGAACAAATAGTTCTTAGTAATAACCAATTTTCTCTTATTTATCTTAATTTGATTTTATTACTTATTTTTCTCCTGTTGCAACGCACGGGCATATTTCCTAGTGTACCCTACATGGGTGTAGGAAAAAAACAAAGGCCAAAGGATATAGAAACAAAGAAACCGACGTAAGACAAAAAGGATATGGAAACAAATAGGACTCTTTTATGTTCTTTCCCTTATGCGTCTTTCTTCTCTTTCTGTTCTAATTTCCATAAGAAATCTATTTGGAATACAATTTGTAGCTATTTAGGTTAGCTCAAAAATATATGTATATATATAGAGTTAGTTAGGGAGGCGTAGGCGAAGAAAATAGATGGACGAAAAAATGGGTTTACCCTCTTTATTGTTAGGTATAGATATGGATATAGATATTGATAGTACAGGTGCATGTTATAGACTAGGTGTATTTCTTATTTTAGTTTTTAAAAAAACAGGAGATGATAAATATAAGAATAAACTGGAGAAAAAAAAAGAAACGAAAGGGCTATGGACTAACGAGAGAGGAAAAAAAAGAAACAAAAAGTTAACAGAACTAACAAGGAAAAAGAATATCGAAAATAGAAATAAGAAAAGGAATTGTGAAAGGACACGGACGGGTACAACGGTTTTCTAGGAAATAAACGGAAGTTTCCATCAGACATCCAACGTCAATACAAATAAAACACAGTTGAAAACTCTAGGCTACTACGAATAAAACACAGTTACGACTTGAGCCTAAGTTTCTATTTCTATCCAACATGATTACAGAACGATCCGAGAGGCTTTTTGGACAAAAAGAAGTGGCACAAATTTTTTGCCTTTTAAACTAAACAGTAACCATGTCGATCTCTTAGTTGGACGAAAAGATTTTATCGCAAGAAATTTTGAAAACTCTAGGCTACTACGAATAAAACACAGTTACGACTTGAGCCTAAGTTTCTATTTCTATCCAACATGATTACAGAACGATCCGGAGAGGCTTTTTGGACAAAAAGAAGTGGCAGAAATTTTTTTGCCTTTTAAACTAAACAGTAACCATGTTGATCTCTTAGTTGGACGAAAGATTTTATCGCAAGAAATTTTACCTTTTAAGTATTAGGGATAGACTAGACTCTTGGAGGTGAGATCTTTTTCCTCTCAGAAAAGATGAGACAAGCATCTTAAATTCACAGAAAAGTCTATGAACTGTGAAATATGACTACAACGGTAAGAGTGGACAGACTCCCAACCGTGCAGCTGAAGAGCTAGCACAATTTTGATACACATATACCCATCGATTTCATAATCTGCATACAGATTAGCACGATGAAGATGTTGATCCACCACTCAGACCTACTAACTTGAAAACAGGAACATGTATGCTGTCAGCCAATTAGCAAGCTACCAGCAAAGCAAGCCAACAATTAAGCTATGTTTTAGCGTAAAGCAGCAGCAAATACAACCAAGAAATTTGCTGAACCACAAGTTGATTAAAGGACATGCTCGATGTAAAGGACATGCTCAATATATCTGGTCAAACCTGTTAAATATTAGTATTTATGTTAATATCTGGTACACTATAGTAGTTCCCACCTCATCCAGATTATTATTTGGATGGTAATGTGACAGATAAGAAAGCAGGCACCAAATAAATTTATTAAGTAGTGGTGATTACACATAAAAGCTTGAAATGAATCAGGCTACAGGAACTCATCAAATTCTAGCAGACAGAGAAAATGTTAGCTGAGAGAAAATCTCGGTAGGAAAGAAAACCGTTTTTGTAATGTGCCTGCTACTTTCAGAGTATTGGAACTACACAATAAAAAAGATTTGAGTTTAGTGACCTGCCTAAAAATATGGATAGTGATGATTGTGAATAACTATATCATTTAAAAAATGTACAAGTCATGCTTAAATTACTCTAAAATCTAGCGGCAATGGAACTTTTTAGGCAATAATAAAAACAAAACACACAAAAAAGGTAGATTTTAAATAAAAAAAGCAAGGTACATTTGCAGCAAACAGCTATCATTTCAGTCTGTTTTTCCTTTGAAGTGCTAGCACATCTGTGAAGAAATACATTACGTATTGATGTGCTTATTTACTCAAGTAGTTTTGTATCCATAGCTTAGAAAGCAGTAAATGACTTCTCCGAACTGTTTCATATATATATCAAGCAATAAGGAAAACAAAATATCATTATACATAGGTAAGGAAATAACCTCCATATGTTGCGGTGCCAAATATATTTTTTCTAGAACAGGCCCATTGGCCAGTGTTTCATTAAGAAGAAGTTAGAGTTTGTTACACAACGCATACTATTTGGGCTCACCAGAGAACAATGACTGTTGCCCTATGGTGAGGCCAAATGTATGCCGAACCACGTTCCCACTTAGACAATTATACGCACATGAGTTGTGACCAAATTATAAAAAAAGCTAAAGGAAAATCTTACTTAGGCCATCATCAACCGCGTCACCTAGGATGGCGCTGCGCCCGAACAGTTGCTGAGAACAGTTCAAGCAGAGCCTCGCTTGTGGTGCCAAATATCAAGTAGCTCTTACCTAGTTTCCACAATCTATGTGGTGCCAAAGTTTCTTGCATATGCCACATTATTGTTTCATTGCAATAATGTTAGAGTAATACTTATGCAAATGAGTCATCAAAGGAAGTAACGATGTGTGGAGAACACCAGTGATGAATAATCTCACAACTCAAAAGCTTAGCCATATACCTTTTCACAGTGCCTACAGAGCACCTGCTTCCTTTTCATTGAATCCTTGGATGGTAGATGACTACCACAGCTATCAGGACACAATGCTGATTTGCCAATAACCTGCAATTCAGTGAATTACATTGCAGCTAGCTCAAAAAATGTATCAAAGGTAGTAGCTGCACACTGAACTTGTACAATTTCACAGCATTCAGTGACCTGAGATTCAGATTGGCACTCCTGCTTGTTATTTGAAGTACGTAGCCTCTTCCTAAAAGCCATTAGGGTCAGAGTGCTTATTTATAGACTTTCGTGTGGTGGGCATACCCTATCCATTTCAAGATAAAAAAAGACCACATTCAGCAAGGAAAGCCTCCTCAATTGCTGCACGAAATTTGCTTGGTCACTTATACAGAATCTTTCCTTGGAACCTGACAGTACAGAGGAGAATCAGATACAACCCAAATTAGGAACACAATGACACACCACAAGAATTCACACAGAAGAACTACCTATATTTCACTCCGAGGTAACGTATTGTCATTTATTTATTTATACAGAACTACCAGAGGCATCCACAAAAACCAGAAATCAATACCAGAGCACACCAGAGAAATAATCAGACCAAATTAATAAGCACAGAAGACAAACCTGTTGGCTCCCAATGGAACGATCAAAGAAGGAATTAGAATCCTGCAGCTAAGGTCACCAATGCCATACCACCGACACAGCACAGCTACAACCATGAAAAGCAATTCTGGGTTACAATCAGAAAGAATCAAAAAAATAATAATGAGACGACGGAGAGGCTCTGCAATTTGATCTAGTGAGTAACACAGGTACAGAGCCTCCTGCCTGCCCACACCGAAATGCTAGCCTGCCAGGCAGTGTCACTAGGTCACTGCATGGCCAATGCGGCTGCGGCCGGGCATAGGCGGGCACTGAGCAGCGGGACGCCGGCGCCGCCTGGGCGTGTGGCGTGGCTACGCGAGACAGGAGCCGATCAAGCACTAGATGAGGGACCGGTGACGGGATGACCTGCGCGTGGGGGCGGGCGTTGTGGAGCCCCTACCTGCACTGGTGGTGTGGTGGTGCATCGTGTCACAATGCCATGGCATGGCGGCATGGGGTGGGGGAGCGGGTGTCCTGGGTTGCCTGTGAGGAAGAACCAGCGGCCAGGCAGCGAGCGGCATGCATGGCAGAGCGGAGGGGGGAGGAGGAGTCACCCCATCGAGGGGAGAAGTGGAGTTACCCTGGCAGCGTGCGGTGTGTGGATTGGTGGCACAACATGGGGAAGAGGAGCGGGAGAGTCAGCACTGTGGCACTACGGCACGCACGCGTGGGGAAGAGGGACCATTGGGTAAAGAGAGTGTGGGGTGGGCACAGGAGGGGAGGGATGAGTGATGAGTGATGATCTTTTGTTCCCATTTCACCCGTTGGATGTGAGTAAGAGAAAGAAGAGGTTAGGGTCAATGTGAGCCTTCGATTTGAATGATTGGATGATGTTGGGTGTAATTTTGTTGGTGCACTTGGTAGAGATTAGGAGAGATAATAACTGCGGTGGACAGTTTAATTTATGTGTGGATTTAGAAAAGTTCAACATGGATATCAGTGAGTTATATGTGGTAGAAATAGAGATAGAGATTTTAGGATGGAGCAAGTATCAAAATTAAGTTCTAATAGCCATGACGATGCTATAGAACTAAAGGATATATAGTGCAAGGAAAGCTAAACCATAAAGCGAAAGCGAAAGTCAAAGTTATAACAATTCAACACAGCCAAAGATTGGAAATCGGAATTCAGAACAGCCAAAGATTGGAAATTGGGATTAGACGAAGTTCTTGTGCGCATGCACCAGAAGTTCTGACCCGTGTGACGGCAGCGACATAAACAGAAAGACGATGGGGTTGCGGGGAAGGATGCTTGCTGGGGAAGTTCTACCATCAGGTGTTGCGTCAGAAACTGGTATTGGAAGTTGGTGTTAGAAGTTCCGAGATAGCTTAGAAAATAACTTTGAAAACAGTTGAGAAATATTCATGCCTCGATGACATTTTGGAAGATTCGGATCGCGTTGTTCAACCACGATGACATTGCATGCCTAGATGTAGTTTAAGTTAGCTGGGACAAAGGTGAGATGACGAAAACATTGGAACGAAGAGAGCAGAATAGAAAGTATTTGCATTGCATAAACTAATTAATTCCCAGAAATAACGCACACTATAAGCTAAGGAGAAGGAAAAATCGATAGTTTATTTTGTTCATAGTGAACTAAAGACTTTACCAACAAAGTTTAGCCGTTATAAACTTAGATGACTCTTCATCCTCGTCTTCATCTCTGGTCTCTGTAGGGATGACAGACAGCAGCTTCTTGCTCCTCATGTTGATCTCTAACGCAATGCCTTCCACCCTGAAACAGATCACGTCCGGCTCATCACATCTCACCACGGGGTACTTCAGGAGCTTATCACGTGGGAGGCACCCATAGTTCGGGAGCTGCCAGTTCCAGATCTCGTCGCAGTCGAGCACAGCATCCATCACCCACGTCGTTGCCTCCTCCATACTTAGGGTCAGTGTGCATGTCACAATGCTGAAAGAGGAGCTTGACCGCTGAGCAACGGTGACGAACCTCACCGTGTCAGGACCGGCGGCCCCCAGGGTGCGGCAACACCGCAGGTCGGCATCGTCAAGCCAATAGGCGTCTCGCTGCATTGCCGCTGGTGGCAGCGGCACATACCGTAGCCTGGGTGTCTCTTTCTCCTCGTCCGCCGCCATGTCGCACACAATGAAGCCAGAGTCGTAGTAGACCCAGCACAGGAACCGGTTGCCGACAGGCACCACAGCCCTGAATGAAGAGACAATGCCGATCCCATGGCTGCAGCTCGTTGGTCCCCTCGCGGTGTTGTACGATGGGTAACCGCCTGACGGTCCACTCGTGGTCGTCACGGCCGATGCGGAGCATGCAAAGCTCGGCCGCCTCGAAGACTGGCCGGCCACACGTCATCTCGAGCTGGCACACCACCACGTCGTCGTCGTCGTAGTCCTCGCCGCGGCGCAGTACGCCAGTATTCTTCATGCGCAGGTTGCGAGGATCACGGCGGGTTCGGGCCGTCATGCGATCGAACTGCGTTGGGATGTAGCAGCCAGGGGAGCGGCGACAGCGATGGCGGCCGGGCGCCGCCGCCTGCCTGGTACAGGAAGTAGTCGAATTTATCCATGGTGTCGAATCTATCGAAATAGTCGAATGGATCAGATGCTTTGGGATTGGGCACCCTCATCTGGACGAGGACGGCGTCACCGTGGCCGGCAATGACGCGGACATCCTCCGGTTCTAGCTTGGGGTGCCTGCTGCCAACCCTGTCGCCGGGCATGCCGCCGCCGCCTAGCCAGTCAAAGTGCAAGCTGCAGCTTGCCGGCGGCGTCGCTATGCCGAAGGAGATGCTGAAGGGTTTGCCTGAGGAAGTGCAGGAAGCCGCCGTGGTCTTGGGGTCGGCGACGGAGGAGTCGCTGCCCTTTTTGTCCGTGCAGCTGTTCAGGATCAGCCAGCAGGGCTGCGCAGTTGCCGGCGGCGAATCATCGCGTCGTCGTCCTTTTTTGTTGGTAAAAGTTGGCTTGTGGCCACCGTGTTTTCTCTTGTTAGTTAGGGTTTCCATGTCGCGCGCCGCAGCTGCTTGCTATAGCTTTGTTGTACCAGATCGATCGTGATAGACGTATTATGCTTTTGATGAGCTTACAGAAGAAAGCCGACGGCAGCATTTATTTGTTGGGCCGTTTGCCCGTTTCTGAGTTGCCGCACCTTTTAATTAGATTTTTTTCTTTTCTTTGTTTACAATATAAATTTATAGCTTATTTGTCGTACTTTTAGTTTTACTAGCAAATATATCCGTGCGTTGCGCCGAGAAAAAATCATATCAAATATTAATGACAATGAGGACATAAATGCTATATCTTTGTATGGCACACTTCTGCCTCTGAGATCTATAATGGATCTGTAATAAGTGATTTAAAGTATTTTTTTATTTTATCTAAATATAAATAAAAAATAATATATTGCATTTAATATGACAGCAACTCTACATCTAGGATTTTCTAAGAGAAAACGTCTATATCTTCTATTTTTCTAATAATAAAGAGTCAATTTTTCTCCATCCATTTTTTGGTTCGTCTATCCTAACTACCCAAGTAATGGAGAGTTTCTTTTGTACCAACACAAATATAAAACTAGAGGAATTCTCCGCAAGTTGCTGCGGGAATTAGCGAAGTAATAGCTCTCATACTACATTATGGCGCCGAAATATTTAGAATGGACTTTAGGTATAATTTGAAAAGATAAGCAGCTAGCTTGCTATTGAACAACTCATAAATTACAATATGCATTTTCTTCGCTATTGCTATTGTGCAAAAGATCATATAAGTATTAAAATGTAAAATCTAAATTTTATAAAATTGTACATGACTACTTGACAACGCATGGAAAAAGAGGTCAAAAAAGTGGAATCAAACTAAATAAAATAACTCAATACATCATCCATGACCATGAGTCTCAATCGATAAAAAGAAAGATAATGATAGTACGTTAAAAGAAGTCTCATCCACAGCTCATCTATTACTCGGCATTAGTGAATCGTAAAAAAGTTATCGAAATATATATCCGTGGGGTCTTGTTTTTGAAGAGTTTATTGCGAGGAACACCACGGTGCAATTAGATTTTAATTATGATACTTGGTTTAGGTGCTATGATTTTTTTTTTCTATTTCAAAAGAAATAGCTAGTGGGAGATAAATTAGCTTTAGTGGAGGTAACTCCCTTGATGATGTATGATGACATCGCCTATGAAGGCTCAACCAATCACAATCAAGAGAATTAGCTTAGTGGGGTTTAGGCTTATAGTAGTTATAGATATTAGGTTACAAGACACATTGAACCATGTACGCAACTCAGATTTATTATCATAAAAGTTAGAACAATGCACGTTTAGCAATTCACTTATAAACCGTGCTCATAATTTCATAAAAAGATAGATACGGCAAATTTCAATTCAATAAGTTGTCTGCATGGAGCCCACTAATCCACGGTGGATTCAACTCTTTTCTTGTTTTCCAATTTTTAAAACCAAACCGTTTTTCATGGCTCCATGGTAGTTTCCAATTTTCTTTTAATGTTTGGATTGTTTTTCCAACGATATAATTTCTGTTTTATTTTTTAGATTCAACTCTTTTCTTGTTTTCCAACTTTTTAAAACCAACCCATTTTTCATGGCTCCATGGTGGTTTCCAATTGTCTTTTAATTTTTGGATTGTTTTTCCAAGGACATAATTTCTGTTTTATTTTTTTTTCTATTTTTTCATCAGTGAGTTTTCCTTTTAGATACATGATCACATTTGGAATTTAAAATGGTATCACTTTTATAAATCTAACACGTATTCACATTTACGATGTATACACGAGGTTCTTGAGGTAACCTAGATTGTTAGGAATTCTAATACTAAACCAAATAGACGCCTCTGATATATCTCTATTTGATCATAATACAATCCAAAGTAACTATGTCTCTTTGATCCAAAGTAAATCGAATAGGATTCCTATATCTAATCCAAATAATAAAAAATAGAGAAATTAGGCAAATATTATTTTAATAATCATATATCTCCTTTTATATTAATATTAGACCACGAAAAGTTTTTTTGGTCATGCTCTATTTTTCTTTTATGACTTTATTTCTATTGTGTTTCCACTACGCTTTTTTCCCCTTCGGTTCCCGATTATGCACATGTAGGTTCTTGGTGATATTTTTCTTTCCAAGTATTTTTTCCTTCTATCTTTTCTACTTGACATGGTTTTTTCTTTCTTTTTTCTCTAGGTACAGTTCCATTTCTGGGATTTTTCAGGATTTACCGGCGTTACGCTTTTAAGTGGTAGCGGCGTTCCTATTGACGACGAGGCGCCGGTGGTGACTTTGAGAATCTCGAATGATGTACCGGCTGAGTTCTTCGGAGGTGCTCATAGGGGTCGGGTTTACGTCACGTGTGTTCTAGGGATGAGTGTGCGTGCATGTTGTGAGCGTCTGCGTTGTCTTGTGTAATTCTTAAAAAAAATTATTTTCCTTTTTTTTCTCAAGGTGGTTTCAGATTTGTTTTGTAGTTTTCTATTTGTTCTTGGTGATTTTATTTGTTCCCCGTATCGAGATCAATACTTTTGTTTAGGCCTTGCATGACACGATTTTTTTCTATTTTTTGTCAGGTATTGTTACATACATGATAGATTTCTGATTTGTTTGGCAATTTTTCTTTTTTTTTCCCAACATACTTAAGTACATGACTGTTTGAAAACACTTTTGGTTACTTTTTTTCCACGTGAAACAGGTAGCCGGAGGCAAAGACAAAATTTTGGTTGGAGTAATTGTTTTTAAATACTTAAATTATAATCTTTTTTTACTTATAACTCTTCTCATTTTGAGCTTCGAACTGTAATACATTCCATAATACTGCACGATTCATATTATGCCCTAGCTGTTCAAGACCATTCACGACGCTTGTGTTTCACCTTCGACTTTTCTCAATTCATGATAAATATATACACTCAATAGTCACCAATTTATAAATTAACTTAATCTCTTATCAATTTTTCGTACGGTGTTCATTTGATATAAGGTTGGACCAAACTCATTGAAATTCTACAAAAATTATACAACCACCATGTAATAAATTATACATCCTATTGCAACGTACGGGCACAAGGTTAAGCTAGGAAGGCTGAGAAAAGGTATAGAGCATGCACACGGCTGGCTCCTCCCTTCACGCCACGCAACAATGCATTTAGCATGCGCACAAAGGCAGGCCGAGTTGATTGCGTCTAGGACTGTAGAACGAGAACCTGCTGTTTGGGTAGACGAGTCGCGGATTTGTTAGCCATGAGGCCGGACCGTGTGCTGTAGAGACAAAGGAGCTATGCTGAACGAAGGAGAAGGTTGCAGGAGAGCCTTGGTGACAGAGCGCATGTTGGTTGAGACCGTCCGTTCGAGCTCTTTTTGTTAGGTGTTGTAGTGGACAAAGATCGAATACAATAAGAATTTATTAAGAAAGATACGGACTTGTGAATTAGCTTGAGTGTATCATGAGAAGGCAAAAGCGAGTGGCATATGATGTTTTATATTATATTTCGTGATGTTCGGGTAGGAGCTAATATGATGTTCTATGATAAATTTAGAAAAAAAATTGCCACTGGACATTGCAAGTGACCACTCTGTCTGCTTGGAATCTTGAAGAAGTTGAAATTTGCTTGAAAAGACCTTGATTCTTGTTGAATTTTACGAGTGGATACCACGCTGAACCAAATTTGTTTATTAAATAGATATAAAATCATGTAAGTGCCGTAAAAATTATACCATAAAATCCTTCTTTTAGACTCTACGTGATGAGAACTATCTGGTAAAATATTGTTTTGCACTGCAAATAACTATTTTTCTCTCTTCATAAATAAATAAATTTGACCATGTTTAACTTTGTTTATTTATAAAGAGAGTCAAAATAGTTATTTTTAGTCCAAAACAATATTTTTACTATTTAGTTCTCATCATGTAGAGTCTAATGGATTTTATGGTATAATTTTTTTGACACTTATATGATTTTATATCAATTTTATACCATGTCCAACCAAATATTTTTTATAAATATTTTTTTTCCATTTCAAAAATATTTTTTGCCGTTTCTAAAATATTTTTTTATTTTTTTGTGTTTTTCTGTGCAGCAATTTCTACATGCGGTTCCTTAAGAGAACCGTTTGTAGAAATCGATTTCTTGGCGGTTTTCAGCCAACCGCCGATGAAATCGGCTATTTTCAGCGGCCTCTCCAATTGGCGGTTGGAAAAAACGCCCGGTGAAAATGAGATATGAGCCGTCGGTATAAATATTTTGTGTACTAATGTATCAAAAATATTTCTACATGAGTAGTGGTCGGAGAATGACATGCTAAGACCATATAGGTTTTGTGTTCGATTCTATGACTGTTCTACTATTTTAGTGATGAATATAATATGGCGTGTTTAGTTCAGTTGGTGAAAAAAAATATCGGAGAGATGTCGAAAATAAAAAAAATTATAGAACTTGGAAGGAAACAACGAGATGATTTTTTTCAAGTATACTTAATCCGTCATTAGCAAAGTATACTTAATCCATCATTAGCATATGTTTACTGTAGCCCTATATTGACAAATCATGAAGTAATTAGACTTAAAAGATTTATCTCGTAAAGTTAACATAATCTTATGTAATTAGTTATTTTTTAGACTATATTTAATACTTCATGCATGTACAAATATTTGGCCGACCTAAGCTACATGTTTGAGTTTATTAATTAGCATCTGCCTCAGTTAATTTGCATTAACCGAGACCTTGTGATACAGGCGGTTGCATTGCCCACCTCTGAAAATCTATAAAGCCCATATCGAAAAAGGATAGTGGTGTTCACTTACTGCTAATTTGCTCTAGCCTTTTTGTTACTACAACGACGGAGCTGTTGTTGAGGGTTTTGTATGTGCAAGTCAAGTGGAGTCATAAGACTCGAGAGATTCCTCAGGTCTCTGACATCGGCTGCGCTCCATCCCTACTATGACTAGCAAGTAGCAATGCCCTGGCCATGTGAGCTAGCAGCCAACTTCTGTGGTTGTTTTGTTTACCAAATCCATTTACCTTCTCGCAGCCAGAGCCAGTGGTATTGCGTTGCCCACTGAGATGAACTTGAGCTTCTCGATCTTGTCGTACTACGTTACGTCGAAGAGTAGATTTAAAGCTTGACCATATACAAACACATCCTCTTAACTTTAGCCAACTATATATATTACAGACTATGGGACTCAAACAGGTCTTAAACTTAGCACTAAAAGTTTTGCCGGTAAATGAAGGCGTGATCTCCATGTGTCGGTGTCGGTGCTCCAAGGGACGGCTGCCAACAAAGTCTTCCTCCTCATATTGACCTGGATCATCCATGTGTCTTCCTCTTCCCTAGCGACCTTGAAGCAGATCATGTCAGGGTTGTCCAAGGTGACGACAGGGGACTGTAGGTGCCCGCGTGGGACACCCTCGTACCCCGGCATCGCCCAAAGCTCTTCACAATCAAGCACACCGTCTTTCACCCACATCGGTGGCTCGTCCATCGTCAAGGCGAGTGTCCACGTGGTTACCGTGAAGGCGAGCGGGCGTAGCGCAAGACGAGCTCCTCCCGGCGACCGCAGCAGCAGCGCGGTTTGACGGCGACGAACCTCACAGCGCCAGGGCCAGCAGCGCCCATGCCCTCGGAATCACTCAGAGGCGGCAAGTCATTGGTGTAGTACTTTGGATCATAGGGAGGAGACGGCAGAGGTATGTGCGGGCTTGGGGCTCCATCTTCGCCGCCATGTCGCATAGGATGAAGCTTGCTCTCCATGCGTGGTAGCTGACCCAGCACAGGAACCTTTCGCCGATAGGGACGGCGATGCTGGTGCCCGTCGACCATCCCACGAGCTGGTCGCCTTCTTCATGGACGATGGGCACTGGGCGCCTGAGCTCCCCACACAGAGGTGGGACTTGTCCTCGTGCTCGTACTTGCCGAGATCAAGCTGAGCCACCACGACCTCGTCCTCCCCTCGTCGCAGGACGCCGGTGTCCTCGTCGAGCAGCATGGGCGGCAGAGGTCATCCCTCACGGAAGGTCATCCGTCATGGGAATAATGCTCACCGCCGGGAGTAGAGTCAGCGACGGCGGCCTCGTGGCGGTGCCTGCCCTGTACACGAAGTGGTCGTACGAAACAGGCCGCCGCGGCGGCGCGCCGATGTCGATGTCTCCATTCGTAAGACGAGGAGTCGCCGTGGGCTGCGATGACGGCGAGTCCAATGTTCTTGTTATTGGGTACGGTACCCACGAAATCATAGTAGAGGAAGGAACTAGTCCCGTGGAGGTGCTGGACTCTGCCATAGTTTTGTTGTCTGTGGCCGTGGCGTCGTCGTCCGTGACCCTGCGGCAGTCACGGCGGTTCAGCAGAACCCAGCGGGTCTTTTGCTGGCGGCGGTCGCCGGAGTATCAGATGGCTCCTGGGTTGGCCGCAACCATTGGGACCAGATGGATCCATCGTCGTTGGCCGGAGGAACCACCGCGTCTGATCAGGCTTGACCCGTTGAAGGTGACGACACCCAGAGCAGCAAGCCGCGTCAGAAGTTTCATGGTTTGGGTAGAAAGCCGGTGGCGGTGATGAAGCAGGCTAGGTCATGGTGCGCGATCACTAATGGGGGATGAATGGCGGCTGCATTCCGACGAGGTGAGCCCTAGCCATGGGTGTCGATGATTAGGGTGTGATTATTTGGGCTCGAACAAAACTGTCTCATTTTTGTCGGCCCAGCAAAAGTCAACGCGCTGCGTGACTTCGCGTGAGTGGCCCGGCGGCCTGGCCTGCATGCCCATGGGAGTTGCTATGGAGTATGGACCGATGACCTAATTTATCCTGTAAAGAGAATCAATTATTCAAAAGCTATTTTTTCCTGGTTGCGCTCCTACGTGATTGCACAAACCAATTTCAGTTCTGCGATAAAAGAGAATTAGTTTCTGTTTTCATTTTATTCTTAGTTTTAAATTTTATTTTATAGTTCCATTTTCAGTTCATTTTTTATATTTTTTTCATACTATTTGTTAATTTTAGCTTTTTTTCATTGTGCACTTTTTAGTTTCATCTTTCATTGTTTATTTTTATTTCTAGTTAAATAGTTTTTCATTTTCAGTTTTCAGTCTATTTTTTATTTATCTTTCAATTTTCAGTCATGTTTTTAATTTTTTTTGTTTTAGTTTTCAATCACCCATTTCAGATCGAATTATTCTTTAAATTTACATATTAGTTGTTAATAACTTACCTTCTAAGTTAACATCTTATGTATTGCTTCTTCTAATAAATTGCTTTTTCCTTGTCTTTTAATAAATGTCCCACCAATTTTTAGCTAGTCATGTTTTTAGGGTGCAATTTTCAATTTTCAGGTGCAATTATAAATGGGTTTTGAGCTTCGTTTCCCTTTTAGGGTTTGAATACATTTATATAATAACTTACCCTTTGAATTAGCATCTTATTTGGGCCGCTAATCTTGTTTTTAGTCATGCTTCCTTGCTGGCATAATGGGTTAAATAATAACGTGCTCCTCTAGCTGGCAGGTTATTTAATATTTGTTCTTATAATTTGCCCCTGGATTGTAGCTTTGTCTTGTTTTGTGTTGTTACCCCTATAAATCTCTTACATATTTTTACACATAAATTCCTTCTAAAATATTTTTTTTGAAACATAGGCTAGATGAGTCTAGTTTTGTTCGCCTCGTCACATAGAATGCACACAATATAATTGATAAACGGATATACGGTTCAAAAATTATTGCTTTTCTTAAGAGACTATTTTCTTTTTGGAAAGCATGGTGCTAGAGCAACAGCGCCTACTCCCAGGGCGCGGCTGGAGGCTCGGAAGCCAGGGAGTGGAGTGGTACAGTGCAGGGCAGGTCCTTAGCACCAGAACCACTCATGCCGTAGCCGCCATGTGGTCACGTGCATCGCCGTATGCGCCGATGGGTCGCGCGTTATCTTGGTCCAACTATCTATTACAGTATGATACTGTATTACCAGAGGATCGTATTGTATCGCCACAGGAGGGCGGTTGTTAGCAAAGACCTCACTAAGTCACTTGGGCGATTGACCTGGCGTTGGGTTTCACCATCCATATGGGGACCGCCAGCGAGAAGCCAGGACATCCACGGCTGCTGCTTAAGTTGCCTTGATCAATTGCCTCGCCGAATAATTCCAGTTTGTTATACAAATTAAAAATAAGGAATTTACTCAGTGAATCATTCATGAGTTTCAATCCTGTGGAAAC